>CM074719.1:504233066-504783066 GCA_037306005.1 Rhinophrynus dorsalis
CACAACCCATTGCAAAGAAATACGTTGGGTACCCCCCCCCGGCACTCAAAGGGTTAAGCCCTTGAATGCAAAGCACTGTGATGGAGCATTTAAGGGGTTAACATCCGAATTTGAATCAGCAAGAAGCTTTGGGGTTATTTATTTCTCCCCTATGTGCAGTTGGTTTGCTCAAGAATTGCACCTCATTTATTATGTGAGTAAGGCCCTAACAATACAAAGGGCTGTATTCACAAAAGAGGAGACATTCTAGAGCAAACCATAGGGGAGAAATACAACTTCTTATTGATTTTAAGTGGTGTTTTAACCCCTCGAATACTGGAGAGGTTTCCAGTAATGACTGGAGACCTCTCTAGCATTCAAAGGGTTAAAAGCCCAATTTAGCGCAAAGGACATTTGGAGAATTGTTATTTTCCCCCTTTGGTGCCAATGATTTGCTCAACAATTGTTCTTCTTTTCTGTCTCGGCACTACGAGTTTTAATTAATCCAATAGAATAGATGGGTATTGTCCCTAATCAACACAGGCAAGAAACATTTCAGTTTTTATAAATAAAAATAATAACTAATCTGTTACAATGTGATCTTAAATACTATACTATGGGTCTAGTATTTGTGAGGCATACCAAATGCATCAAAGGGAACAAATAAAAAAACCCACCAAGTTCCCTGTGATTTAAATGGGGCTTTTAACCCCATGAATGCGAAATGAGTCTCCACTGCATTTCTTTGCAATGCACTGGATACCATTTTGGCATAATTTAAATCAATAGGAATTGTCACTTCCCCCTACAGAGCACTTTTATATCCATTATTGCTCATCTTCCATTATCTACATAAAGGTCTATATGCCAAATTGAACAGGGTAGAGAGGTTCAATTCTGGAATAAACCAAGTGAACCACACGGGAGAAATTGAAATTTCCATGTAAACGGTGCTTTAACTTCTTGAATTCTAGAGCAATCTCCAATGTATTTAAAGTGCTGAATATTTGGAGATTGTTTATATCCTCTGTGGTGCACTTGGTTTGCTCCTGAATTGCACATCATTAGCTTATTGAATACGGTCCTATGTGTAATGAGATCAATACAATTCTGCAAATGAGTATTGAAAAATGAATGCTTGCAACTCATTGCATAATTATTCACTGCTGTCAGCTGTACCAATGAAAAGGTTAAAATGAGATAAAGACAAAATGTCAGTGAAACAGTATACTGCAGAGCTCGAAATAAGAAGCAAATAGTAATTAACCCTTTGAGTGCCAGATGGGTATCAGTGGCATTCAAAGGGTTAACTCGTTCACTGTCAGGGTGTATAAATATAGCTAATGAATCCCTTTAAGTAAAATGTCCAAGCTGATTTTCACAGCATTGCATGGAAACTGCAACACATGCTCCCTGCTCCATCATCCTTTTCCCTCCCTATCTTTTCTACTGAAATAAACCCCTCCAGGGGCAAAGTGAGAGACAAATGAGAAGGAGATAGGAGCAGGAGTGATGGGTCCCTCTTCCACTCACTTATCTTCCATCGGTTCAAGAGTTCAGTCATGGCCTCCGCGCACAGACCCATTCCTCACCACTGAGGAAAAGTGCAGGCATTCATAGCAGAAGGGGACAACATAGCAAGGGAGCAGGGACACCACACCCAAGGAGATTGGGGACCAATCGGAAGAAAAATGAGACAGAAGAAGCTAAGAAAAACGATAATATGGAGAGGATAAAGAGAGAAACTGCATGGAGAGAAACCTTAGCATAAAACAAAACCTAATAATAGAGAGGAATTAACTATGAATGGCACAAGATGGAGTCCCACGTGTCAAACAGTAAACATTATTCCACTGAGGCTGATATAGTAAGAAAATTGGTGAAAATCTGGACAAGTCATAGGGGATAAAGGGGGAGATTTATAAATGGTCGTTAAGGGAAAAGAACAGTTAAAAGGTGTTAAAAATGTGTGTAATGGTTATAAAAGTATTAATGTCATTTTAAGAGGCCCTAACACCGCGTAGGACTTTTTTTTTTTTAAAGTGGTGTTAGGAAGTATGTAAAAACTGGCGCAGCAAATTTATAAAGTTCTGTCATTATTTGCAGCTGTTTACCGACATAATTTTTTTCCCCAAATTGTTAACATCTTGTCTGACCTGCTATTTCTGGTGTTTCAACCGCATTTATATTAGTTCCTACAAAGTGTTTTAAATACCAACACTCCCAATAAGGAATAAGCACATTTTTAAGAATTTGTTCGCAAAAATGAACAAGAACACTTTTTGCAAATCTCCCCCAAAGTCTCGGATTTAAAATGTGATAGTAACCCCTTGGATGCTAGAAAGGTCTCTAATGTAATTGAGGCATCGCTAAGATTCAAGATGTTAAATGCCCTATTTAACCCTTTGAGTGCCTGAGAGGTATCCAACGCATTGCAATTTTGAATTTAAAATGCGGCAGCTGGTTGGTTCCACAACTGTACCATTTTATTAACCCTTTGAGTGCCAGAGGGGTACGCAACGCATTGCAAAGCAATGCGTTGCGTACCCCTCTGGCACTCAAAGGGTTAAGTTCATAAGCCTCACTGCACGTAGTCTTGGCAGTATATACTTCACTGTAGGCAGCTACAATGGGCTGTATGCAGAAACTAGAAACCAAATACAACAAATACAACATAGCAGTCAAATGCAAATTTACACTGATTTAAGCTGCACATTCTAACTCATTGAATGCAGAGACCTCTTCAGCATCCAAGAGTTTAAGCCTCCATTTACACTAATCTGACTTTTTATTTTTCACTTTTGGTGTAGCTGGTGTGCTTCACTTTTTCTTTGTCCTCATGGACCATTAATTTGTTACTGCAATCAACCAGTTACAAAAGGGATCTATTTTAAACATGTTAACTGGTTAGGCGCGTTTGACATGGATGGCGTGAATCCACTGATGAGGAGTTGGATTTGTCGTCTGTGGTGAAGGGTAAATTGCTGCACTATGGTGCTTTCACAATAGAAATTATCGCTTTTTTCTGATTGTATCAAGTCTGGAGCAGCATTCCCTCAGGAACACAGTAATGATGCAATAAGAAAGGTCTACATTTTGGCCTATGTGGCCATCGGCAGACCTTAAACACAAGCTGTGTTGGAGGTTAAGGTCCTCATCGCAACCAATGAGTGTCCGCCCCACATAGGCTCCATGGAGTAATAATGGCTGGTACTCACATGGGCTGGCCATTAGACATGCCTACCCTGCAGTGGGGCACAGGAGAGAGGTGAGTGCAGCAGATACAAAGGTTACTGAACCACAAAGGGGGGTGTAGCCCCTGCGTGAAAGAAGCTTTAAACACCTGTATAGTTTGTATAGTTTAATCATCTAACCACTTACATCCCAATGACTGACTCATTATCAAGGAGTACAAGAATGCGACCTAAACCAGGGGTAATCAGTTGTTGCAGAAAGGTATGTATGAATGATTGTGTTGAGCCAAGATGAATTCAGTGTGTCAGATACACTGCTCTTCCTTCTTCTTGATAAATGGAATGTTTTACATTTAACCGGTAGCAAAAATATTTTACCGTTAAGCACGTTACTAGAAAGTTGATGTTTAGAGCTTTGCATTCCCAGATTAAAAGCTAGTTTTTGGTGCCAGGTCACATGAACCCAGTGGTCATAATGAGACAATGGGCAGTAAGCACCAAGTGGAGCAATTCTGAGTATAGCCAAATGCACAATTCTAGTACTCATAGGATTAAGCCTTAAAGTCTAATGGTCTGCAATGCATTGTGGGTCTGTTGGGAGACCTTTTGAGTAGTCAGAAGATTAACCCTTTGGGTTCCAGAAAGGTGTCCAACCTAATGCATTGGATACCTGTCTGGCACACGAAGGGTTATTAAAAGCCCCTTGTAAAGCCAATGCAAACGTTTTGATCCAAAATGAATCCGCTTTTTTTGTGTGCAAATGTCCATTACTATAAAGTGGAACAATTATGGAGTAAAACTGCACAATCTTTATAAATTTAACCCCCCGTGGGTTCTAGACATCTTTAATGCATTGCCCCATAACCATACCTGGGAACTCTCCGGATTTGCCCTGGAGACTCCGGTTCTGACAGAACTTTACCGGGTCTCCGGGGCAGAGGCTGATTCCTCCGGATGTGGAGAGTTTCTATTGAAACTCTGCCACATCCGCTTTTTCTCCTGCTGATACTCAGTCCCCAGCCCTCTGAGTGCCAGAGTAGTTTTGAATGCATTGCTTTGCAATGCATTCGTACCACTCTGGCACTCAAAGGGTTAACCCCCCCCACTCGCGACAAGCCCCGCCCCTTTTTGACACGATTAGCGTCATTTTTGTCACCCCCTGGTGAACAGAGGACTACCCTCCGGGTAGCCCTCAACTGAAAGTTCCTAGGTATGCCCATAACCACTCTATTATTCATGGGGTTACACATTCTAATTGAAACAATGTAAATGTCTACATATTTTACAGCTATTTTCACCTGGATGTGGTTGAATTTTCTATCGATCAGTACTCCTCTATAGTCACCCAAAACAGAGCTGATAGGCCTTATGTATAAAGGCAAAGTGCACCAGTTCTGGGGCAAACCAATTGCATCACAGGGAACAACAGACTTCCCAATTACCCATTGATTTGAATGCAGCTTTTAAATCTTTGAATGCCAGACAGGTCACCAATACCTCTCAAGCACCAAAATGGTTCAAAACTCCATTTAAATCAATGTGAAAGTGTATGTGTCCTCTATGATGCAGCTGGTTTGCAGCAGAATTGGTGCACTTTACCTGTAAACCTAAGGCCCACTGGCATACCTGGGTACTCTATGGCTCTGCTCAGGAGACCCGGTTTTTAGAGTTAATTAATGAGTTTCTGAGGACAGAGGCTGATTCGTCAGCTTTGTGAGTTTCGCGGGTAACTTCCCCCACAATTATTTCCTGCCCATCCTAAATTCACACTCCACCTTTTCTCATCTCAGTCCCTCCCACAAGATTAAGCCTGTCCATTTTATGTTGCAATTCACTTCATTTAGACATGCCCACTCTGAGACCATGAGCCCTTTCTGGGGTACCAAACAAAAAAAGTTCCTAGGTATGCATATTGGCTAGTCCTTCAATTAACCTCCAGGATCAGTATGAAAAGACGGAGGTTGGTGATCTGTAGATATATGGGACTGCGGAGTTGTTCAGTTTACAAAAGACAAGGTGCTTGATTCAACTTAATGTATTATTAGTGTATAATTACTTATAGGGAGATTCACACCTTTACATGTCCCAAACTGGATGCAAGACATGGGAATTCAGCGCCCTCAGACAATACCTACCAACTCCCTTGCTTAGCAACATGACCCAAAAACTCAGCTGAGCCTGTGCCAACTGAGCCTGTACCCAAACATTACTGACAGAGAGTAAAAAAGGAGAAATAACGTACGCAATTGCTAGAAAGCAATTATTATTGTGCGTTCTGGTAAAAGTTACAGATAAATACAAACTATATCTGTTCTTGTACATCTCTGATTGGTTAATACATGTCTTCTTATACAGTATGAATAACCGCAGTGTACTACTGTTTAAAAGGGCTGGGCAATTTGAAGGCCTCCAGCTACTTCAGGACTACAAGTCCCATCATCCCCTTCTAGAGGTGATGGGAGTTGCAGTCTGTTAATAGCTGGAAGGCCTCACATTGCTCTCCCATGGTTTATTACTTGTGTATAGTTATTGGACAGGTGTACATAGAAATACACTTTGAACTATGTCCTGCTTGTACTTAGCACTGATACAAGGGTCAATTAACCCATTCAGTCCCATGAAATACAGTAGGGAAATTATAAAAAAACAAATTTAGAGAAATTGCACATAAGGAACACATGAAAAAAAATATTGTTGATTTAACTGGGACTTGTAACTAGTTGAATGCTAGATTGTGATGAAGACCTCTCTAGCATTCAACTGGTTAAAAGCCCCATTTAAATCTATGGGAACTGTGTGTCTCCTGTGGGGCAGGTATTTTAACCTAGAATTGTTCCACTTTTATCTTTATACATGTGGTCTATTTACATTGCCATTCTGGATATTTGCAGTCATCCTAAGCCCTTAAACTACATTTAAATAAGATGATGTGTTGTGGTCCATTTATTTTGTGCATAAAAACCCCCATAAATTTACAAAAAAGAATGGCCAACCTAAGCTGATGTCCACTGCTATAAAGGTTGGCAGCAAGTTATAATCTAACCCTCTAGACTAGTGGTTCAACACCCTCTCCCCAGGGACCCCAAACAAGCCATGCCTTTAGGACTTTCCTGCTTGTGCACAGGTGAGTTAAATAAATGACTGGACCACTGATTAACTCACCTGTACTCAAGCAGGGAAATCCTACTGCCATGGCCTGGTAAGTACCACAGAAGAAAGGCTTGGGAACCACTGCTCTAGACTGTAAGCTCTTGCAACCAGGACCCTTCATATTATTTATTATAAGGATGTCACATCTTTCTAACAAGTATTCCCTAATCGTACAGCTCTGCAGAGTATGTTGGTGCTTTATAAATTAATAATTATATTTTCATTTTATGCTTATATAAATGCATTTAACTAGTAAGTGCCGCTTCTGTGCCATTTGGACGGATGTTATGCACAGCGTGGAGATGTGGAGTTGCGCTTTATATGTAAATAAGATGCATGCTAAGTAGCGTATTAACATGCTCACAAACACAATGCATATAGAAACACAGACAATATACGAATCAAATACTGTTCAAGGTTGTGGATAGGAAAACTGATTTTCCGCCAGTTTCAGAAAACACTCTGATTTAATCTTTTGGATGCTAAAGATGCCTCCAGTGCATTGCAAAGCAATATGTTAGAGACATACTTAGCATCCAAAGGGTTAAAGGGCAACATACACATGATGGCATACACATGATGCAAAGGCCACATTAACATGCATATGATGCATGGATATCGCCTTCATTATATGACACAAATGCGATTCAAGGTTATGAATTGAAATAGTCTTTTGCTTTTGATTCAGGGCATGCTTCCCTTGAACCCTTTGAGTGCCAGTGGGTATCCAACTCATTGCAGAGGGGTTAACCCTTGGATGCTTGAGAAGGTTCCAGTGCAGCAATGCCGTTAGCATCCGATGGGTTAATATATAGCTATTAACTGGTTAATGGTGCTTCAAGCCTGAATTCACATACAATAGGCTTGGGTATCCATGCGACACAGTGCTTTATTTAAGAAATATGTGAATTATTTCTTATTTCAACATAGATTCAATAGCTTAAAAACCAAAATAATCGGGGAAAGAAAAGGGTACAATGTGCCCCCCAAATGCAAAGGGTAGACAGTGCAGCGGATCTGTTCTCTCCGCCCTCTGGGATATAAATGAGATTTGGAGGTAGGGGAGCAGCACCTCGGGGAAGCGTAGGGACGTGTGTTGACTGATGAATCCTTCATAACTTCCTCCGTGTTGCCGGGCGGGTTCATCTGCAGGACAAAGCTATCCATCTCCGCTCTCCCTGCAGTGCTCACCCCCTCCTTTCCTCCTCACTTCTCTTCTGCTTTCCTTTTTTTTTGCTCATTTCGCACATCTCTCCCTCTCTTGCTTTCCAATACTACTCTAATTTCCTCACATCTTCCTCAATTTTCTCTGCTTAACCTCCCTCCCTTTTTTGTTCTCTGTTCGACTTAGATGAGGTCTTCTTCATTTAACAATCAACGACGAACAGAATGACTAAAGATTAACAGAGCGATGCTCAGTGGGTTTTATGGCTGGGAAAGAGTTAGCGGCGCAATGCTCTGCTGTCTTCCATTCTGGAGCTTGGGATGAAAGATGTAAATTGCACTTCTGGAAGCTAAAGAGAAGCAATTGTGGAGCAAACCACCTGTACCATAGGGAAGAAAATAAATCTTCCCCAAATTCCCACTTATTTAATAGGGATTTAAAGTAATGCGTTGGAGACCTCTCTAGCATTCAAAGAGTTAAAAGCCCCAATTATATCAATGAAGAATAGAAACTCATAGCGCTAGCTCACCATAGCATTTACATATAATATACAAATATAAAATAAGAACTCAAGTGAATAAAATATAGATAGCAGCAAGGAATGAGGGGGTTCTTTAGGCCCCCAAATGTTAGGCCAAATCCTGAAGCAAAAGCTTAACAAAAAGCAGTCCTGCACTCATCCATACAAACTACGCAATGTGCTCCCTGTATAAAGCATATATTATAACACTGTGTTAATAAATTTGAGGTGTTTATCGCATAGTTTGGCCAAAATATGGCTCATCCACCACAACAAGGTACCCCATTATCAGGCGAGTCCTATAGAATACACATAATCTTCCCTATCAAGGGTAAAATATGCCTCTGAAGAATTCTTGTAAATAACATGCTGAGCCTAGTTAAAACATTTAAAGGGATAGTAACCCCCACCCCCAGAAAACTTGAAGCCAAAAGCTAGTAATAAGCACAACATATATAATGCCTTTATTCCCATCTCTCAAACTGTTATGGTTTGAGAGATGTAAGAAAAGAAAGACCTCCGCTTCCTCCCGTATAGCGGACGTCATGAGATTTTGCTTCCGTGACCAGACGGCAGCTCTTCAAGAGCGCTGTCATCTCAATATCTCGGTATTATTACTTAATCGGTATGGTCTAAAACGTGTGCCTGGCTTGCAAGCACATGTTGTAGACCACACCGATGATGTAATTATACCGAGATATCGAGATGACAGCTCACCTGAAGAGCCGCCGTAAGTCGGTCGACCGGATTCTGCCTCTGACAGCTTTACAGCTCGTCAGGCAGAAAGGGGAGGGAGCAGTGGTGTCCGTAGACATTTTTCCAGGGGGGGGCAAAGCCATAATATGACCCCCAGGCCAGCCCATCTAGCCTTTATTTATATGGAGTGGGGTAATTGTAGGGGGGGGCAAGTGCCCCCCTTGCCCCCCCCCTCCGGACGCCCATGGGAGGGAGTAGAGGTACTTCTTTTCTTACATCTCTCAAACCATAACGGTAACAAGGGAGTTAGGTATGTTGTGCTTATTACTAGCTTTTGGCTTCAAGTTTTGGTTACTATCCCTTTAAATACAGCAATTTCTAATATCTTTAGGATAAGACTCACCTGCTTATTGGGGTACCTTGATGTGGTGTACAAGCTCAAACATATTTTACCCAATCTATGAAACGAAAACCTCTAATTTACTAACACGTTGGTATAATATATCCTTTATACAGGGTTTGCATTTGGATAATTTGTATGGAGGAGCACAGGTTTGTTTTAATTATATCAGTGGGAATTTTCATTTGTCCGCTATGGTGTAGTTGATGTGCTCCAGAATTGCAGCTCTTTAGGTTCCAGAATTGCCCCTGTAGTCTGTTATATCCATTTGGGGTCATATTCAATAACCTAAATAGGTGCAATTCTGGATCAAACCAAATGCACCAATACAAATTCCCACTGATATTGCACCGGTTTAGCATATGGATTACAGCTCTTTGATCTTTATATGAGATTCAAAACACATTGTGAGCTACTTTAACCCTTTGAGTGCCAGAGGGGTATGGAACGCATTGCTTTGCAATCCGTTCCGTACTCCTCTGGCACTCAAAGGGTTAAAGAAAGTCATGGTCACAGATATTCTGCCTTGTCCCTTTCACTCATTAAGGGTCTATGTGTTGCATACTCAATGTGTTTATACCCTTCTGGTCCTTAAGGGATTAATACTAGTCACTTATGAAAGGTACATACTGCAGGGCCTCATATAAGTCACTGCTGAATAAGAATAATTGAGCTACACAGGAACGATTGCAGCCATAACCCTTTGGGTGCCAGAGAGCTATCCAACGTATTGCTTTGCAATGAGTTGGATACCTCTCTGGCACTCAAAGGGTTAAAGCAGGATGGGCAATATTTAGAACTCATTATCCTCAACTGGCTAACAGTTCATATGCAGCACTGCAGTATGTATCTTTCATAAGTGGCGGGTATTAAGTATAGCTGGAAATTCTCCGGTTTTGCCCCGGAGACTCCGGACTTAACACTGTATTACTGGGTCTCTGGGGCAAAGTCTAATTTGCCGGATGTGGGGAGTTTCTGTTGAAACTCTGCCCATGTGTGCTCCATCCCGCCCCGTTCCTCCCACTCCCCTCCCTATTCTCCTACTTCCCCAGGCTATTCTGCCTATTTTTTTGTCCCTCCCCCCCTTGTGATTAAACCCCGCCCATTTTATGACATGAATCACGTCATTTCTCTTCCCTCATCCGCACGACAGGGCTCCACTCCAGGGAGCCCAGATCTACAAGTTCCCAGGTATAGTAATAAGGTGGCAGCTATATGTCCGACACATGAACATGTTTTGTTTCCTAAAGAGCACAGGGCCACATTCAATAAGCTACAAGTACAACTCTGGAGTAAACCAACTGTGCTACAGAGGAGAAATAAAAAACCCTTGATTTCTAGAGAGGAGATCCAAAAATGACACCATCCTTACTCTACAGCTGCAATAGTTCATCCGCAGCCCTGCAGTATGCATCTTTTATAGCCAGGCGGTAGTAAATGGGTGAGGTGATAACCCTAGAGAGACACATTTTTCACATCTCTTCTTCAATATACACCATAGGCACAAACCACTGACACCTACTACAAATCATAATTGAATAAGCCCTAATCAGGGGAACATCCCTTCTAAATCCCTATCATTAAGGTAATTCAGGTATGCATACCTCTTACTCTTTCATATACATTAGACACCCCAATTGCAAACCACTCTCCTAAGGATACATCAGGGACACATCTCTCTCACTCCTCATCTTACAGATACATCAAGGGCACATACCTCTCACTTCTCAGTTCAAACATACACCAGAGGCACATACTTCTCACCCTATCAAACAGACAGTAATGACACATACCTCTTTTTTGTTTCCCCCAGGAACATCAGGTGCATATAAACAGATCACCGGCACAGAGAAAGTCTTCTCACTCAGAAATGCGTCCATATTCTAGATAAAACATCCAAATATAAAAGTTTTTATATTTTGGTAAAGCGTTGGATCAATCATCTCACAAGTATTAAAGCATGAACAATTGGACATCTTACATGAAAAGTATTTTTTAGAAATAAGCAAAAAAAGAAAAAAATAAGCTATTTTGCGCGCAAAAAAGGGACACTTTGCTCTTTATTAAATCCTGGCTACTAGGAACGACTGCTCCACATTTCCACCACCTGAAGAGACTTTTGATGCACAAGGTGGGCCTTTAGCAACAGTCTGCTGGAGTTTCAAGGATAAAAATTGGACCTTGAGATCACCAGCACTCCAGTCATTCTCTATAAGAACTGTGACCTGGCACAGACTGATTTTGTGTTTGTGATCATAAGTCTGGGAGCAGACATATCTATTACTGAGGTGTCAGCCACCTATTTGTTTACTGTAATTGCTCTTCGTTCAGTTTCATGAGCCCTAAAAAAGCAGCCCATGTGCAAATGTGGTCTCTTCCTTATTGGAACAGATTTGATGAGGAGTTCATGTTTCCATTAACCCATTAGATGCTAAAAAGCTCTTAAACACAACGCAAAGCAAAATTATGTCTCATATTCAAATGGTTAAGGAGAGAAAATTAATTGCAGACTTTACTAGTATTCAAGAGGTTAAAGTGGATTTTTTTTTTTAGTTATGTAGCTTCATTTTATGTCTGAGGTAGGTAAGTGTAGGTGCTGGCTGAGGGACTAAAGGCCCCTTGATATTAAAGGCCCAAGTTGATGTAAATTTCTGCCATACAATCTTGCTAATCTACCTACTAATAATGGTGTAGGTGGGCTGAAAATTCTTAGGGGTGGGGAGTGTGTTGCTCTGCAATGCGCTGCCAAACCCTCTTGCACACAAAGTGTTAAATCAATGGAGAGAGGGGATTCTGGGGCTTCATCCTCCATCCCCCCTGCCATTTAATACTATGGGACAATGAAGTATAATCTAAAATATTCAGGGACCAAGCAGGTCCCCAATCCTCTTTCATCCAACTGACTTCACAACGGCTCTCAGCTGCCAGCAAATTTATAGCAGGGAGCAGGGCCCCAAGCCTTCTCCCCATAACTGATACCAATGACATCCTCTGCCATCAAAAAAGCTAAAGCAGGGAGAGAGTACCCAGCCTTCTACTTCCAAGCTCCACTCACCTCCACCTATGACTCCTGGCTGCATCTTATACAGTAGAAGGGAGCAGGTTACCATGACCCTTCCCTCCAAACTATTCCATAAAATAACTTGGGGGGGGGGGGGTTAGGAAATAACAGACATGGAAACCCACTCCCTCTTCGTGGCTGTAGAACCTTCAGGGGGATAAACTGAATGAAATGGACTTGGGGGACCCACTTCCTCTGAGAGCAATTTACATTACAGTCCCCTGCCCCATAGTAATGATTGCAGGGAGAGGTGCTGGGGACCCCCGACTCGCCATGTCAGAAATAAGGGAGTTAAATGGAAAGGTGCTTCTGTTAATCCCCTCTCTCCATTGATTTAAAATGTTTTATTGAGGATGGGTGGGAGAAGAGCACACAGAGGAGTCCATACAGAAGGACTGTGGGCTATATTCACAAATAAAAATTGGATCAGTTCTGGTGCAAAGCAAAAGTATCATAAGGAGACCAACATTGTGATTTTTTTTTTTTTTAACTTCACCCCTATAGTATGGTTTAATTGCGCCAGAATTGCCCCATTTTTTTTACCATAGAGCACAAGATCCTATTATCCAATCACGGAAGCACATTTTTAACAGTTTGGCTGTTAGAGATGTCCCCCAAAGCATTGCTTTGCAATGGGCTAAGGATCTCTCTAGTAGCTAAGGGCAATCCTTTGAGTGGCAGATGTACATCCCTTGCATTGCAATGCAAGGGATTTCTCTCCAGCTCTCAAAGGGTTAACTTTATACTTGCCACAAAAGTAAGCAGCTATACTTACCCCACCTAAATCCCTAGCGTAACAGAGGGGTATCACCTCTCGCTAAATTTTATGACGGGTACAGGCAAATTCTGTTTTCTATTCTACACCATGTCCCCTTCTCTGAATCTTAGACATTTTAGTGCCTTTCCGGGAGTCACAATGAATTGTTGAGCAATGATTTGCTGGCCCGTTTAATAACGAAGTGGTTAATTTCAAAATTTTTAAAACCAGATCTTTTCCTGGATAAAGATGATTAATAGTTGAATCCTCTCTGACTTATTGCTACCTAGCAGAGAGTAGGTGTGAATCTGGGGGAAATGTATTTCAGGCTTATTTGAATAACAGAGTAAGATTTATATACACAGGATCTTATGCAGAAAAGAGGAGACATTCTGGTGTAAACCAACTGCGCCACAAGAGAGAGAGATAAGAATATCCAACCGTCTGATTTAAAAAGTGCTTTGAGACCTCTCTAGCATTCAAGGGTTTAAAATTCAATTGAAGTCACTGGTAATGTTAAAGGGATAGTAATCTTTCAAAATAAAAGCAGCTCCAATTATTCTACATAGTACGTAGTGTTATTTCAATACTGTCAGAGTTGTAGTTCAAGAGAAATTGTAATTTTACTGATGTAATACTGCTCACCTCACAGCAGCAAGACTGTCCTGATGGATCTCAGAGAGGGACAATCTTCAATGAGCATAAGGAAACACCTGAAAAACATGTCAAGTGGGCAGGGTTTTCCTTATGCTCACAGTAAGAAGATTGTTCCTTGCAATGAGCTGTCTGGTCAAGAGACCAGATTCCACTGGCTTACACTAGTTAAAAGGGGCGGGAGGGGGATACTATGTCATTCAATTACTCTTGAACTACTACTTTGACAGTATTGAAATAACACTCTCCATGGCCCAAATACTATGAATATTAGTATTTATTTTGAAACATTACTATCCCTTTCATTTCTCCCCTATGGTGTAGTTGGTTTGTCCCAGAACAATCTCATCACTTTTGCTATTAAGGGCCCATAACCTTGGTCTCTCAGTCTGTATTTAGTGCTCTTTACCTTATCAGATCTTCCCAAATTACTCTGCAGGTTAGTTTTATTTATATTTCCTCTTATTTTGGCTTTACACCTAACCTCTAATATGACCAGATCTCCCCTTTGAAGCAGGACATTATCAAAAACACACACTGCAGGGTTACACTAATTACTGTCATCCTGCATAATGGCAGTGTCTTATGTCTCCCACATTAAAGGTTTGGTCAATTTACGTAGCTCATGTTAGTTCTCTCCACTCTGCTCTGCTTGCTTTCTCTTCTACATGTCTGGCTGTCTCTCAGGAAAGTCTAGGACACAGACATAGGTAAAATAAAAGGGAAGAAAGCAAGAGACAAGCACCATATGAGAGGGCAGGAAAGATGTATGGCTAGGGACAGATACACACACAATCTTCTGTCGTCTCAGGCAGAGTCTCTTTCATCTCCTTGATCTATCGGATGCTATCCTGTGTTGGCATTGTGCCACAATCCCTCCCTAATCGCCATCACATGGTACTTAATGCATGGGGCGGGACACCAGGGGGGTGGGAGAGCAGAGCAAATCATAAGCATAAGGAGATGGGTAGATTTCACACACTGCAGACAGTTGGAAGGGCACAGTGGGCACCAGACTATACAGAGACAGCAGCAGTAGAATTCACAGTGGACTTAAAGAGATAGCAGAAGCCTACATCACCTGCACTGGCAAAAAAGTACACAATCCTGCACTACAGTTAAAAGGGCAACAACAGCTTCTCTCAAGCTAAAGTGGGGGAAGACAACCAGCGGAACACCTCAAATGTCTTTGGAATGCAACTCCCATCATCCTCAGTAGGATAGGAATTGCAGTCCAATCACAGCTGGGTGTCCACCTTCCCTAGAGTTTCACAATAATAAACATTAAAATGTGAATATAAATGTAGTTAAGCACTGTTTTGTCTGGCAAAGGTATGTTGAAGTCCTGAAAGCTTGATATCTC
This sequence comes from Rhinophrynus dorsalis, assembly GCA_037306005.1. Lineage (NCBI taxonomy): Eukaryota > Metazoa > Chordata > Amphibia > Anura > Rhinophrynidae > Rhinophrynus > Rhinophrynus dorsalis. Next base: position 504,248,006 of record CM074719.1, read on the forward strand.
TTCCTTGCCAGTTAATTATTATAGAGATCACTTCTGTATCACCTTTTCTAATTTTATAGTTTTTTTAAACTACGATGTTATTTTAGACCAAGATGTCCTGTATTCCACTGTACCCTACTCTGTCTTAATTCTATTAGAATTACTATGTTGAGGATTCCCATTCATTGCATTCCACTGTTCAGTATCAGGAAACACCGATTGTCTTAACATCTTCAGCCAAGAACAGCTCATAGCCTGCTCATAATAGCTCAGCTTGGTTAATCAATAGATGGCGCTCTATGCACAATACAGTGTCTCTGCATCTGTCTGTAAAAGTGTTATGGGGGGGAATATCCCTTCATCTCTCTTACTAACCCATTGTCTTCCAGACCAGAACTGAATGATTGTTTAAATAATTGTTGTGCCCCTGTGCAAGTATCTTGCTTTCTAATTTTTAAGACATAAAAATAACCCCATACACATAGCATAGTACCCAACCCTCGTCCCTAGGAGCTGCAAGAAGTGCAAGCTTTCAGGATTTCTCTGCTTGAGCACAGATGAAGCAAACAGTGGCTCAGTCACAGCTAATTAAGACGAATGTTGGTATCCCCTGCGGTAGGCTGAGCCTGGTCACCTATGCATGCTTTTAGTCATGCTTCCAATAACCCTGTGTTCATGAAAGCCCAGCCGATCCTACTAGTGAGCTCCAGAAGGAAGTACTTCAGTAGAGGGAAGGGGAGGGATTCCCAGAAAGCACTGCACAGGAAGGCAGCAGGCCTGCTCATATTCATGGGCACACGTCGCTGCAGTTCTGGAGTCAGCACTCCTCCTATTCAGTGTGTCCCTGTGACTGAATCCGAGGTGTATAGGATCCAGTCAGCAGCTTATGTGAGGTAATGGAGAGTGTGTATGTGTGATGACACAGTAAGGATTTGTGACAGAAGGAATGTGGGTGTGTGAGAGTGTGTCTGTTAGTGTGTGCACAAGATATTGTTTGTAAGATGCTAGAAGATTAACCCATTGACTGCCATAGTTATGTAATGTTGTAATCAGTTGATCTTGTACAATTCATGTACAGTGCTTGATATGCCCAAACATATGTCAATTTCCCATTGCCTTAAATTGGATTTTTTTGTATCCCCTTGAAAGCCAGAGGAATGCATTAGAGGCCTGTCTAGCATTCAGGAGGTTAAAATCCCAATTTATTTCAGTGTTAAGTATATTTGTTTCTTATGGTGAATTTTATTTGCCCGAGAAGTGTGGTACATTAGTCTTGTTACTGTTAGTCTACACAGTGTAAGTCTATGGTAATATGCTGTATGTCTGACACTGATGTACTAACAGTATGTGTCCTTATACATTACAGTGCAGCAGTGCAATTCTGGGGTAAACCAACTTCACCATATATATTTTAATAGAACTTTAAACACCTTGCATCCTAGAGAGGTCTGCACCTACCCTGCCTCTCACCGCCTCTTTAGCATGCAAGGGGTTAAAAAACCCTATATATATATATATATATATATATATATATATATATATATATATATATATAAATCAGTAGCAGTCTGGGGAATTATGTGTTCCCTGTGGCATAGCTGGTTTACCACCAGAATTGCACTGCTCCATATTAATCCATAAGGCCCATAGTATCCTAGTTGATGAGGCTTTATTTCTCATATTTCCTCCATTTCACCCTTCTTTACTTTCCTCTCCTGTTTTGCCCTTTTAGCTCCACATTTCCCACTTCCCCCTTTGCCCTCCTCTTCCCCTTTTGTCTTCTCTCTTCCTCCAGTTGAAATATAGTTGTACTAGTAATACCAGAAAACGTACAAATCTATGACTACCCATTGGTAGTCATACAATTGTAAGCTCTATTGCATCACTAGTGCAATTATATTTCAATAGCAACTTCTGTGTCATCAATAGTGTAGCTTCATTTCAATTTTAACGTCTATATTATCACTAGTGTAGCTCCATTTCAGTTGTAAGCTCTGTGGTATCACTAGTGTGGCCATATTTCATTGTAAGTTTTGTGATATCACTAGTGTAGTTATATTTCTATTGTTAGCTTTGTGGCATCACTAGTGTAGCTCCACTTCAAATGTAATTCTGTGGTATCACTAGTGTAGCTCCACTTCAAATGTAATTCTGTGGTATCACTAGTGTAGCTCCACTTCAAATGTAATTTTGTGGTATCACTAGTGTAGCTCCATTTCTGTTTTACACTCTGTAGTATAACTTGCCTTCACAAAATGAATGCCAGTTATAAAAACGAAAGGGTATTGGCTGGCACTGTGGGCTGGAGCAATAGTAGAAATGGGCCACTTGATTGTACTTGCCCCCCCCCAGACCAAAAGTTGCCATCTCTCCCCCTGCTGAAGTAAATGACTTGTTGTATGTCTGAGCTTAACACCATAACAACATTCTGCCACAGGACACTGCATGTGATAGAGTACACTAGAGTAGGGCACGGCAGAGTAGAGAAGCTGGAGTGGTCAGAAAAGAGAGATCACCTGTACAGCTGTGGCACAGACTGGCACCAGACAGGGAAGAAAAAGCCCTTCCAAGCAGCAGTTTTTACATAACCCCTTACAGTGTTATAATGAAAGCAGCTTGTCTATGTCATAGATGTTTCTCCTACAGTGTACGGCAGTTTAAATTTCCCAGCCAGGTTCACCCATTCTTTGAAACAGAGCAGCTGATGAGAGAAGCAAAAAATGTGGTACATCATGCTGCCAAGCACTACGGTGTCACACAGCCACCAGTCATGTACCATAAATTATGTACTTTTTTTTTTTTTTTTTTAAACATAAAGAGGTGAGTAATTCCACTTGTGATAAACAAAAGTTGAAATTGATTTAAATTGGGTTTTTAACCTCTTCAATGCTGTAAGCAATACATTGGGGACTTTTTCAGTATTCAAGGGGATAAAAGTCCTGTTTAAACTAATGCGAATTTGTATTTTTCCCTATGGTGGGGTTGGTTTGCTCCAGAATTGTTCCGCTTTCTTTTGAAGGCATTTTCCACCCACTCCCATAATAGAAGTGCACTAACAAGCTCCTCCCTCCTTGGCGCTGTCAGATCAAGGCTAGCTTTGCTAAAGCCACACGTTGAAAGGAGAACATGGAGGTGTGTGTGTTTAAACCTATAATCGTCTCCTGGGCCCAGTAGCTTCTACTTACTATACTGCCAAGAAGGTAGCCGAGAGACAGGGTGTGATGGCTTAGTCTCTTAAATCTTATTCTATACTAATACTCTTCTGCCTATTTTTTTCTCTACCTCATTTAAACATATTTATAACATATGTACATATATGTACTACATAAATATAAGTGTGTATGTGTGCACATGTGGTTATCGTCACTACCACCAGCGGCGAGCACACCGTTTTGCCATGGGCTCTAGCCCCAGATCTTTTTGGCACCTAGCAACGCCCCTGGCTTTAGGCATCAGTCATTGCCTTATCCTCACTAATTAATTCACCTTATCTCCATGTTAAAGGGATAGTAATACTTAAATATTACTATCCCCATCTTGTAGCCCTTCAAAAACTGAGTAAAATGAGCGCTTTCAAAATTCCCTCTTTTGCCTTTCCCCTGACGTCAGCATTCTAGCTGAGGGCACGGGAATCCTCTCCTGGGATCAGCCAGTGGCTTTGCAGCAGTGTTGAGATTGTGATAATAAAAAATAAATCCTTCACTAAAAAGGTCTTCTACGTGTGCTTGGTTTGCAAGCACACATAGAACACCTTTTAAGTTAAGGGTTTCTTTTTTATTACCGCTATCTCGGCTCTGCTGCAAAGCCTCTGCCGGTCCCGGATTCCCCTGCTGAACTTTGAAAGTGGATATCTCTCAAACCATAAAGGTTTGAGAGATGCAGCTGGGCTAATTTCACTCAGTTTTTGAAGGGCTACAAGATGGGGATAGTAATTTTTAAGTATTACTATCCCTTTAATGGGCCTGATATCAACCTTAACCTTTTTCTGGTTTATGTACTTATAGAAATGTTTCATATTTTACTTGTTCTCTGTTGCAATTATTTTCTCATTTTCATGTGCAGCTTACCTAATTGCTTGTCTGCAGATTCTACTGGATTCTTTATATTTTTTAAATGATGCATTGGAGTCTCCTAACTTAACTTAAAAACTTCTTATTCATCATTTCCACCTGAACCTTTGTTAAGCCACACTGGTCTTATGTTTTCCTCTTATATTAATTGTCCTTTGGTACTTATTGACGTGTATAATCACCTAAAAGGTAAAAGAAAAATAGTACCACCAAAAAACAATTACAGGGTACAAACACCAGTAAAAGTGAAGGTGCCTAGTAATTTAGAGTAATTGGATGATGAAAGAAAAGAAACTTCACTTCAGCATCACTTGTGTTCATCACAGTCTGAGAAATGTGCTTACAATGGATAAAACATAACTTATTTAGCAAAAAATAAATCTAAGATTTTTTGTCTTCTACAGCAGTCTTTTTCTTTTCTTCCTTTTTTGTCTATTGACATGTATATTTATTGAAACGCAATTTGCACAAATTCCTTATTTCTAATGCATTTTTATTCTTGAAAATTATATCCCATCTAACACTGTTTTTAGTACTGTAAACACGTGCCTTTTTAAAGTGGAAAGTTGTAGTTGAACCCTAAAAGTTACCACCTGCAATGGAATTTAGTCATAAGTGAGGCATGTATGAAGAACAACTGGAGCCAATATGGTGCCTTATTTGGCAGCTTATCCACTGATGTAAATCTGAGGCAGCCATGAAACTGGTGAAACACATTGGATTGTGGACTGACTAAGATGGAAGGACATCTGGGTGGAGATTCACTAAGTGGTGATAAAGTGGAGATGATTTCTCCAGTTTATCACTTCTCCAATTACTGCGTTATTCTATGGAGCCTATGCACTAATATTTCTTCAACACTGGAGATCTTAGTGAAGAGGCTCCATAGAATAACATAGGAACTGGAGAAGTCATCTCCACATTATCACCTCTTTATTACCGCTTTGTGAATCTCCTCCCCCACCCCTTCCCGATCTACCAGTTGGCACACCAACCGAGACTTGAAAAGCACAATTGATGGGTGAGGGAGGACATGGCCGGTACAAAGCGAGAACGCAGAGATCCTGAGCAGAATGGAAACTGCAGTAACTAAGAATAGAGATGGAGATTCACCCTCTGTGCACGGCCAGATGACGGCTGAGTAAATGGTGAAGTGGCAGCATTGTTAATTTTAAGGTTATAAATTGCTTTCTTACAATAGATAGACAGACACACACACACATACATACATTTTATTTTTATTTTCTATGTTTCTGTTTTCCAAACTGGAGTGTATGGGGAGGCCAATAAGAGGAGTTTCTGTTACACTATACCGAAATGCCTTGATATATCTTATTAAGCGTGAGTAGCCACTTGGCTATTGATTATAACCTTTTTAAAGGGATAGTAATGTTTCACAATAAAAGCAGCTCCGATTAATCTTCATAGTCTTTGGGCCATGGAGAGGGTTATTTCAGTACTGTCAGAGTTGTAGTTCAAGAGTAATTGAATGATAAATTATCCCCCTCCTGCCCCTTTTACTGATGTAACAGAGCAGCAAGGTGGTATCCAGGTGGATCGCAGAGAGGGACAATCTTCAGTTAGCATAAGGGAAAATCCTGTCATTGTTCTCACTGTAAGAAGACTGTCCCTTGCTGTGAGCTGTCTGGTCTGTGGACCATATTCCACATCTGAGGGGAGGTGGCTTACACTAGGTAAAAGGGGGGGGATACTTTATCATTCAATTACTCTTGAACTACAACTCTGACAGTATTGAAATAACACTCTCTATGGCTCAAATACTATGAAGATTAATTGGAGCTGCTGTTTTTATGAAACATTACTATCACTTTAAGGATGATATTATGAATTGTTACTTTCTTTTTCACATGACTCACATGAGTTCAAAAAACAGGAAGGGCCACATTCTTTTACAATTCTTTTTCACATTATATATCAATGTGGGTAGTTTACCAGTTTTTAGATCCCTGTACTGGCCAGTTTTCTTAATCTTGTGTTGGTATTTTACACTCAAATGGTCTTTCCTGTGGGTATCCTTTTTAAAAGGTCGCACGCAAAACAGTGTGCGACCTTTCAACACAGTAACCATGTAGCCATGGTTAAATTGGCAGCATGAGAATCTCGCACTGCATGACAGCGCGAAACTCTCATGTCGCATAGTCAAACATCGCATAACCATAACTACAACTCCGCAAGATATGTGTGTGCTGCCACCCTTCACATATACATTCTTATCCTCATGTTTTGATATTCAATTCCAAAAGAGACCCCTGTAAAGTCATGCTTTAATGGCATTAACATTTATTCATGGAATTAATGCTCAGCACTGCTCTGGGTTCTCTCTCACCTTCTCTGTCAGTTTGATGCAGAGAAGGGGAGAGAGCACAGAGCAGAGCTGAGCATTAATGCCATGAATAAATGTTAATGCCATTACATCGTTACTTTACAGGGGTCTCTTTTGGCATTGCGTATCTAAACATGAGGATAAGAATCTATATGTGAAGGGTGGCAGTGCACACATATATTGCGGAGTTCTATCAGATGAGCAGGTGAGCATGATCAGAGTTGTAGTTACGGTTATGCGATGTTTGACTATGCGACATGAGAGTCTTGCGCTATCATGCATAGCAAGATTCTCATGTCGCCATTTTAACCATGGCAACATGGTTACTGTGTTGACAGGTTGCACGCTCTTTTGCGTGCAACCTTTTAAAAGTGAACCTTTCCTGTGACTGGGAACAGTGGATGAGGCTGGGATGCGAAGAACCACCTTGTCCTTATGAAACGCCAAAAAAGGCGGTATGCAGGACAAGGTTCTTAGTTCGGCAACCCTGTGAACAGAGACGATTGCCAATAGGAAAGTAATTTTCCAAGTCAGAAGACGAAGAGGAATAGTGGCCAAGGATTCAAAAGAAGGGAGGTGTAAGATGCCCAGCACAAAATTAAGATCCCACTGAGGAACGGGACTCTTAATGGCAAGGCGCGCATGTGAAATGCCCTGAAACAAAACTTTGACATCCGGAAGGATGGCAATGCACTTCTGGAAAAAAGACAGAGAGCGCAGAAATTTGAACCTTCAAGGAACAGAGTGTTACCTCTCTTGCCACCTTACCACCCGAGTCTTGCCCCTCGCGGGGCTACTTGCTAGTCTGCTCTTTCCCCCTCGAATCCCGGTACTGTCCTCCCTGGGTTTGCTCTGTCGGAGTGCCTATGCATTTCTGGGTTTGGCTGCGTCACTTGCCGATGACGTCTCTTGCTAGTGCCAATATCAGGCTCGTTCTCCCCAGTATCGGTGCGCTCAGTGTTTCTGTGTTTTTGGTATCCTGTCCCTGCGTTCCCTCAGTCGAGTCTTGATCCTCCAGTCCTGATACCTGTGTACTGAACCGGCTTCCTTGACTACTCTACGGCATTGTCCTACTGTCCAGTCCTGATACCTGTGTACCGATCCAGGTTGCCTGACTACTCTGATCACCTACCAGCTTGGGCCTTCACTAGATCCGCTGCTTCAGGTCTATGCCCTCTTTTCTTTGGGGTGTACTGTTTCTGGGTATCCAGGTCTAGTATAGGGGATTTTGAGCTACCGTGTGGCCATCGCTCCCTAACCATGATCCCTAGGCTATGCTCTCCAGCCTTCACTCCCCCTGCAGGGGAGATTGTACTGTGTATAGTGAAGCTATCCTGGTCAGGGTCCCGGCTCAACTGGGATTGGACATCTGGCTTTGCGGCCAGCATCTTTAATCGGCCTTGGCCGCAGCAAGGCTTCGCTGTAGACAGTCTCCGCTCTACTAGCTCCAAAAATCAGCGACGCACCCTAGCACTCCCTTCCCTGCAGGTCTTCACCTGTGCCGTAGAGTTTGTGACACTCAGGCTGAGACCCTTGTCTACACTGTCCTATAAGAAGGAGAGGACCGTAGGGAGGCTGAAATCTTGTGAAGACAGATCCCTATCCACACACCAAGAGTGGGAAATAGACCAGATTCTGAAGCATAGTAGCTTCGACAGTTGAAGAAAAAAAAAAATACTTTCCTCTGTGTCCAATCCACGGCAATGGACTGTGGGTATTGGCTCCGCCCTCCAGCTGGTAGGACCAAAGAAATCATAAATTAGTTCCTCCTCCTCCTCTTGCTCAGTTATCTTTGGTCCTACCAAGCTGGAGGACAGGGCTTTGCCCACAGCTCCAGTCATGGAGTGGACACATTATTTCATTATTTGTTTTGATATGTAGTCTGCCTATCAACGCAGACTACATGCTATAAACTTACTTGGAACATGTTCCAGTGTGCCGTTTCCCTATGGGCCAAGTTTGCTCTCAAGCAAAAACCCCTAAAGCCTCCCGCCGGGTTACACTGTTGCCTCGCTGCATCCTCGGTCAAACCGAGTGGATCAGCGTGTGCACGCGACTTCCTAGGCGCCAAACCGGAAGTCGCGATGCGTGCGCTCCAACAATGGAACGCAGAAGCCTGAATTGACCGGGAGAATCAGAAAGGCTTAAAAACAGACGAACATGGCGGGGTAAGTCCCTTAAAGCGCAATATTATAGTTATATTTAAAGATTTGACTGTCTGTTATATGCAATTTTGATTGAAAATTATCAGTATGTCTAAAGATAAATCTGATAAGGTCAAGGTTCCTGCTGAGACATCCAAAGAGGACAAGGCTTCCTCTAAAACAAAGAATTGTGCTGGCTGTGAAAATAAGTTACCTGCTTCTGACACAGCAAAACTATGCACAGATTGCTTAAAGAAGATTTCTAGTCCTGAGGTTCCTCCTCAATTTACAGAATTTCTAGGCTGGATTAAAACCTCTATGCAGGAAACATTTCATTCAATACAGGAAACTTCCAGGAAAAGGCAAAGGCCATCTGACCCACAAGAAGGTACATCTTATATGGAAGATGAAGATATTCCCAGCCTAGTGGACCTAGAATCAGGAGCATCTTCTGTGGAAGAGGGAGAACTCACGGAAGATAACACCTCCTTTAATGTAGAAAAGATGTATCCTTTTTCTGAAGAAGACACAGGTTCCTGGGTAACGGTACCTAAAGTTGATGCGGCAGTAGCGCAGATATCAAAAAGAACAACTTTGTTATTAGAAGATGGAACTACCCTCCGCGATTCTATGGATAAAAGAGCCGATTCTGCACTTAAGAAGCAGTTCGCAGTTATTGGACAAGGTCTCAAGACAGCAACAGCAATGGCATGCATGTTCCGCACGTTAAGAATTTGGCTAAATGAATTCGAAGAGAAGCTGGATTCCTCAGTCTCTAGATCCCGACTAATGAAGGAGTTAGTTTCTATTAAAGATGCAGTCAACTTTTCTTGCGATGCCTCGCTAGATAATATCAGAAGTTTGGCTAAATCATCTGCCCTTTCTATCACCTCTAGACGCGCCTTATGGATTAAAGCCTGGGAGGCTGATGCCACCTCTAAGAATAAACTGGTTTCACTTCCCTTTACTGGAACAAAGCTGTTTGGTAGCCAGCTTGAAGAAATAATTAAACAATCCTCTGGAGGAAAAAGTCAGTTTCTTCCCCAACCAAAACGTGCCAGAGCATCACCTTCAAAAGCTTCTTCCAGGAGACAGTCCTTTCGGGAAGCAAGAAGATACAGACCAGGAAAATCCTATGGTCAGAAGCAACGTTCTACAGGACAAGGGGCTAGACCAGGGGGCCGAAAACCTTTCCAGGGTAAGCCTCGCTTTCAACAACAGTCACAATGAAACATGCTTTACCCCGTCTCCTACTCCAATAGGGGGCAGATTGGAGTTCTTCAAAGACGCCTGGGAGCCCATTCACCCAGACCTTTGGGTGCGTCAGATTCTGGAGATGGGGTACAGCCTGGAATTTCGAACTGTCCCACAGATTCAAGTATTCAAAACTTCAAGGATCCGGAACAGAGAAGCGGCAATAGGAATGAAGAAGGCGATTCAAACACTTCTCTACAATCAAGTAATAGAAGAAGTACCCAAGACCCAGCGGTTCTATGGAATCTACTCAACAGTCTTTCCAGTTCCCAAGCCTTCAGCAGAATTGAGAGTTATTTTGGATCTAAAGAAGATCAACTCCTTTCTCAAGATAAAGAAATTCAGGATGGAAACAGTCTCAACAGCAATGAAAATGGTCCATCCTCAAGCCTTTCTAACCAGGATAGACTTAAAGGATGCGTACTACCACATCCCAATTCACCAATCACACAGAAGATTCCTCCGCTTCCATTTCCAGAACAGTCATTACCAATACAGGGCCTTACCATTCGGCCTAGCCTCAGCACCTCGAGTGTTCACAAAGGTGTTAGCAGTAGCCATGGCAGATTTACGCCAACAAAAGATAAGGGTCATACCTTATCTGGACGACATTTTAATAATAGCAGACTCCAGAAAGGAATCAGAAAGACACACAGCAAGATGTCTAGAACTACTATCAAGACTCGGATGGATGGTGAACCTAGAGAAGAGTCAGCTTCAACCAGCCCAGGAACTGGTGTTTCTAGGAGTCACATTCAACACTGTACAGGAGATGGCATATCTATCAGAAGACAGACAGACCCGACTGTTACAAAGAATTCCTCGGTTTACAAGAAGGAAAACACAGACAGCAGAAGAATTCTCAAGATTACTAGGCAACCTTTCATCAACATTTCAGATCCTACCCTGGGCTCGGGCTCACAGCAGGATGACTCAATTGAATTATCTCAGATTCTTCAAGAAGGATCCAACCAACAAGTTACAGATGATTCCAATTCTATCATCCACCAGAACAGAACTCAAGTGGTGGAATCAACCCACTCATCTCTTAAAAGGAAGATCATTAAGGCCAATTCAGTGGGAAATAATTACCACAGATGCCAGCAAGACAGGTTGGGGAGGACACTGGCGTCACCAAGCAGTGCAGGGAAGATGGACTATAAAGGAACAGTCTCTGCACATCAATGTCCTGGAACTATTAGCCATATGGAACACACTTCTGCACCTAAAAGAAGAACTCAGAAATTTACATGTCAGAGTTCGCTCAGACAACACAACAGCAGTAAGATACCTCCAGAATCAGGGAGGCACAAGAAGCAGGGCTCTCAGTTGTCTGGCTATCAGGATCCTCAGTTGGGCAGAAAGACACTTAACAGCTCTAACTGCAACATACATATCAGGCAACCTAAATGTAAAAGCAGATTACCTAAGCAGGAAACAGCTGGATCCGGGAGAATGGTCTCTGGACAAACAAGTCTATCAGAACCTCACTATCAAGCTGGGAACTCCTGTAATAGACCTCATGGCAACAGAACAAAACTCAAAGTGCCAAGTTTTCTTCTCCAGATGGAAATCCCCAAGATCAGAGGGTCAAGATGCTCTGCAGTTCCACTGGGGGACTCAGCTGGCTTACATATTTCCCCCCTTTCCAATTCTGACGGAAGTAATTCAGAAGATCAAAAGGGACAAGGCGGAAGTTATATTAATAGCCCCGGACTGGCCAAGGAAGATCTGGTATGCCGATCTATTGAGCATGTTGTTGAGTCCCTCAATTCCCCTTCCTCAGTATCCCCATCTACTGACCCAGGGGCCAGTCAGCCATCCAGACATAGCATTCTTGAAGCTGAGGGCATGGCGGCTGAGCGGAGCTCTTTAAGACTTAAAGGTCTTTCAGAATCAGTTATTGACACAATATTAGCAGGCCGCAGAGTATCCTCCTCTAAAATTTATTATCGTGTATGGTCCATTTTCTACAGATGGTGTTCATCTAGGAATCTTTATAGAGAAGATATTTCTCCAGCTATTATCCTAGAATTCCTTCAGGAAGGTTTTAGCAAAGGACTCAGGCCAGCCTCCTTAAAAGTACAGCTTTCTGCTTTATCAGCGGTTCTGGCAGTTCCATTTGCAGAACAGTATGTAGTTAAACGATTTATTACAGCCGTCACTAAAATTAAACCTACAATACGGGACATTACTCCCCCTTGGGATTTAAATTTAGTGCTCCAACAATTATGTTCTCATCAATTTTTCGAACCTTTAGATTCAGTTTCTCTAAAGCACCTAACATTAAAAACGGTACTACTCACAGCAGTAACATCAGCTCGTAGGGTAGGGGAATTACAAGCTCTATTATGTTCATCACCTCATCTAGTTTTTCACCAGGATAAAGTGGTTTTAAGACCTAGACCCTCCTTCCGTTCTAAGGTGGTATCTACATTTCATTTAAGCCAGGAGATTATTCTTCCCTCCTTTTGTGCTAACCCCTCTAACACTAAGGAGCAGGAATTACACAAATTAGACTTGGTGAGGTGTCTGAAGATCTATCTTCAAAGAACGCACTCATTCAGGAAGTCGCAAGCTTTGTTCATCCACCATACAGGAAGATTTAAAGGTACTGCGGCTTCAAAAGCTTCCATTGCTAGATGGATCAAACAGAGTATCTGCCTAGCTTACGAATCTGCACATCAGTCCCCACCTATGGGCATCAAAGCTCACTCAACCAGGGCCATATCTACATCATGGGCCCAGAAAGCTGTAGCGACTCCAGAAGAGATCTGTAAGGCAGCCACTTGGTCCTCAGTTTCCACCTTTATAAAACATTACAGGTTGGATATTCAAGCTTCCACAGACGCTAAGTTTGGCAGGAAGGTGCTGGAGGCAGCCATTCCTGTTTCAGAATGAAGATTCCCACCCTGGCCTCTAGGGTACTGCTTTGGTAAGTCCCACAGTCCATTGCCGTGGATTGGACACAGAGGAAAAGGTGAAATTTACTCACCGATATTTTGTTTTCCTCTGTGTCCTTCCACGGCAACCCTACCCTCTGGGAAATCTATGGTAACTGTATCGTTCTTCTGTCAAACTCCAGGGAAGATTAAGATTCTAAATATCAGATTATCTTGTGGATTACACAATTTGGATTTATTGAACTAACATTTCTCTATTTTACAGCTTGGTTAACAAGAAATAACTGAGCAAGAGGAGGAGGAGGAACTAATTTATGATTTCTTTGGTCCTACCAGCTGGAGGGCGGAGCCAATACCCACAGTCCATTGCCGTGGAAGGACACAGAGGAAAACAAAATATCGGTGAGTAAATTTCACCTTTTTCTTCCTCAATATTGAGGATTCAACTGCCAGGCCGTCCAACCCAGACGGTCCACATCCTCTTTCCACAGATATCCTTGTAGAAGGAGATCCGGTCTAAGCAGAAGCTGAAATGGCTCCGCTACAGATAGGTCCAGTAGCTCCAGAAATCAGAGCTGCCAGGGCCAGTATGGAGAAATTAGAATGACCACAGTTCATTCCACACACAAGTTCCTCAATAACCTGGAAAGCAGGGGAATGGGAGGAAAGACATAAGCCAGAGGAACTCTCCACGGAATCAACATGGCATCCGCTGCCAGAGCCAGAAGATCCCTCCAAAGGAAACAAAATGATGAAACCATCCTGTTGTGTCTGGTTGCCATCAGATTGATCCAGGGAAGTCACAATTTCTGGACGATGATATCAAAACACCGCCTGATGGAATTCCCGCTCTCCGTTGTCCACTTTGTGGCGACTTAAGAAGTCAGCCAAGACGCTGCCCACTCCTGGGATAAGAATAGCGGAGATCGCAGGGAGATGTTCTTCTGTCCAGGTTAAGATAGCCTTGACCTCCAACCAAGCTGCGAGACTTCTTGTTCCGCCTTGCTTGTTATGAAATCATGGCTGTGGCATTGTTGGACAGGACACGAACTGGACAGCTTTCGAGATGATAGGATCAGTATCTGAGAGCATGGAATATCGCCCAAAGTTCCAGGACATTGATGGGTAGGAGAGACTCCTCTGCAGACCATCGACCCTGTGCGTGCAGGTGACCCAGGATCGCTCCCCAGCCAGATAGGCTGGCATCCGTTGTCAAGAATGGTATGAAGAAGGTTCTACACTTTCTCAGGTTGGAGAGATCTTGCCACCAGGAAAGACTGAGCTCCACATGTAAGGAGAGAGAAACCGTTAGCTTCTTGAGATCTGGTTTCCCTCTGTAAACCTAGATCACGAACCTCTGAACTTCCCTCGCATGAGCCATCGCAAACGGCACTGCCTCTATGTTGGATATCGGCTTCCCCACTAGAGAGGTTAATTTCTTGGTTGGAATGGTATCGTAAGCCAGAACAGATGACACCATGTGGATGATCTGGTGAATCATTTCATCCGTAAGAAAAATCATGCCTTCCAGGGCATTGAACAGGAGACCTATAAAGAACAGTCTCTGAGATGGAACCAAGCCCAACTTGTTCATGTTCAGGATCTACCCGTGATGGGTGAGAGTGTTGACCTGCTGTTGAAGTAGCTGCAGACACGGGGCCTTCAACAACGTGTCATCTTTGAACGGCGTGACTCTGATGCCATCTCATGCATGACGGAAATCAGTGCACCCAGGGGCAGAGTGAATACCTGAGGTGGTGTAGTCAGACCAAAGGGAAGAGCAGAAAACTGAAAGTGTCCTCTGTCGCAAGCGAATCTGAGGAAATTAAGGATGTCCAGATGGATGGTTATGTGCAAATAGGCATCCTGGAGGTCCAGGGAAGCCAGAAATTCCCCACGGCACCTGCAATCACAGATCATAAGGACTCTTGGTGATAATGAGTCTTGAGAATGAAGGAACTGAGATCTTTGAGGTCCAGGATGGGATGGCAACCTCCATCCTTCTTGAAGACTACAAACAGGTTGGAATAGAAACCGGATTCGATGTGTGGGTTAGGAACTGGTTCTAGATCTTTTATATAGTAGAGTCTGGATAGCGCCATTGAACAGACTACTCTTCTCCAATCATTGAGGAGTCTGAGAAGGGAAGAACCTGAAAGAAGGAACAGAGGTGAAGGGAATCCTCTACCCCTCTGAAATCACCTGTAAAACCCATGGATCCACTATGGTGTCTGTCCAGACCCTTAGAAAATGGAGCAGTTGACCACCCACTGGAGAGTGGGGATTAGGGTTCAGCTAGTCATGCTGAAGAAGGTTTGGTGGTATTGGGTTTGGTGGAGGACTGTTTGGGCCTCCACTGCTGTTTGGGCTTGGAGGAGGTACGCGGAGCCAAGGTTAACTGATGGGCCCGAGGGACGCGCCTCAGTCTGGAAGGAACAAAAAAGACTGTGCCGTCGGACTTGAGGTTTCTTCTTAGGAGCCAAGGGCAACAGTGTTCTCTTACAACCAGTAGCCTCACTGATGAGGCTCTTCAGCTCCGGTCCAAATAAGGAAGTGCCCAAGAAGGGCAGAGAAATCAAGGATTTCTTAGAAATGGTATCCGCAGACCAGATTGTAAGCCAGAGGGCACGTCTGGCTGCTATGGATATAGTTGAAAACCAGGGTGGGTTTGATTTATATCAGGTCGATGGTGGTTCCAGATTGTTTCTTTCTTTTAGGTGATATATTGTGGATATGTGTAAATGATGTGACTGATGCACTATCCTGGACAGATAACTCAAACTGTAGAAAAAGAGGATGGTGATGCAGAAGGTGGATAGTTTCCAGAATCTTCTATGTAGATGGTGGATTCCCCTAAACAAAAAAGTAAAATGCAGTTATTTTATTATTTAAACCATGTATGTTTATTATGCATTTCTCATTGTATTTACTAGGTACATACAGCCTAAGGAATATTTGCTTTTTTAACTCATTATTTCTTTTTAGCAACTGCAGTGCCATGCAGTAACAATAACAAATATATATTATTGCTCAAGCATGAAAATACCCCATGGCAATCTTTATAAAAATATGGTTAAATAAAAAGTTTACCAACCTAAAGGTCCTGTCTCTTCAGACATGTTCCATTCATCACAGCACTTCTTGTGATGATGTTTCATTCGGGCCACCAGGCCTTGCATTTCTTTATTGCACTGCTTGCATTTTGCACGCATACCTGCTTTACCCATAGGTAGAGGAACTTCATTAAAATATTCCCAAACTGGGTCTCTTTTACGGCCTGCTGCCATTTTGCTCTTCAAGGGAGGGAATAAAGAGTTTCAAGCAATGATTGTGCAGAGAGATCCCAAGGTTTGTAAGCTGCTGAAAAGGTTTCATCTTTATTTTTACTGCTTACCCTTCCCTCCTCACACTTAGAGCCTGGTGCAAAAATGGGATTAACCCCTTAACGACCCTTGATGGTCATAGTACGTCATGGGTCAATCTTCTGAACGACCCATGATGTACTATGACCGTCATGGAGTTCCGGGCTCCCCCCGCGGCTGCATGCCGTTCAGGGAGCCCGGAACCAGAAAATGGAGAGAGAAAAAAAAAAAAAGCTCAGCGGTCCTTAACTCGCGTTGCTTCGCTAATCGGCCGGTTGTTAAGGTCTTTTCCTGAACTTTGTTTATTTTATACAATTTTTACTGTGGAAAAAAGTGCGTGTTATCTCAGCTTGGATAACTTGAATAAGTTTACCAAAAAATAATAACTAGGCTCTATTTTATTTTGAATAACCTTTAAATTAAAATGTATCTTAACCTTTTGAGTGCCAGAGGGGTACAGAACGCATTGCTTTGCAATGCGTTGCATACCCCTCTGGCACTCAAAGGGTTAAACAGAAAACTATCTTTAAATAGATTTTCCTCTAAAAGCATTTCATTAAAATAAATTTGATTTAAATCAAAAAAATCCAATTTAAATTTAAAAAAAATCCAATTTTTTAAAAATTAAAAAATCATTAGGCCTTTTGGATGCACTGCATAGTGGTGCCATGAGCACCACTCTGGCACTTGTAGGGATAACTTATACATATACTTTGGCTGCAAGTCGCAGACTCTGCAAACTAGGTTTACTGGAGCTATACACACATCAAAAGGAAAATATCTTGTACCACTTGCCTAGATATAAAGAGATGCCCTTATTGGAATCTAAAGAATGCTTATATAATAATTTGCTAAAATGTGCGTAACGCTGCAGTCATGTGCAGTAGAGACTGTTGCACGTGTTGCAGTGATGCGTAGTGGAGACTGCCCGCTCCGCGGCTGATACAGAGCTGGACGGAGCGTCCAGTTCTGTATCAGCCACAGCGCGGGCAGTCTCCACTGAGCATTACTGCTCTGTGACCGGCTGGCAGTGGCACTGTGGCCCGTGTAACGGGCTCTTCAACTAGTAATTTACATATTTCTCCTTCAGTGGAATTTAAATTTACCAGGAATTTCCAGGAATTTCTAACCTGTCATGTATTTTTGTTCAGCCTTCATTCTAAACATGCATGACGAAGAGGCCTAAGTTGTCCTGAAAGCTTGCATTCTAAAACTACTTAGCCAATAAAGGTATCATGTTTAACAAGCTCCTAATTTATTAATGTCCTTGTGGAGATGTGTCTCCAGAGACATACGAAGTACTTCAGGTGAGGTCTTTCCAGCGATCTATAGAGAGGCATTAGCACCTCTCTCTCTGCTGTTATTGCCTTTCAACTTAGGCAAAGATATACAATATAATAAGAATTAATTTACAAGACAGATAAATATGCTATGTAATGAGATTTTCCTTATTATGTTTATGACCTTTCAGTGCATACAGTTTCTATGTGTTGTGTCTGGCCTTTAAAGTGGAATTACCACCTATGAACAAATCTGGCCCAAGTAAATACCCATCTGGCGACTAGCTGCTCAATAGCGCTAGTCGCCAGAAATATTACCTGGTGTTTGAGAAATGTACACTGTTCCCGGACTGACAGTCAGGAAATAGCGCACACATCTTTCCATAGACAATCTGCCTGAAATAATCAAATCTGCTCCCAGTCTAAAATCCTTAAGAGTAAATGCTTCTCTATATCTAAAAACAGAGTGTAACTGTTTATAATTTTAAAATGTCCATATGTATGTATATTCATATGTGTATGTATATTTAATAACATGTAATATATAATGTTTTTCAATTTGTGTAAATATGCAACCCTCTACTGAAAATTGTCCAGGACGTACTTAAAAACGAGAGAAATCTCAATGTATTCTTCCTGGTAAAACATTTTCTAAATAAAAATAAATAGTGACGTATGCGCGCCTGCGCTGTCAGTCCCAGCCGGCTCTAGGAGGCGTTGCTAGGAACCGTTCAGCTCTAAAAGGGACTGACCGTGCATGCGCGCATACGTCACTATGGAACGATGTCTGCGCTGTTTCCTGCCTGTCGGTCCGGGAACAGTGTACATTTCTCAAACACCAGATAATAATAATTCTGGCGACTAGTGCTATTGAGCAGCTAGTCACCAGATGGATATTTATTTGGGCCAGATTTGTTCATAGGTGGTAGTTCCACTTTAATTGATCAGAATACGTAGATAATGTGTTTGTTAGCAGTTATATGGAGTGAGCTGCTGTGAGTGAACCTTTTAGTGATATTTGAAATGTTGGGGGGCATGACATACTGATATTATTGAGATTTTAATGTTGATATTTGAGATTCCATATTCGTTTGGTTTCCAGTTGTCTAGGGTTGTAAAATAATGAAGTAATACCATATTTAAGTCCTGTCTCTCTACTGGAATGTTTCCTTCCACATTAAAATACACAACAGTCTCTAATAAATGTTTTTCTATAAGTTGTTTGCTCTTGACAAATCAACTATAAAATAGTAGAGGTTCAGTAAAAACTTCCAATATTATTAGGGGAGCTTTGCACTAAAAAATGAGAACTGGGGGGAGATTCACTAAGCGGTGATATGGTGGAGATGACTTCTCCAGTTCCTATGTTACTCTATGGAGCCTATTCTCCAAAGCTGAAGAAATCTTAGTGTATAGTCTCCATAGAATAACATAGGAATTGGAGAAGTGATAAACTGGAAAAGTCATCTCCACCTATTCACTGCTTAGTTAATCTCCCCCCTGGTGCGCAGGACTATGAACTGCAAGGACTTTGTGTCATGATTGGCCAAGGGAAAATGTTTTTTTAGAAATCTTGGCAAGTACGAATGGTCACATATTTTCACAAAAACCTGCATTTCTTCACTTAACATCTCTCTGGCTGTCCAAGTAAATTGCTGTCTTACAGCAATTGCATGCCCTCAGCAAAATAAAGCTCAACATGTCTAAAACAGAGCTTGTTCTATTACCTTTTAGACCCAACCCTCTGACTCCTTCTACATTACAGTCAATTCATCCATGCACTCTAAGGCATGCTGTTTTGGTGTTGTATTGGTAATTTACATTAGATCCATTTTGTATAGTCGGCTATGTCTCCCGAGATTATATGGATTGTAATGAAATTCAGAGTCACCAGGGTCGATCCAAAGTATGGCAGTATTTCAGTTATGGGGTTAGCCTTATCTGTGGACCTCTTATTGCAGTTTTGTACATCTTACAGCACATTTGCACAAATTCCAAACATCACCACACACGCCAGGCTGGCAACTGAGTTTGAGGCTTCAAACATGACACTGGGGGCTTAATGTGGGACATTCTCCCTAATTCAAGTTGGCATATTTGAAAACTGCATTAAAAACACTGTATATGTCATGTTAACCAAAATTCCATCAGATGTATGGTTTAGGAGATTTTCACTTTGTCCAGAAATAAAAGTGTGAATAATTCCTGGTACTGCACAAAGCTACATTAGCATATAAAACATCATTAAATCCTTGAGTAGCCTATGCCACATCACTGAAAAGGCTTCATTGGCATATGAAACATCACTGAACAGCTTGGTTAGCAAATGAAATGTCACTGGTACCGCACGGGCACCAAAATTAGCATACTTTAGCATATGGTAAGAAGTGTGAATAACTCCTTAACTGTACAATTGCTAGTCTTTTGGCTAACATAACACGCAGTTTTTGATACAGTTTTCAAATCTGAAAACTTGAATGAAGGTGAAATTTCCACTTTAAGCTTCTTCATTTAGTACTTGGCAAAGTCCCTGGAGAAGGGTCAATGTATACTCTTACGAGTTTTAAAGCCTGTATACACGGGCCAACACTGGCGGCTCTCCGAATTCTGACTGTAGTCTGAATTCTGAGCGCCCTGCTCCATATTAGCCATGGCGCGGGCAGTCTGTACTGCGCATGACTGCAGAGAGCGCAGCCATCTCTACTGCGCATGACGGCTTCTGACAAACATCCTTAGTGAATTATAATATAGGATTTCTGTAGTTCAACAGTAACCCAGCAATATTACGTGGAAAGTATGTCCCAAGTTAGGTTTAACATAATGTTTTCCTTTGTCCAACGTTTCTCTTCTGCCGGACAACAATTTTCCTCTTTGGAAAGTGTCCTCAGGAAATCCGCCTTTTAGTTTTCCAGAATTCAGCAGTGATGCTGTAGGCTGTACACAAAAATATTATCTCAAGTCAGTAATAAATCAGTGTCTCTCTTGTGACAGAATTTCTTGTAAAGTGTTGTATAATCAGGGGGAGGGTTTATGTCTCGCTCTCTGAAGCTGTAGTTGTAAAGAAAGAATCCGTTTAAGTGACTTGTATTAGTGATATTGCTAACATAAATGAAAACAATGCAGTCACACAAAAAGTGGTGTACAGAAAGCATAAATATACTGTAACCTTTATTAAGTGGCTTGGTTTAGTTTTTCCATTAAATCCTTAACCCTTTGAGTACCAGAGGGGTATCCAATACATTGCACTGGATTCCTCTCTGGCACTGAAAGGTTTAAATACTAGGGACATCTCAAGTGCATTGCTTTGCAGTGTTTAGCATCAAAGGGATTAAAAACATTAGCCAAACAAATAGGATGTTTTGGTAAAAGACAAGGTGAAATTTACTCACTGATATTTGTTTTTACTCTGTGTCCTTCCACGGCATAATGTGGGGCAATTGGCGCCGCCTCCCAGCTGGTAGGACCCATAGAAAACTATAAATTATTTGTCAGTTCTCCCCTCTGCAGTTATACTTTAGACCAAGCTGAAACGAGAGATAGAGGTTAGATGATTTCCCATGGTAATTGACAATATGTATCATAAGTTATACAGTATATGGAACTGGTAACAATACAAATACCAGTCAAACTAGGGATGGGTTGCCGTGGAAGAACACAGAGGAAAAACAATTATCTGTGAGTAAATTTCACCTTTTCCTCTGTGTCCGTTACACGGCATAATGTGGGAGTTACCAGAGCAGTGCCCAGGCAACATAGGGAGGGTACATAGGAGTATTAATGAGGGATAGCTGCCTCCAGCACCTTTCTGCCAAATTTGGCATCTGCGATTCTTGGAGATCTAGTCTGTAGTGTTTGGCAAAGGTTGATACTGATGACCAAGAGGCAGCCTTGCAAATTTCCTCAGGGGAAGTTGCTGCTTTCTGAGCCCATGATGTGCAGACAGTCCTGGTTGAATGAGCCTTGATACCCTGAGGAGGTTCAGTCTCAGCTGAATCATAAGCGAGTTTAATACAGTTGCTGATCCAGCAAGAAATGGAGGGCTTGGAGGATGCACAGCCCTTAAATTTACCAAAACGATGGACAAACAAGGACTCCGTTTTCCGAATATGCTAAGTTCATTTGAGATAGATCTGTAGGCATCTAACAAGTTCTAAGTTATGAAGGCGTTTCTCTAAGTCTTTTGAAGGATTAGGACAAAACGATGGGAGAACAATTTCTTGGTTCAGATGGAATTGAGAACAACCTTGGAGCGAAATGAGCAATGAGGATGTAAAACCACCTTGTCTTGGTGAAAGACTAGATAAGGGGGGATGGACATCAGGGCCTGAAGTACCCCTACTCTCCGAGCAGAAGTGATTGCTGTGAGCAGAACAATTTTCAGGGTGAGGTGTTTCATAGAGATGGAGTCTAGTGGTTCAAAGCAGAGGCGTAACTAGAACCCTCCGGGCCCTGGTGAAAGAAGTGCCATGAGCCCCCCCACCCCCTGACCACATTGGCCCCCGGACCCTCCACAATGCCCCAATCTCCTACCTCCCAGTCCCTGGTGGTCCAGTGGAATGGCAGGAGAGACAGGTTGGCGTGTTGAGCTCCCACGCGGTCCTCTAATGTAATGCAGAGCACTGGGAGATGATGTCATCTCCCTGCACTCTGCATTACTAGAGCGCTGGAGGGAGATTGCGGGCACCAGGCGGAGGGGTTGCAGGGGGTGGCCGGGCCCCTGGAGTGACAGGCCCGGTCGCTGGTGCGACCCCTACAGTTACACCACTGGTTCAAAGAATGGATGAGACGAAAGTTGAGTTAGAACCAGATTGAGGTCCCTGGGAGGAATCGTTTCACATATAGTTGGCTTTATTTTTGAGACGGCTGTCATAAATTTCTTGATAAGAAAATTCACTGCAAATGGAATGGATACGACTGCAGAAATTGCCGAAAGCTTGACTTTTAAGGAAGCAGGTTTTAACCCTTTATTGAATCCAGACTGCAAGAAATCCAGGATTCTGGGCAGAGAGATGGCTTGCCTATCCAAAACTACCGCAATACACCAGCGATGGAAGATCAGATCCTATAATAACTTCTTGTGGAGGATGGTCGTCTGCCTTTTAGGATAGTATCGACTACTGACTCAGAAAGACCTTGAAGGATCAGAGACTTCCTTTCAGCCTCCAGGCCGTGAGCTGGAAGAAGGCGGGATTGGGATGAGGTATGGGCCCCCTGAGTCAGCAGGTCTGGGATGTCTGAAAGAGGTATTAGGGATCTGATTGATGACTGTAATAGGTCCACATACCATTTCTTCCGTGGCCAATTTGGGGCTATGAGGATTATGTTGGCCTTGTCTCTTATCTTCCGAACTACCTCCGCTAGAATCGGGATGGGTGGAAAAATGTAAGCCAGATTGAACTCCTACAGAATGTGAAGAGTGTCCTGTCCCACTGCCTGAGTCTCTGAACACCTTGAGACGTAAGTTTGACACTTTCTGTTTTGTACTGTGGCCATGAGGTCTATGGATGGGGACCCTAACACTTCTGTCAGGGATTGAAAGACCATGGTGTTGAGACTCCACTCTCCTGGATCCAAAATTGTCTGGCTGAGGTAGTCTGCCTGTATATTTAGGTGGCCGGACAGATAAGAGGCTGCTAATGCCAACAGATGCTTTTCTGCCCAAGACAAGATCTTGACTGCCAGACTGTTGAGTTTTACACTCCTGGTTCCTCCCTGATTCAGGAGATACTGGACTGCTGAGACATTGTCAGAGCAAACTAGCACTTCCTGCTCCATAAGACTGTGTTGGAAGTGTCAAAGTGCTATCCAGACTCCCAGGATCTCCAGAACATTGATATGAAGTCTGGAATCCCGATTGGACCATATGTCTTGAACAGTCTGCTGGTTCCAGATTCCACCCCACCCTTGCAGACTTGCATCTGTGGTGAGAATCTGCCATGTAGGGTCTAACATGGGATGACCTGTTGCCAATTTTTGTTTCGAGGCCCACCAATCCAGTTCTCTTGTTGTGAAGAGAAACACTGGTACCTTTAGACTCAGGTTGGAGGGATCCCTCCGATAATACTCTAGGAAGTTCTGCTGAGTGGACCTGGAGTGGGTCTTGGCCCATGGAAGTATCTGCTGTGCCGATGATAGATGTCCCAGCAGCCTGGAGAAGGATTTTGCTGTGTAGATTGGATGTCTTAGGAACTGAGATGGATGAAGTATGCTCTTTTCGGTGTTTATTAACCAACTGAGATCCTGCAACAGTCGCCTGCAAATGATCATGTTTGATTGTGCTATCTGGATTGACATCCCTATGATTAGGACATCGTCCAGGTAGGGAAAAACTTTTATTAGATGGGTGCTTCTTAATTCCGCCATGGCCACTGACAAGACCGTTGTGAACACTCGAGGGGCCGAAGCTAGGCCGAATGGAAGTGTTTGGGACTAATAATTGTTCTTGAAGATGTGAAACCTCAAGAACCTCCTGTGAGATGACCTGATTAGGATGTGGTGGTATGCATCCTTTAAGTCTGTGCGAGATAGGAAAACTTGCGGCTGAATCAGTTTTAATGCTGACATTACCGTCTCCATCTTGAAATGCTGAATTTGTAGGTAATGTTTTAGATCCTTCAGGTCTAGAATTGGACGAGTCAATGGGACTCCCTCTATTACCTTGTTCTGTAGGACTTCCTGTAACACCTGCTTCATCTGTAGTATTCTGGATTTATTTCTGACCTCTGATGTCTTGAATCGAGGACCCGGAGGGGCATGTTGAAATTCTAGAGAGTACCCTTTCCTCACAATTTCTATCACCCATTTGTCTGAGCAAAGTAGTTCCCAGGAGTGATGAAATTGCTCCAGTCTGCCCCCCACTGGAGGTGAAGGAAGGGGACCCCTGGCTTCATTGATGGTACTGAGGTTTGCTCTGGAAATCCTTCCAGATTCCACCACTGGAAGGCTGAGTTCCTCCTCTTCTCTTTTGATCTTAGCTCTTGCCAGGCCTATACCTTTTCGCTTCCCAAAAGGATTGGTGTCTTGACTGGGAACCTCTGGATGATGATCCTCTGTTATGTTTCTCCTGAGACAAAAAGGGGCTTTTCCCAGCTGAGGATTTACTTACGATGTTTCCAACTGATCTACGAAGAGCTTGGATCCTGAAAAAGGAAGAGAGACAAGCTTATTCTTGGAAGCTGCATCCACCTCCCAGGATTTTATCCACAGAGCTCTGCGCGCAGTTATGGATCAAGATGATGACTTGGCCAGTAGTCTGATATTATCCAATGATGCATCGCACCAGTAATTCACTGCATCCTTGATGGTGCCCATTTCCTTTAGAATGCATGACCTTGAAACTGATGATTCAATTTTCTCTTTGACTTCTGACAGCCAGATGCGTAAGGTGCGAAAAACTGAAGCCATTGCTGTGGCTGGTTTAAGGCTCTGTCCGATAGTGGAAAACTGTCTTCTCAGGGCACTGTCTACTCTCATATCCATGGCATCCCATAAGGAAGTGCCATCCTCTAAAAGCTGTGTAGTCCTCCTGGCAGTCTGTGCGATAGAAGCATCCACTTTAGGAGGAGTAGTCCAATTTGCTGTGTCCTCATCCGTGAAAGGATACACGCGCTGAAAACGCTTGAATGTAGAGCATCTCTTCTCCACCCCGCTTCCATTCCTTCTGGACTATCTCCTGTATGGAGCTATGCACTGGCATCAATGGGCTGGTCTTCTTATATCCAATAAAGGCAGTATCTATCACATTAATCTCCTTCTGGACCTCTGTAATACCCAGGGTCTTTCACATTGCTTTAATCAGGGAATCAACCTTGTCTACTGAAAAGCTTACAGTCTCTTCAACTATTTCCCCTTCTTCTGCCGAAGAGCCATCAGATTCAATCTCAAGAAAGCTTTCTTCCTCTTCATGACCGTGAGAAGGTCCCTCATCTGGATCTGAAAACCTGGGCCTCTTCCTGGAAGCCTCCTGCATGGAGAACTTCATCCAGTTTAGAAAATCTGAAAATTGGGCAGGAACTTCACGTCCTGTAGCATGCTTCAAACAGTCAGTGCATCATTTAGCAGGGTCACTTAGAAGTATAGTATGATCACAACCAGCACAAGGCTTGGTTTTAACAGCAGCTTTTTCATCCTTGGAGGATTCTCCAAACTTCAGTTTGTCACCCTTAACTTCCTTTGGGTTAGACATAATTATAGCAGCAATGGATAACCTAACTAAACTACAGTGCAGAGCAGAGATACTACAAAGACTTTCTGACTGACTAATATACACAGTAGTAAATTATGGCAGTAAAACTGAAGGTTGTTTTACTCGCGATCCACAGGAGACACGTCTGAAGGCTGGGATGTTTTAAAGGCACCATGAGGGAGACGCCGAGCCACCTCTGTGTTCCAAGCTTGGAACGCATGCCTCACTTCCAGTTTCAGGGACACTCCAGGCCGTGTCAGAGCGGGGAGCCAAACACAGACCCAGGTTTGAAAGGGAAAGCAGGAAACCAGCGCGTCGCTAGTCCGGATCCCCACAGACTCCAGCATGTCTCCGGATTGCGTTCCTAGCCACAGCATGATTGCGGGGCCCAGGATAAGGGATGTGCACCGTGATTAGGTAAGCCATATGAGGTAAAATAACAAAGATGCTCCGGACGGAGAGAGGCCATTGCCTTCGTCCCCCAACTTGGGTAGGACCAAATAACTGCAGAGGGGAGAAATGACGATTAATTTATAGCTTTCTATTGGTCCTACCAGCTGGGAGGCGGAGCCAATTGCCCCACATTATGCCATGTATCGGACACAGATTTGTTGTAAATGCTTGGGCCATTATTGTCATTGTATTTCAGTGCATTGCAGATCTCTCAAATTTAGGGGGTTAAAGGCAGCATTGAAATAATTCAAAACATTTTAGTTGTCCCATATAGTGCACTTTGTTTGCATCAGAATTATACCCCTTTATCTTTCTGAATATGGCCCTAAATTACACAAAGGAATCAACAGTTCATAGTAAGCAGCACCAGATTGGTATACAATGTTTACTTCTTTCACTCACTAATGTGGAACGATGCCCTGGTGCAATGTGGAGAGATACACTTATATACATACCAAGCAATCTGATGTCCCAAAAAGAGGGACATCGGGGTGGGAAAGAGGGACAGAGGGATTTGGGTCCAAAAGAGGGACACTTGGGAGGTATGCATATGTCTAACAAACTAACCAGGAGCTTTAGGTGTGACTTTGGGGAGACAGGCTGGTTACACAAGACTTCTGCTCTGCTGCTGTGCTTTGCTGCTCACTACAACCGTGCGGTTTGTACAAGACCACACTGTGCTATGTGTATGATGCAACTGCATCCAACTGGTGATAGCTACTAATGCCACACTACCTTGTGCCATTCCCTTCTTGCTGGGATATTGCCTATGATTACTGAGGTCTCTTCCTCAAAAAAAAGTCATTGTTATCCATGCATATTACAATGCATAGACCAAACAATCAATTTGCAAGAGTGCTATTGCTAAATAAGATATAAGTGGTCTTAAAGGGATAGTAATACTTCGTTTTATCTTTATTTTATTTAGTAGGCATTAAAAAAACATGAAGAATGATATAAGTCTTATCTCTCAAACCTTTATGGTTTAAGAGATATTCACAAGCAAAGTATCCCCCCCCCCGTTCAACCACATCAGAAGGGAGGTGCCCAGGTAGACTGCAGAGAGGGACAATCTTCAATTAAGATAAGGGAAAAAGCTGAAAAACTTGTCAAGGGGGGGAAGGACTTTCATTGTTTTCATACAAAGAAGTTTGTCCCCTGCTGTTATCTGTCTGGTCATACAACCAGATTCACATCTGAGAAGAGATTGCTTACACTAGGAAAAAGGGACGGGGAGGGGGAAACTTTGCTTGTGAATATCTCTTAAACCTTAAAGGTTTGAGAGATAAGACTTATATCGTTCTTCATGTTTTTTTCACGCCTACAAAATAAAATAAAGATAAAACGAAGTATTACTATCCCTTTAAAAGCTTACAGTTTAATACAACTCAGACAATAAAGGTATCATGTAATCTTATTTTTCCCTGTTTCTCATAGAACAGGGGTAGTCAAACAGCCATATGTTGGGACTACAATTCCCATCACCCCCAACCAGATGATGGTACTTGTATCCCCAAACAGCTGGCAGCCTAATAACTGACTCTATGGTAACAGCATATAGCCCACTAATCGTGTTCACATAATCATGCAGTATATTCAACAATCACCACAAAGTGAAACTGACTCAGTCATGAAAGGGTTCAAATCACTACCCATGTTTCATATGCAAAATGCACAGCCTTAAACCACTGATATGTACAACTACAGTAAGAGCCGATTATCATGGCAGTCCCCCAGGCGTTGTTGGATTACTCCCATCCATCCCCGACCCCAGCTGACCATTGGTCGGTTAATGACTACAGTTAATATCCAACAACACCTGGGGAACCACATTTTACTTGTCCCAGGTCTGCACAGCTGATTACCTTTCTATCCACTAAAGATGATCATATTTGGAGTGCCTAGGGAACCCAGACTCACCTAGATCATCTAATCTATATTATAGCTAAGCAGATAATCGCAGATTCACATACCTTGCTGGCTGCAGCGCCCGCCGCCAGCAGGTTGTGTGTGAAGGAAGACGCGAGTATCAACACTATGTCAGCGTTCTCTCCGAGGAAATCTGGGACTTGTTGTCCTGCTGTTTGTAAAAGCTGTAGCATGTAATAGCAGTAAAACTATATTCCCTCCCACAATTCATTGCACACACACATACAGCAAGAAAATCACAGCCTAGAAGAAGGTTGTTTAGATGTAAGGGAGGGACCTGCTCTCTGCATACAACTTCCCTCCCTGGACGCACACAAAAACCGGCTTGGCAAACCTATGACCAGTGCACACCCACGCATATTCCAGCAGGGCTGGTACTAGGGTTTCTGTGGCCAAGTGCAAAATAATTTGCGGGGCTGTCCAAACTGCAATGGTGGCCAAAGAACCATTCATTCTGACCCCCAGCTTTGTCTTACGGCACTGGAAGCTGTAGAACTACACATACTAACCACCTCCTGCTGTACAGTACTCAGCTACCCAGGCATGGTCCACCATGACGAGATGCAGCTGCACCGCCGCAACAGACGATTGATAAGAGCTGCACTAAAGCAGCTGGACTGACTGTGGGAGAAATGTCCTGCTATTCCCATCAGCCAATCCTGACACAGTTGAGTTTAAGCCTGTCCCAGCTCCTTTAATGCAGCTCTTTTAAGTATTCCGTTGGAGGCTGTCAGACAGCAAGCTAGGCCAGTGACACCACTGGGCTAAATGTACTGCACCACTGGCACTTGCCTAAAACCAGCCCACATTGTTGGTTTGCTGGAGAATTGTTCCTCTTTTCTTTCTCCATAAGGCCCTTTAATAAAGTACTGTATGCATCCGATGAAAATCTTTTTTTGTTTTCCGTTCCCAAAATGTGCTTACATACTACTAAACACTTCTGGCTTCACACCCCCAACAGGCATTTAAAGGGTTAAGGCCAGATGCTGAAACATTCCCCTCCTGTGTATTCTGAAAGTAGATGGAAAGGAACTTGATCCCTTCACTGTGTATTCAGTGTTTTACTTTCCCAAAGGACTCACTCTGGATTTCAGAGGTTACATATCATTTCTGCTTCTGTCATTCTCAGCTGCAGGGTTTACAGAACCTCTGCACCATCCCAATCTGTCCTAGTAGATAACATGTTTATGTTGTGATAGTGGGGTTAGGTGGCACGTCTGTGTATGACAGTGGGAGGGCTAGGAGACATCAGAGACAGGTAGCCACTTGATTGCTGTCAAGTGACGAGATAAGCACTAAAGTGTTAACAGAGCTGTCTTGTGTCTTGCTTCCTGCAAAACCTACCCATCCTGAGCATTCAGATATCACTTTCCAGTGTAGCAGACCTAAAAGCAGGCAATTCTGCATTTCCAGAATGCTTTACTGGAAATGGTTTATTTGGTCTCTGTTTTAGGGGTGTTGCTTTGCCTAGGCCACCATGCAGATCAGCATGCTGAACGTGCCCAGCGCATGAGCTTATCTTGAGCTGCAGCATGTTGCTTTAGGATTCATTGCATGAGGCCATGTGAACTGCACTACTGGGGGCAAGCTTTTTAACAAGGATGCATTTAGCACAACATTAATGGCAGTTAAAGGAACAATAAAACCTAAAAAAAGTTCTAGGTTATACACACTTAAATACTCTATTCTAGCCTCTGTAAAGTAGACTTTGCTTTTGGGACCTAAAATCTTGTCTAATATATGCTTTCTGGGGGCTCTCATTTCTGCTTTTTCCAGGGCTCCGATTACAATATCAATTTAGACGGGTGTCTCAGAGGTGATGGTGTTTTAGTGCACCTCATATATCAGCCATTTTGTGTAGAAGAGCAGTAGGTACAAATCTCACTACATTAGCACCATTAGATGTGCACAAATAATAAACCAAATTGTTTCTGTATAGGATAGGCTACACATACATTAAAAATGCAAGTTCAGGATTCCATTTTATTGAAATAAAATTAAATTGTTACATTTTACAGATGCTAGCAGGAAGTGCAAGATATTTAAAATTATAGAACACAATTTAATTTTATTGTTGGTGTCCCTTTAACCTATTAAGTGCCAGAATCATAACAAATGCATTGTGTTGCAATGCATTAGATACCTCTCTGGCACTCAAAGGGTAACATTTCAGACAGAACCACTTTAACTGAATGACCTGTCTGTACTTTGTTGGTTATTTAATATGTAATGGATGAGCACAAATCACAGGAAGTTAGTCAGTTAAAATTATCCTCTCTGAAATGTCATACTTTCAGTGGTATGAGTGAGGAATTTAATGTTCATTTTTGGCCTTTTAATTTCCATAATTTTATTTTAGCAATTTTTAAATATATTTTTTGATTGCGCACATGGTCAAGGTTTTTTTTTTTTTTACATAAATGTTTTGTTTAAACTAGGTTTCTTCAAACACGTAATCAACTTTATTGGTCATAATCTTTTGTTCAATCAAGCACACTCTGCAAGCATAATCTACCTTTTAATGTCGTGTCATATTTTGGTCAATCGAGTGTGTTTTATGCACGTTTTTGTTTTTTACTATTATAAGAAAATTTTGTTCAGTCGACCAAGCCTCATGCACTATCAACATATTTTTGTAAACTAGTGTAAAAGCCTGTGTAAACGAGCCAAGGTCTGGGTACTGTTAACCCTTTGAGTGCCAGAGGGGTACGCAACGCATTGCTTTGCAATGCGTTGCATACCTCTCTGGCATTCAAAGGGTTAAGAGGCCGCTACCTCACTGCTCCACATGATGCAGTCTTGCGTCGCCTCACTCACACAATGCAATTATGCGCAGTAGAGACTGCCCGAACATGGGCATGACTGCATTGTGACAAACATCCTAGTGAATTATTATATAGGATAATTTTGTTGAATGGAATTTGGGTGTCATTGGGATAAATGTTTTGTTTGCCCCAGCTCATCTAACCTGCACGATTGACAAATATTTAATTATTTTTCTTTAACCCTTTGAGTGCCAGAAGGGTACTTTGTAATGTGTTGCATACCCCTCTGGCACCCAAAGGGTTAATCATACACATTATAGGCATGTGTTATATGTATCTGCAATATTTTTTTTATATTTTAAGTTATCCTGTAATAAGTTATATATATATATATATATATATATATATATATATTAATAATAAAAAGTAGCAGAAAAATCTTTGAGAACATTTATTTGTTCCTGTGGCACATCAACAGACCATGTTTTCAGAATATTACTGCTTGATCACAGGTGAAAAATATCGTATGATCTGTTGTGATTGGTCTACATGTACTTTTTACTAGGGATATATACTTAAGACGAGCATGTTGGTGAGGCCTGGAGTGGCTTCACTTTTGGTTTTGTTCATATGACCCTGTACCAGGATTGGCACTTGGTCACGGTTAATAACTGAAGTCAAACAGCAGTGAGCAGAATATCTAATGCTTAGCTTTCTCTACTGCATATTAAACATAACCTTTGTGTAGAAATGTGTTGTGATGTTTGTTCTTCTGCTTAAGTGCAACTGTGAGGTGTATGAGATTTTCTGTTGATGCTGCTTCACGTGGTACTATGGACTAGTAGTGATGCTCTGTCATGTGACTGGCCAGCAGTGTTTTTTTTTTTAATCCCTATATCTCTCAAACCATAGCGGTTTGAGAGATAGGGTTTAGAGCATTTTGATATTTTAAACTCTGCAAAATGGGACTTTTTTTGGGGGGGGCA
Source organism: Rhinophrynus dorsalis (assembly GCA_037306005.1). Classification (NCBI taxonomy): domain Eukaryota; kingdom Metazoa; phylum Chordata; class Amphibia; order Anura; family Rhinophrynidae; genus Rhinophrynus; species Rhinophrynus dorsalis. Next base: position 504,279,660 of record CM074719.1, read on the forward strand.
TTACTGTCCCTTTAAAAGTAATTGAATGATAAAGTATCCCCCTCCCGTCCCTTTTACTGATGTAACACTGCTCAACTCAGAACAGCAAGACTGTCCAGATGGATTTCAGAGAGGAACAATCTTCAGTGAGCATAAGGAAAAACCTGTGAAGGGGGGAAGGATTTTCTTTATGCTCACAGTAAGAATATTGTGAGCTGTCTGGTCAAGGGTCCAGATTCCACATCGGAGGGGAGGTGGCTTACACTAGGTAAAAGGGTTGGGAGGGGGGATATTTTATCATTCAATTACTCTTGAACTACAATTCTGACAGTACTGAAATAACACTCTCCATGGCCCAAATACCATGAAGATTAATTGGAGCATTTTTTTGTGAAACATTACTATCCATTTAACTTGAGATAACTGTCTATTGTTTATTCATTGAAGACAATACAGCCCATAACATCTCTGCTTTTGTGCTTGTACACAGATTTTAGAAGAGAGAATGTTTCTGTCACCATTTGCTCCTGGTGGGTCCACCCACACTACTGTTTCTGAAGGCCTTGCAAATAGCTTCCTGCAAGTGGAACTGGAACTGAACTTGAAACTGGGTAATCTTCTGTTCCAGGACCCAATAAAGTATGTCTACAACCCCTTGTTATATGCCTGGGACCCTCATGAGAAATATGTGCGAACATACTGCCAGTCTACAAAGGAGGTGCTGTTTTTAGGGATGAATCCAGGACCATTTGGCATGGCTCAGACAGGGGTAAGATCCAGCCTTCATTAACTAGTTTCTTTTCATACCGTTCAACATTTAAAAAGTTAATGTGAATGGGGTTACCAAAAAGCATAGCTTTATTAAAAAAATGATATATAATTTCAGATTTAATTTCTTGAATGTCCAATTAAAGCAGAACTATACTGCAGAAATAGTGGATTTTAATATGTTTTACCCATCAAGCACCACAGGAATGTGCAACACATTGCTTTGCATTACGATCCAGTCAGGCCTGTTTTCTTTGAGGTGGTGTGATCTAGTGGGATGCTTTAGGAAACATTGTCTGAAGGATACTAACCTATGTAACTTAGGCCTGGATTGCACTTCAGTTGATATTTTTTTTTCTCTAGAACATCCCCTTTGAAGTTTGGGGAGAAATTTGTAGATAAACCCTTGATAAAATTACCAACTGCAATATAATCCTGGCCTTAATATGCTAGGCAAATTAAGAGCCATTTATTCCTTGTGAAGAATTCCCCTGTAACTTGCATAAATTGCTCAGTTAAAATGATCTGCTGCATTTTGTTCAATTACCCATTGCTTTGAAATGGTTTGGACACCCCTCTGGCTCTTGAAGGGTTAAACATTGAAACTGGCAGAGCTACTGCACTGCCAGCTTGGTTCTAGTTAATAAGCCTAAAGAGCAGTACTTTATTAATACCATCCCTGAATAAAAGCCTTCAGCTTGGGACAAGAAAAAAAGGCCTGTTAATGGCAGATGGAGAGACTGACTGGGAGCGAGAGGAGTGACATTGTATGAAAAGGTCAGACAGTACTTTTGGCTGTGATAATTGGTTACATCTCTATGCTCAACTCCTTCATTAAGCTCCCTTGTAATATTGAGACTTTACTAAACTGCATCGTCATACCCTGATCAAAGACTTGTGTGACAACAGGCATCTTTACACTGCACACCCACATAGGGGAAGAAGAAAAACAACTTCACAGCACTAGAACACCATATACATATACAGAATAGGAACTTAAGTGTCCAAAGTATGCTTTGCAGCAGAGAAGGGATGGATCCTCCACAATTGTGTACCCCTTTGGCACTCAAAGGGTTAAAAACAGAAGACCATCCTGCACTATCCTATATAATAATTAGCTAAATCGTGTGTAACTCCGTGTCATGCGCAGTAGACACTGCTGTGCGTGCTGCAGTCATGCGCAGTAGAGACTGCCCGCGCCACGGCTGATACAGAGCCGGGCGCTCCGAAGGAGCGTCCCGCTCTGTATCAGTCGCGGCACGGGCAGTCTCTACTGAGCATGACTGCACCGCAACCGGCTGCCAGTGGCAGCGTGGCCCGTGTAACAGGCTCTTTAACTAGTTTTATATAAATGGGAACCTAATATTACATATTACATATTAACTCGATTATTTCAAGGTGAGGTTTGACCAAAATATGTCTAAGCTTGTCTGCCACGTCAAGGCACTCCATTGTAGATGAGTCCTATTTATTACATCTCGGCATATAATGTGGCCACAAAATGCTTGACATTAAAAGCTTTAGCCAACGTCTTCTTGGTTTAAAGGGATAGTATTGTTTGAAAATAATTTTATTTTATATTGTAGCCCTTAAAAAAACCATTAATAATGATATAAGTCTTATCTCCCAAACCTTTATGGTTTGGGAGATATTAGCAAGTAAAGTTTCCCCTGGAGTGACATCATTGCTCAAGCCTTCAGATTTGAAATCGGGTCTTCGGACCGGCCGCGGCTCTTCAGCAGTGCCGAGATCACAATCTTTAAAAATAATTTCTTCATTGGAATGGTCTACAAAGTATGCTTGCAATCCAGGCACACTTTGTAGACAGTTCCAATGATGTAGTTCTTTTTAAAGATCGTGATCTCGGCTCTATTAAAGAGCTACCCGCTGATCTGTGTACCGGATTCCAAATCTGTCCACTAGATGGCAGACGTGGCTAAAACAGGAAAAGGGAACTTTACTTAAAGGGATAGTAATACTTAAAATGTAAAAAAAAATATGTTGTAGGGTTTATCCCCCTGAGTAAAACAAGAGTACTCCCACTGCTGAAAGGTGTTTTAGTCAAAAGTTATTAATTTTCAAAGTTGAATTTTTTAGGTGCAATATCACAGTGGCCTGAAATTGTACAGTGGCGCTGTTGCTACACCATCCTATGGAGATTTATGGTCCCGGGACCAGAGCTGTCCATAGGATCGTGTAGCAACAGCGCCACTGTACAATTTCAGGCCACTGTGATATTGCACCTAAAAAATTCAACTTTGAAAATTAATAACTTTTGAATATAACACCTCTCAGCAGTGGGAGTACTCTTGTTTTACTCAGGGGGATAAACCCTACAACATATTTTTTTTTACATTTTAAGTATTACTATCCCTTTAAGTTTACTTGCTAATATCTCCCAAACCATAAAGGTTTGGGAGATAAGGCTTATATCATTTTTAATGTTTTTTTAAGGTCTACAATATAAAATTATTTTCAAGCAATACTATCCTTTTAATTGATCTGCTTTTAGAAGAAATTGTGAAGACTACTGGAGGGGAGCGCTCTACAGATCTGCCAAGCACAGGAAATAGCCAGTTGGTAAACGATGATTAAAAGACATCAAAACTTTGTTACAAAAATAAAAAAACACCAAATACATTGGTAGGAGTAACTAGGCAAGCCAAGTGCACATAACCCACCTAATGCATTTCATGTAACTTAGTCATAGTCATACCTGGGAACTCGCCGGATCTGTCCTGGAAACTCCGTTTTTTGCAGTGAGGTTTGGGGCTCCGGCAGCAGAATTCGGTGGTGGGGAGTTTCTTATGAAACTCTGCCCAATTCTGTTCCTTCCTAGCCTGTTCCTCCCATTTCCCTCTCACGTCTCCTCCTTCCCGCCCAATTTGACATGTCCGTTAAGCCATGCCCTACTCATGATTAAGCCCCACCCTTTTTTTCCTAAAATTGCATAATTTATATTCCCCGGTGGCACAAAAGTAGTCCCCTGCTGGGACTCCAGAAGACAAAGTTCCCAGGTATGATGGTGTGAAGAGATGTAATAGAACTTGCCTAAAATTGGGTGCCTTGGCATTCAGACGTTGTATAGACTCTGTACAGAGGAATTGATGGGTTCCAAAAGCGCGCTGAGCCCAAATGCAGTGAGATTAGCAGCCTTACATGCACCCAGGGCTTGGGCCCCCCTCAGCCAGTACCTAGAAACACCCCTGTCTGTGTACTGTGTTATGTATGTTCAAAAGAAAAGTTGAGGCGTTCTGGGGCAAACCATTTGCACTACAGGGGAGAATTACAAATCCCCATTGATTTAACTGTGGATTTTAACCTCTTGAATGAGGGGTCAACAACACATTGTGAAGCAGTACATTTGAAACCTCTCTAGCATTCTGGGGGTAAAATCCCCATTTAAGTCAGTTGGAATTTTTGGCATTTTTAGTTCTTCCCCACAGTGCAAATGGTTTGCTCCAGAACTCCACTTTACTTTTGAACGTATGGCGCTATGCCTAAACTGTACAAATAATAAAAGTAGCCATAGAATATGGAAGTTTTCTAAAATCAAAATATGTGTCATAACCCTTTAATGACCAGAGTTTTGCACAATGCATCATAAAGCACACTTTGGATGTTAAAAGGGATGAAATAAGTGGCTCTTTATTTTTTTAACAGAAGGACGTGCCTAAGTAGGTGTCCTTCATACAACATTCATTTATATGTATAGGCATTCTTTTATTTTTTTGTACTTGATCTCTTGTTGTCCACAGCTAAATGTTTTACTTTAAAGTCTGGTAGACAAGTATCTTATTGTTTGTTGGAGAAAGTGTGATCTAGAGCAGTGGTTTTCAACCCGTGCCCTCAGTGGCTACTAACAGGCCAGGATTTGAGGATTTCCTTGTGAAAGCACAGGTGAGTTAATTAATTTGACTGAGCCTCTGATCACCACGCCTGTGTTTTAGCAGGGAAATTCCTAAGTCCTGGCCTGTTAGTGGCCACTGATGGCACTGGTTGAGAACCTCTGATCTAGAGGCGTACTTCAATAGAGGTCACTATGTAAGGAAACGACCGTTATAATGCTAAAATAGTAACAGAAATGTAGAACTGACAGCAGATAAGAACCATTCCTCCCATCTAGTCTGCCTGCTTTTCCTGTGGAAAAAACCTCAAATCTTCTTTGCTCTTTGGTCTTGTCTTATGCTTAGGACAACCTAATTCATATCCCATGTGTGATTAAATTCCCTCACTTTATTAACCTCTACCACTTCTGCTGGCAGGCTATCCCACTTATCTACCACCATCTCAATGTAGTGTATCTTTAATACTTCTAAAATAAATAGATTGATAGACCTAACTGAGTGATATATGAAAGTGAATTAAGGGCAACTTATTCCTATGATATTTTCCCCTTCAGTTAAAGGGATAGTAATACTTCGTTTTAACTTTATTTTATTTTGTAGGCATTAAAAAAACATGAAGAATGATATAAGTCTTATCTCTCAAACCTTTATGGTTTATAAGATATTCACAAGCAAAGTTTCCCCCTCCCACCCCTTTTACCTAGTGTAAACAATCTCTTCTCAGATGTGGAATGCAGTCCATAGACTGGACAGATAACAGAAGGGGACACTCTTATTCCTTTGAAAACAATGAAAGCCCTGCCCCCCTTGACAAGCTTTTCAGGTTTTTCTGTTATCTTAATTGAAGATTGTCCCTCTCTGCAGTCTACCTGGGCAGCTCCCTTCTGTCCTGGCTGAAAAGTGTTACATCAGTAAAAGGGGCGGGAGGGGGACACTTTGCATGTGAATATCTCTTAAACCATAAAGGTTTGGGAGATAAGACTTATATCATTATTCATGTTTTTTTAATGCCTACAAAATAAAATAAAGTTAAAACGAAGTATTACTATCCCTTTAAAGGAACCGTAACACCTAAAATGAACTGTATGGAAATAATTGTACTTTATGGTAGGGTCTGCAAAAGACCTGTTTTGAGATTCCTGACTTCTCCAGGTCTCCAATATATTGTCCAGGATTATCTGTAAATGCAAGGGCAGTAGCCACTAATCACAATCAATTAACTGTTTTTTATCTCTCAATACCACCTGCACAAACAACATTAAATAAATGCTGTCTGAACAGGACAGTTTACACATTCATTAAAGAGAGTGATACGCTTAAGATGTAAAAAAAAACAATCTATTGTGGGGTTTATCCTCCAGAGTAAAACAAAGGTACTCCCACTGCTAAAAAGTGTTTTATTCAAAAGTTACTGCAGCTCAAAAGCCTTTTTTAGGTGCAGCATCTCAATTGGCTGAAATGTTACAGTGGTGCTGTTGCTACATCATCCTATGGACAGCTCTGGTCAGTTGACCATAAACCTCCACAGGATGGTAAAGCAACCTCACCCCTGTAACATTTCAGGCTCTGGTAATATTACAAGTAAAAAAGTCATTTGAGCTGCAGCAACTTTTTCATAAAACACTTCTTGGCAGTAGGAGTACCTTTGTTTTACTCAGGAGAGTAAACCCTACAATATATATCTTTTTTACATTTTTAGTATTACTGTTCCTTTAAAAAACAAGATTAAGATTATATTTTGGGAATGTAACATGACTAATTCAACTGTAAATACTTGATATTTAAATCAACATTTAATTTTTTGATGGTGTTCCTTTAAATCGTTTTAGTGATACGAATCTGCTTGTCAGAGGTGTAACTAGAAGTCACTGGGCCCTGGTGCAAAAATTGCCATGCCCACTCCCCCAATGTCCTCCTCACCCCATTGCCCCCAATGTCCTCCACACTGCCCCCACCTCTCCACATTGCCTCCTCCTCTCCACACTACCCCCAACTTTCCACATTGCCCCCAATGTCCTCCTCTCCACATTGCCTCCTCCTCTCCACACTGCCCCCACCTCTCCACATTGCCCCCAATGTCCTCCTCTCCACACTGCCCCCAGCTCTCCACATTGCCCCCAATGTCCTCCACTCCACATTGCCTCCTCCTCTCCACACTGCCCCCACCTCTCCACATTGCCCCCAATGTCCTCCACTCCACATTGCCTCCTCCTCTCCACACTGCCCCCACCTCTCCACATTGCCCCCAATGTCCTCCTCTCCACACTGCCCCCAGCTCTCCACATTGCCCCAATGTCCTCCACTCCACATTGCCCCCAACTCTTCACATTGCCTCTATTGTCCTCCTCTCCACATTGCTGCCAAATTGCAGCCAATATCCACTTCTCCACATTGCCCAACATCCCCAACTCTTCACATTGCCCCCAGTGTCCGTTTCCTACCTCCCTGGTGGTCCAGCAGCATGGCAGTAGAGGTCCGTGCCTCCTTCTCACAGACCTCTATGAAGACAAGGTGCTCCCACGGGGACCTCTCCAATAATGCAGAGCGCTGGGAGATGATGTCATCTCCCAGTGCTCTGCATTACAAGAGTGCCGAGCGCAGCTAATTGATGTCTGTGGCGCTGGACAGGGGGTAGTAGGGGGCCCCGGTCTCATGTGCGACCTCTATTGTTATGCCACTTCTGCTTGTGTTTTTTTTTATGTAGCAATGAAATGAATTGCCCCCATCCTTTGTTAACCTCTTGAATTCCAGGGAGTCCATCAACCCATTTCAGCACATAAAGGGTTATTATAATCCAGGTGTGGGCATCCTGTGGCCCTTCAGCTCCTGATGGAATACAAATCCTATCACAACCATTTATTCAGTGGTCATCGGAGAATGATGGGAGTTGTAGTTCATCAACAGCTGGAGGGCTGCAGGTTGTCCACTTCTGATGTAAACAGGAAAATAAATGGGATGGAGATTAACACAATTTATGTGTAGTGTACGGTGACATTACTCGCATTGCTGTGCCTCATACTTGCGGCTCTGGTCAATGAGCAAAGAAGAGCAATTCTAGACCAAACCGACTGCACTATAGAGGAGACGTTTTAAATGAGGATTTAACCCCTTGAATGCTAGAGCTCTCCAAAGGAATGCATTGGAGGCCTCTATAACATTCAGGGGGTTAAAAGGAGAAGAAGTAGCTCAGTTGGGTAATTGCCTGACTTTGAATCTAAGACACTTGCTGTGAAAACCTGGTGCAGATCCCAGTGTCGGCTCCTTGTGACCTAAGGCAAGTCTTATACAATGCATTACAGACCTTTAGCATTCAATGGGTTAAAAGCCCCATTTAAAATAATTGGAGTTTCAGACGTTAATTTGTCCCCTTGAGAATTTTTTTGCACCAGAATCGCTTCTGTTTAGTGTAGTAAAAGTGGCTTTTAGGACCTGTATTCAGCAAGATAAATGACGCAATTATGGAGTACACCAACTTCACCTTAGGGAACAAATTAAATTCCCCAAATCAACATTATGTTAAATAGGGCTTTCAACCATGAGTAGTAGTGGTCTACAACACACTGCTTTACTATGAGTTGGAGAGCTTTGTAGCATTCAAGAGTATCAAATTGTTCCCATAGGCCTCCAGGACATTACTTTGCAATCCACTGCAGACCTCTCTATAGCATTCAGTGCATTAAAATCCTCTTTTAAATTATTGGGGATTTTTATTTAGCCATATAGTGCAGTTAGTTTGATACATAATTTCTCCACCTCAACTTGGTGAATAAGGCATTTAGAGTTGGTTTCCCTTGCCCTTCACAGGTTCCCTTTGGAGAAGTGAAACACGTGCGGGATTGGCTGCAGATTGAAGGCCACGTCTCTAAGCCAGAACTGGAGCATCCCAAAAGACCTATACGTGGGTTTCAATGTCCCCATAGCGAGGTGAGTGGTGCCCGCTTTTGGAGTTTCTTCAAGTCTCTCTGTGGCCAACCAGATATATTTTTTCAACACTGCTTTGTGCACAACCATTGTCCACTCATTTTTATGAACCAGTCTGGCAAGAACCTGACTCCTACAGATCTCCCCAAGGCACAACGTGACAATCTTCTGGAGGTCTGCGATGAAGCCCTCTGTCAAGTGGTGAGGACGCTTGGAGTAAAAATGGTTATTGGAGTGGGCAGATTCTCAGAGCAGCGGGCACGAAAGGCCTTGGCAGTGGAGGGGATAGAGGTGGCAGTAAAAGGTATAATGCATCCTTCTCCTAGGAACCCACAGGCCAACAAAGGCTGGGACAGTGTGGTAAAGGCACAGCTCCAGGAACTAGGAGTATTATCTTTGTTGACTGGCTGAAGATCTCAAATATATTACAAGCCAGATTGACGTTTAATACACTACATCGGACTTTCAGGTTCAATTTTTAAGTGAAGCCATCATGCCTGCATCATGGATGTAAATACTGTTTAAAATATGGCTAAGATGTAAATGACCAAATAATTTTAAATGTAGTTTAAATGTTTGCCCAAATACATTCCTTCTTCTTTATGTAACAGTGAGCCTTTCTGTTCTGGTAGACTGTGTAAGATGTGCTGCCGGAACTTTTCCAACTGTACAGTTTTACTTGTGTTACTTTCTTAACAAATACACTTTTCTCACTGCTTCTTGAGAAATTAAGTGTAATGCATTTTATTGGCAACACAAATATATGTTAATTATGTTGCTGCTGGTTAACTGTTTAACCTTTTGCATTCCTAGTAAGTTATATGGGCCTTATGTTTGAAAGAAAACTCTCGTAATACTGGATCAAAATATCTGCTCCGTAGGTGGCAAATAACATTTCCAGCTGATTGAAATGATTTGAAAGAGAGGTTAACCCCACTGAGTTCCAGAGGGGTGCGCAATGAATTGCTTCTCAATGTACTGAGTGTACCCCTTTGGCTTTCCAAGAGTTAAAAGACTCCTTTAAATCAGTGGGAATTTTTGGAATTTCCAACATTTAGACTGTAAGCTCCTTGGGGCAGGGACCTCTCTCCTATTGTTTCTATGAATGTCACACTTATTTCATCCCGTCTTATTTATTGTAACATATGTTTGTTGTAATGCGCTGCGCACACTGTGTGGCTCCATATAAATAAAGACATACATACATATTCCCCAGTGGGGGAGATTCACTAAGAGGTGATAAAGAGGTGATAAAGTGATATATGTATGTTAGACTGTAGACCTTATGCACTAACTCCAAAGTTGAAGAAATTTTAGTGCATAGGCTCTATAGAATAACATTGGAATCTGAGAAGTGATAAAATGGTGAAATCATCTCCACTTTATCACCTCTTTATCCCCGCTTAGTGAGTCTCCCCCAGTTTTCCTTAGAGTAAAGTTGGAAAAGCTGCTGGCTTCCAGCTGGTTAGAAACTACACATTACCTCATCTTTAGTCAGCCGATGGCCAGCTAAGGATATTTGGAAGTTTTAGTCCGATAACAGTTGGTAGCCCACAGTTGACAGATCTCTGGCTTGGATCATAAGTTTTCACAGTCTTGAATGGCCAATAGTTTTGAGGTCTCCTCTAATGAGCCCAGGTGGTGAAATCATTAGCAGTGACGAATCTGTCAAAGTGACTCATCCACTGTTTGATCCATCTGTGATCCTTAAAACCTGCAACTTTGGTAAGGCTTTAGGGACAACTTTGAGAGCCTATGTCTTAGAGAATATTGCCCAAAGTGTTTTGGAAGACAGATGTGTAAAAGGCCTCTCTTTAGGACATTGATATCCAATTTCACTTGTCTTCATGCACAATGGACATCGGAGTCCTATTATATCATGCTATTGATTGCATTTTCTGTTACATGATTTTTGGTGTTGAGACTAATTTTAATTAGACTGGAGCAGCTACAGTTCCCAGCAAAGCTCTTGGTTGTAGCTGGTGACACCTCTAGTGGTAATGTTGAAGATTTGAACTTGTAGGTTATTGAAAGTTCTGTATTTTTTCAGCTAAAAGACAATGGAAAGATTTATAAATGTGGTGTAAACATGTAATTTTTACATAAATATTGGCTGCACATTTGTATGAAGGTGTTCGCATGTAAAACTCCTGTGCACTGTGTGTGGAGAAAAAAATGGACACAATTAGTGGGTGTGGCTAAATATAAAACGGTTGCATTTGGGACCATTTTAAGTTTGCTTTATGGCCCCAGTTTGTCCTCCACCATCTCTTTGGTATAATCCCAGTACTGTCAGTCAATGTAGACGATATTTTAAAAAAAAATTGCACAAATGTTGTTCTTGAGATTTTCATTGAGCTTGGTGGGGGAGGGGGGCATGTAAAAACTCATGCAGACATTCGTATACATATCATATAGTTCAAACCCGGTAAGATGGCTCATTTGGTTAATGTACCAGCTGTAGAATCTGTTCAAGCCACAAGGTCACAGGTTCTAGTTCTGGCAAAGTCAGCTCAGCCTTTCATCCCTCTGAGGTAGATAAAATGAGTCCAGGACATACTTGGAAAATGAGAGACAATCTCAATGTATTCTTCCTGGTAAAATACTTTCACAAAAAAGAAAGCCCATTATTACTGTAGCCTTGAATCTATATTTTGTTTTTATTAATTTCCCACAATGGGGCTTATTTATGAACGTAAAGAGGAACAGTTCTGGAGAAAATCAACTGCGCCATAAGGGACAAATAAAAATTACCTAAATTCTTATTCCTTTAAATTGTGTGTTTAACCCTTTGAGTGCTATATAGGTATCCATCGCATTGCAATGCATTGGATACCTCTCCAGGCACTCAAAGGGTTAACGCCTTGAATGCTAACTAGGTCTCCAACACATTGCTTTGTATTATGTTGGAGACTTTACTGACACTCAAGGGGTTAAAACCCACATTTAAATCAGTGGTATTTTCTGTTGCCACCTTTACTGCATTTTTTTCCTTGATATGCCTCACTTTACATTCATACATAAAGTCCATTATATTGGTTCACTGCGACCAGATTCCACATCTGAGGTGAGGCGGCTTACAGTAGGAAAAAGGGGCGGGAGGGGGACCCTTTATAATTCAATTACTTAACCCAAAAACTATAAAGAATATTTTGAGCTTCATTTATTTTGAAGCATTACTATCCCTTTAAAGCCAAACTTTCGCCTCATTTAAAGAGCCAACTGTAAGGCACCAACTGTAAAATCTTCTCAGACCGTGAGGTTGCAGGTTCTAGTCCTGGCCAAGGTCAGCTCAGCCTTTCACCTCTATGAGGTAGGTAAAATGAGTCCAGGACATACTTGAAAACAAGCGATAATCTAAATGTATTCTTCCTGGTAAAATACTTTCACAAAATAAATAAATAAATAAATAATTAGGCAGATGGCAATAACTTAATAATAGTTCTCTTACTTCTCAGAACCAGACGATTCTAAAGTAATTCTTAATCTTCGTCCCTTCCGGTTACCTTGTGGCACAGTGCAATGCTTCTTAATGGAGACCAGGCGTGCAGACAAGATGTCTGTACTGATGCCTGACTTCCGGTCTCAGATTAAGGATTTCTTTAGAATTCGCTAGTTCTGAGAGGTAAGAGAACTATTATTAAGCTAGTCGCCAACTGCCTAACTATTGCAGGGCGACTAAATAAGGTGAAAGGTCCCCTTTAAAGGAGAATAGTAACTAAGTATTTAAGTATAGCTGATCCTAAGCTGAAAGAAAATGGAAACTGGTTTCCGTTAACATGGCTGCTGCCAAACAGAGTATTAAAAGAACAGCAATGTTTTATTGTAACTTCTTTGTTTTACTGTTTTACTTACCACTTTTTTATTGTGTACTCTTCCTTCCAAATTCAGTAGTGTGAGTGAATTCTACCTACAGTCCGTAAAGTGTCTAACACCTCTTTATCTGCAAAAGTTCATGAGATCTTTGTGCATCTCACTTTCTTCACTTTTTAACCTTTTATTAGGTGAAAGCCTTCACAAGCCAACAATGAATGAGACACAGTTCTTATAATCCATTTAAGTCTCTCTCACACGTGTAAATTCATTGCAATGCTGACGTCTGCCAAATGTCTCCTGTGTAGAACAAAAGCATATCTGTTTGTTTGGGACTGACTACTGCCTCTGGTGAATGCTGCCCTGTAACTTTACTGTGTTCAATGCAGAACACAGGCATGTTGCACCATGGATTGTATGCAGTGTGGTCTGTGAAGCCGCTAAACAGATCATTCACACTGTGGAGCTACTATCGGCTAGACCCCTCAAGCAGTGGGATTTATGTTTCATTTAAGCCTGCATGTTTCCATATTCTGTCTGCAGAGGGTGGCAGTTACTGAAAGTCAAAGAAAATAACTGAAATAGCTGATACAAGGTGGAATACACAATTAAAGAAAATGCTGCTGGTAAAATAAATTATAAATACCATTGAATTACCTTAAAGAAAAAAATGTATTTCAATACTTATTTGGAAAAATAGAAATGTAGCAAACCTGTTTATTAAAAATATAAATGGCTTATGTGCAAAATATACGTGATGCTTGTATCCATAATGCATTAATATATTCATATCCTATATAATAATTCGCTAAAACATGCATAACGCCGTGTCATGCACAGTAGACACTGCTACGCGTGCTGCAGTCATGCGCAGTAGAGACTGTCTGCGCCACGGCGTGGGCAGTCTCTACTGCGCATGACTGCCCTGCGACCGGGTGGCAGTGGCACTGTGGCCGTGTAACGGGCTCTTCAACTAGTATGGAATAAAATGTTAATACACAGTAATCACCTCCTTTATTTGGTGAGAATGAAAAATATTTCACTGTTAATTGCATCCCCAATGTACCTATGTTCTTAGCAAACATCAGATTAGATTGTGACTGGTTATATATTAAAGGTACACTAACACCAAAAATTAACTGTGTTATACAGTTTCAAACATATACTTGCAGAGAGCATCTGTAAAATTTAGTTAGTTTTATATTTGATCCCCAAAATCTAAAGAGAAACCTTTTATTTTTAATTTGGTTAACTGTTTGTGCACAGATAAGGCTATTAACCCACTGAGTGCCAGAGGGATAAGCAATGCATTGAATTGCATACCCCTCTGGCTCTCAAAGGCTTAATGTATTGAGATTAATTCCCACTGCTCTTCTATTCAAAAAGACTGATAATCTTTTCAAGCCCATCAATACACATTAAAACAAATACTTCTGAGACATCATTCATAATTGCTATTGTAATGGGTACCCTGGAGCCCTGGAAAAATCCGAAACCGGAGCATCCACAGAGCTTATTTAAGACTAGGTTTTAGGCCACAGAAATCAAATTGATATTCTTGTCACAGATGCTAGTGTGAAGTGGAAGGCCTTTAAAGGGATAGTAATGTTTCACAAAAACAGCAGATCCAATTAATTTTCATAGTATTTGAGCCATAGAGAGTGTTATTTCAATACTGTCAGAGTTGTAGTTCAAGAGTAATTGAATGATAAAGTATCCCCTCCCGCACCTTTTACCTAGTGTAACACTGTTCACATCAGATCTGGAATCTGGTTGCTTGACCAGACAGATAACCGCAAGGGACAATCTTCTCACTGTGAGAACAATAAAAACCCTACCCCCCATTGACAGGTTTGTCAGGTTTTCCCTTATCTTAATTGAAGATTGGCCCTCTCTGCAATCTACCTGGGCACCTCCCTTCTGCTCTGAGCTGAGCAGTGTTACATCAGTAGAAGGGGCAGGAGGGGGGTATTTTATCGTTCAGTTACTCTTGAACTACAACTCTGACAGAATTGAAATAACACTCTCCAAGGCCCAAATACTATGAAGATTAATTACAGCTGCTTTTATTATGAAACACTACTATCCCTTTAAGTGTGTATAAACTCAGAACATCTTTAGTGCTTTCAGAGGCTGAAGTCACAACTCGCAGACCCGCAAGATAAGTCTTTAAATTACAAATAAGCTTTCAAGTTCCTTTATTCTTTTTACACACACACACACACACACGCACACACACACACTGCTAAATGTTCAATATCCTGTGCATATGTTGTTGTACATATTTATTTTATGTAACCTCATTATTCATGCTAATGAATTATCCATTTAACACACTGAACACACAAGAGGATAACTGCCACACAGCGATAGTTCAGATGTTTTAATGCCTTGAATGATATAGGTCTCTAGTCTATTGGTTTGCATTGCGTTGGAGACTTCTAACTTCCATGGTTTGAATCCTACTTTCTTTTCCTCTCCCCTGTGGTGCATTTAGTTTGTCCCAGAATTAATCCAATTTTCTTCCGAACACAAGGCCCTATGAGGTAGTTATGAGCTGCAGTGTCTGTTCTGCTGCTACAGTTACTGCTGCTGTGTGGTGAGAGAGACTGACTCATGGGCAGCCGGTGCTCTAATCTCTTTGCCATATGCTGTGATGCTAGTGTCTCCTGTTTGATAACCTGGTGTGTACAGGGGAGAGCCTAGGTAGCAATAAGGCAAGGTGGACAGCTTGTTACAAGTCCTAATGTATGTCTAGAAGGAGTAGCGAGCCACAAGGCATGCTTAAACTGCTTTATTGCACTAATAACTAGCCAATCTTGTCTCATGGCTTATGTAAACCATTCTCTTTTAATTAAAGGGAAGAAGTATTAACAGTTTAAGTATTCCGATACTGCCTGCCAGCAGGGGCATGTCTTCAATAGCTCTAAACAGAGTTTTAAGAATACTTTAAGTGTTTGACTAGGGATCTATTACATGGGGCACATACACATTTGTAATGGTAAGGAAGAGCTAAGACAGACTATTTTTATCTAGTATTTGAAGTGAATTTAATGTGCCTAGTATCCTTTACTAAATATATATAATATTGTGTTTTTCCAAAAAGTTATTACCATTCTGTTGTGATCATCAAGTGTCGCTGTTCCTGTCACTTAAAATGGAGAGCTTTTAGACACCATGGCGAAGAGGCACTAAAGGTTAAGCGCTCAGGTTGGAGATATGGTAGTGAGTTTTTGTCAATGGTATATCGACAGTATGCCTTGAGATGTCTCCACCATCCTATCCCTCTGAATTCTCCACAATCTACCGACATCGCCATGAATCTGCCATACCTTCGACAGGTTTATGAGTTTGCTCTAACTAATTCAATAATTGGCCATTTGGATATGTAAATACAGGTTAATGAGCCATTGTTGTATTCATGTGGGTGTGTTTATATGTTAATGTGACTGTTCACCACTTGCACTAAGCTCCAATATCCGCATTTGCTGCCAAAGTTCACAGTCCCAACATCCCAAACTGAGGTGGAAGATGTTGGAGTCATGCTTTGGCTCACTATAGAGCTAGAACACAGTATGCTCCCCTGTAACCCTTTCAAGTGTCATAAGGATGTGTGGATTGCACACCCCTGTGGCACTGATATGGTTACAAAATTAGAGAATGACAGAGAAGCTACGTATCACAGTTCACTGCCCTTCTGTATGGAGTGAGTGCCTTGTGAGTCCTATGTTTTTCTGAATCGGCTGATGGGTGGATAGTCTTGTCAGCCGGCTTTGTCAGTAGAGAAGGGGAGAGAAGCTATGATAAATAGCTTCTCTGCCCTTCTCTCATCTTGGAACTCTTTCGGTACCACAAGGGTGTGTAATCCACATCCTTTGGGCACTGAAGGGGTTAGGTGAGCATTGCTGTTTGTAGTGCCGAAATTTGAGTCGATACCCCCCCCCCCCATTGCAGCCCTAATTTTTAATGATGTGCCAGGACCATCACAGCTGTCCGGCACTTAAGGACCAGTGACGGTCCTGGCACGTCATGGAATTCAGGGCTCCCCGCACGGCTGCACTCCGATCGGGGAGCCCTGAATTGGATGAACAAAAAAAAAAAATGCTCCATGGTCCTTAAGGCAGAACTACCACCATAGTTAAAGTCGTCCTGCAATAATTAGGCAGATGGCGACTGCCGTAAAAGCTCAGGTATAATACGCACCTGTGTATAATACTCAGGTGTATATTATACCCAAGGTTCTGGGGGAAAACAAGAGTGCCTATGTATAATACGCACCCTTGATTTCCCCCTTACCAAAAAAAAAAAAAGTTTTGGCAGATATGATTCCTCCCTCCCCCGGCACAATTAGCTTTTAAAATAAGACGTACTATGTTTCAATTAATCCTCCACTGAAGTCTCCATCCAAGAAGGCAAAATACAAGAGATGTACCGGTAAATGTTCCCTGCGGGCGGCATGCTTCCATTCTCCGCCCACATCCTTCATTGATCTGTCAGGACCTTCCGCCTATGGTATTTCCCTGTGAAGACCTTGAGATCTGCACAGGGCATTACTATTGGCTGGAGGTGGAAGGTCCTGACAGATCAATGAAGGATGTGGGCGGAGAATGGAAGCATGCCGCCCGCAGGGAACATTTACAGGTACATCTCTTGTATTTTGCCTTCTTGGATGGAGACTTCAGTGGGGGCTTAAATGAAACATAGTAAGTCTTATTTTAAAAGCTAATTGCGCCGGGTGAGGGAGGGATTGTATCTTCCAAAATTAGTTTATTTTATTTTTTTATACTCTCGTGTATAATACGCACATAAGGTGAAGTGGGGTAAAACTGTGGGTATTATACACGAGATTTTACGGTAGCTTAATAATAGTTAGCTTACCTCTCTGAACGAGCGGATTCTAAAGAAATCCTTAATCTTCCGAGACCAGGAGCCAGGTATCAGCGCAGACATCTTGTCTGCTTGCCTGCACTGTCAGTCCTGGTCTCCTTTGAGAAGCATTGCACTGTGCCAAAAGGCACCAGAAGGGACTGACTGCGCAAGCGCGCAGACTGCACTAACCTGTCCGTCAGTCTCGGAAGATTAAGAATTTCTTTAGAATCCACTTGTTCAGAGAGGTAAGGTCACTATTAATAAGCTAGTCGCCATCTGCCTAATTATTGCAGGGTGACTTTAACTATGGTGGTAGTTCCGCTTTAAGTGTCAGCCGCGTATGTGCTCGCCAGTCCTTAAGGGGTTAATAGAGGCTCTAATCATTAAAACGCAAGTGTGACTTGGTACAATCCTCTCTGTGTCAGTTGTACAAGTAGAACAATGATTGTAATGCATGTTTTTTGCAGGCAAATCACAGTGGAAGAAGAAAATCCTGGAACCTCAAGAAATACACTAAGATGTGATTGTGGTTTATTGTTATGATGGCTTGTATTTTGGTTTTTCTCAGGTTAAATATAAAATATTTATATACCGTAATCTGAAAAATACTTCTAGTATATGTACAGTGTGTTTGTATATAAACTCCTTATTGTGTGTCATTATAGTGTCCACAGCTAGAACTGTAGAATTTTACTTTTTTGTTTTCTACAAATATATTATTGTAGCAATTTTAATGGTTAACTGAGAAGGAGGCTGGTAGCTTTTACAACACTAAGGTTCTCCTTCAGGCAGTTTAGTGTAATACATTCTTCCAGTTCTATTAAGCTGAATTATAGCAAATCAAATATAAGATTCTGATAGAATATTGAAGCATTAAACTGGATGCATCTCAACTCTTAAACATTTTTACTTTTTGTACGTGGATGTAATTACCATAAAGATATTGATTGTTTAGAATTACATTTCACAGACTAATGTTTTTATTGTTTAAAATGTGTTGGTAAAGTGATAATAAACCATTGCCCAGGGTTGTTTTTATGATGGGGCAGAAAAGCCTGTGTTTTTCTTTCTTTGGGCAGTACTTTACAGACTGTGTTCTGTGGTACCCCAGGACTCCTGATCAAGTACAAGGGAATATAGGAAACAATGTTTTGTAATGGTGGACAGTGGAACAAAACTGGGGAGGCAGGCGATGAGGCTGAGGTACTAAGTAACTGGATTAATTCTGCATCAATCCAACTGCCCCATTAGGACCAATAAATACTAATTGCTTTAAATAGGATTTTTTAACCCCTTGAATGCTATAAAGGTCTCCAATGTACTGCTTCACAGTGCTTTGAGGACCACTCTTGAATACAAGGGGTTAAAAGCCCCATTGAAATCAATTGGCAATCTGCTATAGGAGAGTGGAGGAATTCTGTGGTAAAACCTCACCATATAGAACAAATGAAATGTTTCAACCTTTACATTGATTTAACCCCTTAAAGGGATAGTAATACTTAAAATGTAAAAAAAATATGTTGTAGGGTTTATCCCCCTGAGTAAAACAAGAGTACTCCCACTGCTGAAAGGTGTCTCATTCAAAAGTTATTAATTTTCAAAGTTGAAATTTTTAGGTGCAATATCACAGTGGCCTGAAATTGTACAGTGGCGCTGTTGCTACACCATCCTATGAAGATTTATGGTCCCGGGACCAGAGCTGTCCATAGGATGGAGTAGCAACAGCGCCACTGTACAATTTCAGGCCACTGTGATATTGCACCTAAAAAATTAAATTTTGAAAATTAATAACTTTTCAGCAGTGGGAGTACTCTTGTTTTACTCAGGGGGATAAACCCTACAACATATTTTTTTTACATTTTAAGTATTACTATCCCTTTAAGGACCATTGACTTACCCGGACCGTCACGCTGGTCCGGCACTTAAGGACCAGTGACGGTCCTGGTACGTCATGTACTTTTACTCACCACGCACCTGTAGGAGCGTGGTGAGTAATACCAGGGACTGAAGTTGATCGCTCCAAGACCGGAGTGATCTCTTTCAGTCCACCGTTTGGAGTACCAGCACATGTGATCAGTCATGTGGGGTGGCATGTCAAACTTCCCTATCTGGTCTTTAAAGGACCACAAGGGGTCCTTAAGGGGTTAAAGGTGAACTATCTTCCCACATAAAGCTTCCCCCCAAGAATTACCCATCTGGCGACTAGCTGAAAAACAGTACTAGTCGCCAAAATAATTACAACCTTATAGAGAAATTGTACTGCTGCTCAGATTGACGGCCAGGCAATAGCGCAGACATCTTTGCTTGGAGACACCTTCGCTGTCAGTCCCTCTCTCCTGTAGTAGGCGTTGCTTGGTATCTTAAGGTACTGGAAGGGACTGCTGGAGTAGGAGCACAGATTCTTCTTCACAGATTCTTCGGCGTGGCCAGTCTCTGCTGTGCATGACTGCACCGCAACCGGCTGGCAGTGGCACTGTGGCCCATGTAACGGGCTCTTCAACTAGTGTGTGTGTGTGTGTGTGTGTGTAGGTGTGTAGAGAGAGAGAGAGATATGTGTTTGTGTAGTGTTTATCCTCTGAGTAAAACATGGGTACTCCCACTGCTAAGAGGTGTTTTAATGGCCTGAAATGTTACTGTGGTGCTGTAGCTACACCAGCCTTTGGAGGGTTATGGTCCACTGAGCAGAAGTGTCCACACACCGGAGAGGGAGTACCTTTGGTTTACTTAGGATGATAAACCTCACAACACATATATTTTGTAGCTTAAGTTTTACTATCCCTTTAAATGAGTCTTTTAACCCCCTCAAATGCTAGTGAG
Organism: Rhinophrynus dorsalis; assembly: GCA_037306005.1. Classification (NCBI taxonomy): domain Eukaryota; kingdom Metazoa; phylum Chordata; class Amphibia; order Anura; family Rhinophrynidae; genus Rhinophrynus; species Rhinophrynus dorsalis. Next base: position 504,299,675 of record CM074719.1, read on the forward strand.
ATCTTTAACCCATTGAGTTGCAATACATCAGATTTCTCTAGCATTTAAGACGTTAAAAGCCCCATTTAAACAATGGCTATTTGGCAAATGTTTGTCTATTGTGCAGTTGGTTTGCAGCACTTTTCTGGGTACATAAACCTCACTGTTTGTCCCTCAGCTATTACAAGCGCTTGGTCAGCTGCAGAGAAGGTGGCTGCCACCCTCAATAGTGTACAGCAGTGGTGGGCAGCCTGGCCCTCTGGCTATTGAGGACTACAGTTCTCATACTTCCTGGTCCTTTGTTGGCTGTGATGATGGCATTTGTAGTCCTTTATATCTGGGAGGGCCTCAAGGTGCTCATCTCTGCTGTCCCTGCTTTTCTACACAGGAAAATGTTTTGGACACCCCATAACAAAAGCTAATGGCTAGACCAATAAAACTCAAATTCAGAGTCATTTACATTAGAAATCTATCTTTGATCGGTACTTCAAGTTATGTTGATGCAGTTGAAATTCCGCTTTTGTTTCTGGAGACAGGAAACCTTTTTCTCACACTTGGGTGCGGAATGGAAAAAATGGATCAGTTGAGAGTTTTGTACTTCCTGGAACAGGGGAAGTGGAAGTTTTGTGGATATCTAGATTGAAGTTCTAGTGTGAAGTTAACATGAAGATCTGTGTTTTTTTTTTTTTTTGTTTGTTTTTTTTTGTTTTGCTCTTTTACAGACAAACCATCATTTGGTCTGATTACAAGAGCAACCACATGGCCTTATTTTCATATTACCTTCGATCCAAGCAAGTGTCTCAAAGTTAATAAAGCCTCCTAATAATAAACGCCCATGTATCTTAATCTGGGCAAGAAATCCTAATGGTCAATATGAATCCAGCTGGCATGAACTGGTTCCCAAAATGAATATGGCATATCATAATCTGTTGTTGCAGGACTATAGGACCCCAAACTCCCCTCATTGAAGTTTTCTTTGGAAGGATGACCAGTGGTAAGAATTTGGGAACCTGGTGGAGATGCACTAATAGGTGATGAAGGGTCAGAGTGGCAATATCATGGTGTCGATGGCAACAGCTCCCATTAAGGTGTCTTCTCCATCTTATCCCTGTGAGCCTGACACAATCCACCATGTCTTTGACAGGTTAATGATTTTGTTTGGCTGGTTAATTTGCATATGGAAATGCAGGTTAATAAGCCATTGTTGTATTTATGTGGGTGCGTTTATATGTTAATGTGGCACATCGCTGCATGCAGTAAGTTTCTATAACACCTTGTGCTTTCAGAGCTCACAGTCCAAACATCCCCAATGATGGCATCTCCCTATAGCCTCTGATACAGCCATGGTGACAACCCTCCCTTAACCTTTGAAGTGTGTGTATGGGGGTAAGCAGCACATTGCAGAGCAATGGTTTTCTCAACCATACGGCACACAAAAAAGTTAAGGTGCTTCCTGCCTGTTTTTAAGTAAATGTTACAAAACACTTTAACCCCTTGGATGTTGTAGGTCTCTCTCATTCAAAGGGTTATATGATACACAGTGGCTTTCATCCCAAGATGTTCCTATCGCCATTTGACAAACAATTGACTGAAGTAAACAGATACCCTTCTCAGGGCCAGTGGTGCTACTCTGTAGGACTTGGTGAAGTGTCTGTTTAGTCAGCTGTTAGGAGCATCACGGAAGAGGCAACTAAATTACAAGCTTCAATGGAACTCTTCATCCCCCCTATCTTTTGTGGGGTCTGGGCCCAGTCTGTGTATATTCAGACTGGTGGCCATTCCACTCATTGGCAGGTCCTAAGGTCCCCTATCTTCAAATGCTGGTATACCCTCAGCTAGCACTGAAAGTCAAACTGGAAGTTATGATGACACAGGCAGATGCAAAGGTGTCCTGGGAATGGGGGATGATCAATTCTGTTTGAAGTAAAATGCAGGTGGGTGGTAAAGGAGTGGAGAGACAGGGTAGACAAACAAGCTCATTGACAGCTATACATGGTATGAGGCTCTGTGTGACATCACTGAATTCACAGCATCCTCCTTGCAAAATCTTGTGAGCTACATTTTGCTTGTGTAAAAGTGAGGGGAAGCTGTGCTAATTTATCTCAGGGTCCACTGTAACTCTGGCCTTAGACGTGTTATATTATAATTTTTCTGTAACTCTTAGGGTCATGATAGTGTGATTATTATAATTTATTTTTTGCTCAAAAACAATTTGGGGCTTTTATAACTAACTAGTTGAAGAGGCCGTTACACGGGCCACAGTGCCACCTGGTCGCGGGGCAGTCATGACTGCAGCACGCGCAGCAGTGTCTACTGCGCATGACATGGCGTTACGCGCATTTTAGCAAATTATTATACAGGATTCATTTAGCATTTGTTTGATGCAATAGTGATTGTGGGGGATTTATAGTATTTAGTTGAAAGCAGACAGGAATCACCTTAAACGTCTGAGTGCCATACAGGAGAGTAACGCTTTGCTCTGAAATACGTTGCTTACCCCTCCGGCACTCAAAGGATTGAGTGAGGGCTGCTGTTTTTGGTACCGACGTTTCTCTGCTCCAACCCTTCTGAACACATCAGCACCTTTACACCGGGAGGATATGCTATTCATCCCATTCTCTCACAACGCCCCTTGCATCCCTAATTCTTGATGCTACAGAGATATGACTCCGTTTCCAAGGCAGTGTGCTCACCACAGCATCACCGCTTAGTGCATCTGCCCCCTGGGGTCCAGAAGCAAAGCATGGTGTCCCACTCCATGGTCATAACATCAGTATACGATTCATATACAGTTTGACTCATAGTGGTCATTAGCATTTTCTGCGCAGATTAAGGTAAGTGAGGCTTATTGATAAGTAGGTGTTGTTCATTTAGAGGAAATTTTTTCAGTTAGTGTGCTCTTATGGGATCAAAAATTACAGGGCTGCTCCTAGCATCTGTTTGGGGTGGGAGATCTCAGAAAACTGATACCCTGAGCATATCAGACGGGATGCATCTCAGATGTATGTGACTCACAGACCTTCTCTAGGACCTGTGGGAGCTGACAACATAGCCCACCAAGATTAAACTATGATATTTGTCTTGCAATTCAAGTTTGTGGAACCAACATTAGTACCCTGGTGCTCTCTTTGCAGACCTCCCCCCATTCTGTTCACCCATTCTTCCCCTGGAGCTTCCAATGTCACCTCAACTCCAACAGAAAAAAAAACTGATATCCCAACTTACATTAGCTGTCCGAAGAGCTCCTGCAGAACACTGTAACCAATCCATTGTCCCTACTTTAACGTATGTTAAAAAGGAGCATGTCCCCTACAGTTGGTTTTCTCCATTTCTTAATATTTTGGCCTCTTTGTCACTTGTTGCTAAATAAAATTTGCTTGTCTGATAACACTGTTCTGTCTTTTTCTGCTCACACTAAGATGGTCTTCTCTTCTGGACCTGGCTAAAAGTTTTTTTGTCTCTTTTTGTGGTATCTGCACATCTTGTTGCCTAATAGTATATTGTGAAGAGTAATGCAGCAGAAAGGACTTGCTAAGTGCTGCTGCACTGCTATTTCTGTCACTCTTGAGTGCTGTCAAGAGATGTGATGGATGGCCTTTGGTGCTGTGTGCTGGTCAGAGGCAATCAGCAGCCCTTGCTAACTTAATTCACTTCTTCATAATCTGCCATGGATCTGCCAGGAATTGGCTTAACCCTTCAAAAGCTGTCTGTCCTGCAAAAATATGCTTAACCCTTTGAATGTAGAAACTATGCACAGTAAATTGAACAGGATATACTCTCTTGTCTCATTTACAGCCTTATATAGAAAGTTAACTATGAGCAATTCTAGAGCATTGCAGCTGCACCACAGGGAACAATCACAAATTCCTTAAATTTCCACTTATTTAAATTGAACGTTAAATCACATCAACATCATGATCCAGCATATTGAGAGGAAATGTGTTGGAGACATATTTTATTCAAGGGGTTAAAAGCTCTATTTAAAGGACTATTATCAATGTTTTTTTCACTAAGTCTGTTCCTGTGCCAGCAGGCTTAGTAAAAATCACAGGGCTGAAAATGGCTCCTATGAGCCAATTGGGTAGAATTCAAAGCAGACGTATGAGGTTCTCATCTGCAAACTTCTCAGCCTCCATCGATCCTCTGTTTTGGGCTTTAATGCCTGATATAGAGGGTCTATGGGGACCTACACTGCATAGGACAAGCAACTGAAAACCTCAGTTTCTTCTTTTCTTTGGGGCGAGTGCAAATGGAGTCTCTTTTCATACCCCCAGTTCTGTTCCTCCATTGGACTGCTGGGGCTTCATCAGCAGGCATGCTCTCAGGAAAGACCCTGCCGATAGGGTACTATCAGAGCTATAGTTGCTCTTTAAATCAATGGGAATTTGTATTTCTTCCTGTAGTGTAGTTGTTTTTACCCAGAATTGTACCTCATTAGTTTTCAGCGTAATATCCTTACTACGTTGAGACTATCCTAGAAATATCTACTTAAAATGTAGTGTAATGTCTCCATTACCTCCCACATTCATGGTTGACTTCACAAAGTGTTTGCTTCCTGGGTTTGGCATGTGAATTCTTGCAGTTCATGTCTACTCATCTCCAGGTATATCAAACACACACAGATGTTCCAAGTTCTTCAGGTTCTTTTGTGCTATCCCTATGAATGCGCACACTACACCTTATGTCATAGTACACTTGGTGCCATTTCTTGAGTTTTTTTCCTTTATAAGATGCTCTGAGCCCTTTCATCAGTGCTTAGATCTTTGGCCTGCTGGATCCATAGCATTCTTGTTCTGTTCTGTTACAGTTTTGACCTTCGTGAGCTTTTTGATGTGTTTGAACTCAGCCTGCTTCTAGAGTTTCTTTGTCTTCTACCTTCCCTTAACTTGACCAGTTATTTGAATTCTGTATGACCTCTGACTGCCCTGTCCAATAGAGAAGAGGGTTCCTCATAGGGTAATAACTTCCAAGTAGAACAGTAAACACAAGCTGTTATAATCCTACGCATAATTTTAAAGGGCCACTAATAGGACATCTACACTGGTAAACATATACATGGAGGATGTGTCATTGCCTCCACACATATAACTTCTGTAACACAGCTGTTCCCTGCTTTCTTGAATGGATATCACCTGAAAGAGGCAGAAGGAGAACCAAACAGGAAAAAAAACTACTTTTTTTGTAGGGGAGTTCTCAATGGAATCATTACTTTTCTAATAATCTGAATTTGTAATGAAAGTTATACTCCCAAAATAAGAGAGAAGAGTTTCAGTGAACTGAGCTGTAATAGTAGCTTTTTTCCTGCCCTGACCAAGATTGTCTGGCTTTGTTTACCAGTAGCCTTTCATTGCTTTACTTAGACTCATTAGATGCACTGATCATGGCTGGACAAAGATTTGAGCTCAGCTTCTAGTGGCAAGCCGTTCCTTCTTTAGTCCCTGTCCATCTCTGCCATCGCAATCCAGTGCCAAAGTGCACTAAAGTTAGATAAGGGCTCAGGATGGTGATATTGTGTTGGATCTGTGTTGAAGGCACATTGCTGATATGCACGAACATGTCATTGCCATCATATTCCTGTGAATCTGCCATCATTTCCATGAATCTGCCGTGCCTTTGACCGGTTTACGATTTTGCACTTAACACATCGACAATGGCTCATTTCCATACGGAAATACAGGTTAATGAGCCATTGTGATATGCATGTGGTTATGTTTATATGTTAATGTGGTTGTCTGCCACGTGCTCTAAGCTCCGATACCAGCCTCTGCTGTCGGAGTTCTCCTCAGGTTGGTGATGTCGGGATCTGAGCCAAGAAAAAAGTACTACACATATTAAATAACAAAAGAGGAGAGCACTCCTCATATATACAATGAATGCAGAAAAGAACAAATCTCTATTGTTGATTTTATTTTTATATTAGTGTTTTTGAACTTGCATAGGGATAGGTATCTTCTGTATGTAGCTATACTGTTTGTGGTGTGGGAGTCACAGAATTGCTCCAGAATTACTCTAATATTCTAAGCAGGGTTATGTTTCTAGTGAGGAGTGGTGCTGGTATTAAGTAATGTATACATAATCCTTTCTAAACAAATGACCACACGAGATATAAATATGATATCTCAGAAATGTTTTTTTAAGACTTGTGCTCTGTTCCTTGGATGGGAAACCTGTGGCCCCCCAGTTGTTGATGTACAACTTCCATCATCCTTGACTGGCCATTAACTAACAGCGGATGATGGGACTGCAGTATAACAATAGCTAGAGAGCTTCTGGTTACCTTCCCATGTGCATTCACACTACATGATTGCTCAGGCTTTGCTAGGCTTAGCTCCACCTATTACTATACACCCAATTTAATCTTGCCCTTTTTTAACTCCTTGAATGCTAGTTTCCAAAATATTTGTTCTTAATGTGCTCAGGGGCGGACTGACAGGACCCAGGGCCCCTGGTCCAAAAAGAGGTCTGGGCCCCTGCCCAATCACATCATTGACCCCTACCCCATTACATCATTGGCCCCTCCCCATGACATAATTGGTCCCACCCCATGACTGGCTGGCCTATGGCGCTGCCTGCAGAGAGTCAGTATAACATAGTATTAATAATCTGCAGAAGATGATATTAACCCTTTGAGTACCAGAGAGGTACACAATGCTTTGCAAAGCGTTGCGTACTGCTCTGGCACTCAAAGGGTTAAGGTTTGTTTGTTTTTTTCATTATAGCGAATGACTTCCTGGACTTATATATATAAATATTTAAAAAATAAAACTAACCTTACACTGCTGGCTAGCTTCTTGCCGGTTGGCTGGAGGCCACTTGGCAATTGGCTGGATAGCTTGAGGGTGTTCCGGATGCCTGGCCTGGTGGCTGTGTCTGTAGCAAGTACAATGTTTCATATAAACGTTTGCAAAAAGTTTGGTGGCCTGGGGTACTGGATGGCTTGGTGGGTACTGAATTGCCTGGGGGGGTACTGGGCCAGGTCCAGTACCCCCCCAGGGCATTCAGTACCCCCCAAGCAATTCAGTACTCCCCCAGGCCATCCAGTACCCCCCAGGACATCCATTACCCGCAGGTCATCCAATAACCCCCCCCTGGCCATCCAGTACTCCCCCAGCCATCCAATAACCCCAGCCATCCAATAATCCCCCAGGCCATCCAGTACTCCCCCCAGGACATTCATTACCCCGCAGGTCATCCAATAACCCCCCAGGACATCCAGTACTCCCCCAGCCATCCAATAACCCCCCAGGACATCCAGTACTCCCCCAGCCATCCAATAACCCCCCAGGACATCCAGTACTCCCCCAGCCATCCAATAACCCCAGCTATCCAATAATCCCCCAGGCCATCCAGTACTTCCCCCAGGTCATTCAGTAGGCCATCCAGTACTCCCCCCAGGCCATCCAGTACTCCTCCAGGCATTCAGTACTCCCCCAGGCCATCCAGTACTCCTCCAGGCCAATCAGTACTCCCCCAGGCGATTCAGTACTCCTCTGGGCCATTCAGTACTAACCCCAGGCCATTCAGTACTCCCCCCAGGCCATTCAGTACCCCCCCAGGATATCCAGTACCCCCCGGGACATCAATTACCCACCCAGCCTATCCAATAACCACCAGGCTATTCAGTAACCCCCAGCCATCCAGTACTCCCCCAGCCATCCAATAACTCCCCAGGCCATCCAGTACCCCCAGCCATCCAATAACCCACCCAGGCCATCCAGTACCCCCCCTCAGCCATCCATTGACCCCTAGTCCATCCATTACCCACCCATGCCATTCGGTAATCTCATCCAGGCCCCCCCATGACATCCAGTACCCCCCCCTCCAGCCACAAGCCACCCAGTACTACTGGCTTACCTGTGCTGTGGGGAGTGTTCTGTCACTGTCAGCATCACTGCTGCAGATTTCTGACTGGGTCCTCCTGGTGACTCACTGAGTCCAGAGTCCTAGTCCTGACTCCTCCTCGTCCTGTTGGTCGCTTTGCGTGTCCTCCTTGGCGGGCTGTGGGCTCCTTGATGAGCTGGTGTCCCTTGTGGTGGGCTGGCTGTGAACTGTACTGATTCGCTAACTGAATCTCACTCTGCCCCTCCATTATCATGTGCCCCTGTGGGCCGTGATGACATCAAGACGCATGCTGCGCAGACCAAATGGTTGCGTAGACATGCACAAAGGAGAGGAAGAGGCACAGAGAAGCGCTTTCTGCCAGTGAGTGAGTCTGGACTAAGTGGATGGATCTTCTGTGGGACTGGCTGGGTAGCAGTGTTATGGGCATGAATGTGATGGACATTATCAGCATGGCTATAACGTGAGGCCTAAGTGCCTCAGGTCACGGAGAGACAGTGCTGCAAGTTTACATTGGCGCAGGCGGGGCCGGGCCCTTTAACGGCAGGCAAATGGATGGGAGGCATGAGACAGGACATTTAACATTTTAATTGCTGGTGGTGGCCAGGGCCGGATTTACATCTCAGGAGCCTGTAGGCACAGAACTGTGAAGCGCCCCCCAACACCACTGGACACTTCCACAATGCTCATCAGCTCCATATTGCCCCCCATCAGCTCCATATTGCCCCTCACCTTGCCCCCATCAGCTCCAACTTGCCCCCATCATCTCCATATTGCCCCTCACATTGCCCCATCGTCAACTTGCCCCCCATCATCTCCATATTGCCCCTCACATTGCCCCTACCATCTCCATGTTGCCCTCACATTGCCCCCCTTCGGCTCCAACTTGCCCCCACCATCTCTGTGTTGCCCTGACATGGTCCGTTTCCTACCTCCCTGGTAGGAGATCTGTCATCTGTGCCTCCTTGGCACAGTCCTGTAGCTGATGGAGCTCCCGCGCGGTCTCCTATTCAGGAATGCCGAGCGCTGGGAGATGATGTGATCTCCCAGCGCTCTGCATTTCTAAAGATGTGATGATGGAGCTCACCACCTACAGGACTGTGCCAAAAGAGGCACAGACCTGTCCTGCCAGGGAGGTAGGAAATAGGGAAGGGGGGGCAGCGCCAGTGAGGTGGCTACTTTTTTTTTTTAAATAAAAAAAAAGATAAAAAAAAAAAAAAAAGTCCCAATGGCAGGCGCCCCTCGGTGGCGTGCTCCTGTAGGCAGGTGCCTACTTTGCCTAATGGCAAATCCGGTACCTCAGTCCGTGACCGAATGCCCGACTTGTCAGTCCGCCCCTGAATGTGCTTGAAACCTCTAGCATGCAGGAGATTTACACATGTGTGCAGTAGAGGGGTGTATAAACTAGTAAATAAACCAGCCAGCATGACAGTGGAGCTGATGTCTTGTGCAGAGATGTTGGGCTGGCCACACTTACGACTGAGCATAGTGCATGTGTCCAGCACAGCTGAGCTTCCTTCACATCTAAGTGCACTAGGCAGTTGCCTACTCTGCCTAATGGAAACACTGATTCGGTCTATTCACCACAACACCTAATTTGTCTTAGAGTATTAAAGGGATAGTAGTACTTCATTTTAACTTTATTTTATTTTGTAGGCATTAAAAAACATGAAGAATGATATAAGTCTTATCTCTCAAACCTTTATGGTTTAAAAGATATTCACAAGCAAAATTTCCCCTCCCGCCGCTTTTACCTAGTGTAAGCTATCTCTTCTCAGATGTGGAATGCAGTCCTCAGACCAGACAGATAACAGAAGGGGACACTCTTATTCCTATGAAAACAATGAAATCCCTGCTCCCCTTGACAAGTGTTTCAGGTTTTTCCCTTATCTTAATTGAAGATTGTCCCTCTCTGCAGTCTACCTGGGCACTTCCCTTCTGATCTGGCTGAACAGTGTTACATCAGTAAAAGGGGCAGGAGGGGGATACTTTGTCATTGAATTACTCTTGAACTACAACTCTGACAGAATTGAAATAACACTCGCCAAAGTCCAAATACTATGATGATTAATTAGAGCTGCTTTTATTATGAAACATTACTATCCCTTTAAGGAATATTAATATAAAAATGCATAAACTGTGCTGGATTATGGGAAAAGCTGAAGAGGACACAAACTATTGAAGCAGAAACTGGCATGAAATAATTTGAGCTTCCATTACATCTTCCTTTATTTTTCTTCTTCATTATCACATCACATACGTGCGTGCTACTTCATAGCAGATAGGATGTCAGTCTAGGGTAATATCAAACATTTAGAGTCAAAAAGGATTTTTGTTTACCCACTTGGCTTAATTGGCAAAAGCATCAATGGATTTTTGGCCTTTCTCTGGATCTACAGGGGTTGATATGCATACCTGAGAACTCTCCTGTTTTGCCCTGGAGACTCCAGATTTCACAGTGAATTGCCGGGTCTCTGGGGCAGTCTCTCAATCTCTGGTTTGTTCTCCATCCTGCCCCAGTTCCTCCCACTCCCGCCCTCTTACCCTCATTCAACATCTATTTTGCCCTTTTTTTTTGTCCCGCGCCTAAGCCCCGCCCCTTTTATGATGTGAATGGCGTCATTTCCCTCCCTGATCGGCGCTGGCAGGGCTGCCCTCCGGGTAGCACTGCCTGTCAAGTTCCCAGGTATGGTGATATGGCATGGGATGAATTTAATAGATTCTCATGAACTATGTTATGATGTCTGATGGCAGTCCCATAGGCCGCTGTGCAGACCTTCCTAACTGCCATTTTACTGCATTCCTAAGGGAACGTAGTAAAGCTACAACAAGCTAGACTTTGGTGCGATAACACAAAGAAATAGTAGCCCCTGTGAAAGGTAGCATAAGCCAGAATTTTACCTTTCACCATGGGTGAAATAAACAATGCAGCTGCCCTTGGGAAAGAGGCCTACATTTATATTCCTCCTAAGTATACTGTTGTATGGTGTGTTCTAATCTGTGTTAGGGCTCTTTCAGGCAGGTAGGGTTGCCACCCAGCTGGTATTTTACCAGCAGGCCGGTAAAAAATTGGCTCCTGTCCAATGTTAAGTCTATGGAGGGAATGCCATGGCCGGTATTTTTTTGAAAAAAAGGTGGCAACCCTACAGGCAGGTGACCACATTTTTGCAGACTTGCAGCCCACTGCAACACTTGTATCTCTTGAGTAGTTCACTCACCTCTCTCCTGCTTTCTACCCATGATCAGGAACACAGGAGGGGCATGTCTTCCAGCAGGCACATGCAGCCAGCACCCACCTGGGTTTGCTATTCATTGGAGAATCACAACCTCCAACTCAGCTAGTGTAAAAGGTCTGCCCATGGGCCCACAGCCTGCCAGGCAGGCCTTGCTTACTGCTCCTTTACTGACTTCCTGAGGGAATGCAGTAAGGTTGCAACATGCTGAACATTGGTGTGATCACACAAGGCAATACTCACCCATTTGAAAAGGTACCATAGGTCAGCATGTTACCTTTCACCATGGGAAACAGATAAAACGCAACCTTTAACTCAAGCCCAAACTAAACATAATCACTTCTGAGCTTTTCTCACTTAGTGATGAAAGTAGACATCAAAGAAGGTTATCTGGGAAGATTCAGATAAGACGTTCTCTGTGATAAGAACCTTTGTACCATGCTAAGGAAACAAGTCTGTGCCTCCCAGTTTAAAATAAACAGCATGAGGTGGCACATAGAAGCCTAGACATTGACAGCAGATAAGAACTGTATTGCCCACCTACTCTCTCTCTTTTACTATGTCCAATGGCATTGTCTCTGTTCCCCCACTTGCCCACTGGGGGAGTAGAGTAGATATGCTCGGACTTTAGCAGCACAAACCCTTTCAACACAATGCATTGCACACCCTTCTGGTCATCAAGTGGTTACAACACATTCTTTTACCACAAGCTTTTTCTATAACTTTACCCCTTTCATTGCCACAGGGGTATTCAATGCACATGCCTATGGCACTGAAAGGGGAATGGGAGGGCAGCTGCTCTTCAGCGACTGACTCCATAGTGCGCAATAGGAAGATCCCAACATCACCAGCCTCAGGTTAGCAGTGTTGGGACTGTGAACTCCGACATCAGAGAAACTATCAGAGTTTAGTGCATGTTGTAATGTGTCACAATAACGTATACACACCCACATGAATATGGCAATGGCTCATTAAACTACATTTCCATATGCAAATAAACTGTTGTTGAGCAAAATAATAAACCTGAGGACGGCATGGAAGATTAATTGCAATGTCAGCAGACTGTGGTGGATTGATGCGGATATGATGGAGAAGATCCGTTAGTGCATATTGGCAATGTGTCTTGGACACAGGTCCGACACAATATTGTCATCCTGGCCCTATCACCCTTTAGTGCATCTCCCCACTAGTAGCTGGACCTCACTGAAGCATATGAACGTCACTGCTATTTCCAAATAAAAGTAAATTCAATAGGGGTGCATGTCTTTAACAGAGCAGAAGAAGCAGCACTGATCAGTTGCTGGTAAATCATCAGAACGGTTCACTGAAGAGACACAGGGAAAAAATTCTACCAGAATCCTTAGGCCAAATGAATATTATAGGGACCAATGGCTGTCTATTTTTTCAGCGGCACAGCCTGCTAGCAGGCTCTGCTGAAGAAGGGATGTTCATTGGTCCCTGAAACATTCATTTAGCCTAAGAGTTCTGACAGAATTATCGTTACCTGCAGAATTCTCATCAGTAAAACATTGTGGTGATTAAGTTTAACTTATTTAGTAAAAAAAAAGAGTCTCTGAGGCAACTCCAAAGAGTTTGGGTTGTATTCAGGATGTTACAGAGGTACAATTCCACAGCAAATCAACTACATTACTGAGGACAAACAAAAATTAAATTTGCCTCAAATGGGGTTTTTAACCTCTTGAATGCATACCTGGGAACTTTGTCTTCTAGAGTCCCTGGAGGGGGCTCATGTGGTGCAACTGTCAGCTATAAATGACAACATTTGTGAAACAAAGGGGTGGGGCTTAACTGACTGATATAAAGTGGGTGGGATGTGAGCAGAACAGAGGGGAATTGAGGAGAAGTGGGCATGAAGTGTGAAGAACAGGGTAGGAAGGAGGAGAAGTGGGAGGAACAGGGTGGGAAGGAGCAGAAGTGGGCAGGAAGTGGGAGGAACAGGGTGAGAAGGAAGAGAAGTGGGCAGAGTTTCATAAGAAACTCACTACCACTGGAGATTCAGCCTCTGTCCCCTGAGACCCGGTAATCAACTGCAGAAGCCGGAGTTTCCGGGGCAGATCCGGAGAATTCCCAGGTATGTAGAGAGGTCTCCGGCACACTGTGATGCCTTTGAGTCATCCACAGTATTCAAGAAGTTAAATGCCTAATTTAAATCAATGGGAATTTAGTGATTCCTTATGGTGCATAGGGTGACCACGGGTCCCGGAACGTCCGGGACTGTCCCTTATTTCAGGGACATGTCCCGCGTCCCGGGTCCCCTTCAACCGGGACAATGAAGTGTCCCGGAATGAAGCCAAGCCGCCCTGAATGTCAGCCTGCAAGCGGTGTGTCACATCATGGACGCCGCTTGCAGGCTGACATCCAGGGCGGCAATGCAGCTTACCTGATCTCCTGGAGGTAAGCGCTCTAGTAATACAGAGCGCTGGGAGATGACATCATCTCCCAGCGCTCTGCATTACTGAGCACAGCGCGCGGGAGCTTCAGCTCTGTGCCGGAGGAGGCACAGAGCTCCCTCTTGACACGCCGCTAGACCACCAGGGACTCAAGGTAAGGCAATAGGGTGACCACGTCCCGGAATGGCAGAAGGGAAATGTGGTCACCCTAATGGTGCAGTTGTTTTGCTCCAGAATTTGTCCCTTAATTAATTCCTTTGGATGCTAGCAACATCTCCAATGCACTGCAAGGCAATGTGATGGAAATATCGCTGGCATTCAAGGGGTTATTTAATGCAGGGTTTCGAGGCCTGTGAGATTCGGGGTCTTTTTACCAATGCAGTGTTGTGTGTCATACAATTCTGACATGATTGAAGAGCTGCAGAAATGCAGAGCCTGGTTGAATAATGGGCGCAAAACCCCTGCCCATGCCATTAAATGTCCTTTTCTAAGTGAAAGCCTGGCAGCAGAATTCATGTTTGGAGAGGTAAGATAGGGATTTTAATGTGCAGTGACTCTCTGTAAACAAAGACCCCAAATAAATGTAATTCAGTCTGCATTCCAACTACTTGATCTGAAAATAAGAGAGAATTCTGGGATGTGCCAGCTAACTACACAGAGAGCAGCGCGGCGGCTGGCAGCTGGTTGCAGCAGCCTCGTTTAGCATGCATCTCACCTCCTCTCTGACTCGTTTGGAAGCAATGTCTCTACAGAAGGAGTGTGCACTGAATTTCATAGGTATGGGGTGAAACGCAGGTCACAGGCAGCTATTCCCCTTCCTTGCCAGAGGAGACTGTAATGCTCTGCTTTGTGATATTGAGCAAAAATATAGTGAAGCAACTAACTCTTTCACTGCCACCAGAGACTGCAGCTTATTTCAGACTTCTGGCCACAGATGGCTTAACCATTTCGCTGCCACAGGCTTAAATTATCATGGAATTGATATTCAGTAGATTTTATATTTACGAGGATATAAATCTTAAGGTATATTTGTATTAATTGCAGAGAAAATTACCAACGTCTCTATATAGTCGAAAGAACCTGAGTCATTCTGGAACAAACCAACTGCACCACAGTGGGGAACTAGTAAACATTACCAAAATTCCCATTGATTTCAGTTGGGCATTTAACCCCTTGAGTGCTAGGGAGGCTTCTAATGTATCGCGAAGTGAAGGCATTGAAGACCTCTTTAGTATTTCAGGAGTAAAAAGCCCCATTTAATTCAATGGGAATTTCCCTGGGTTGCTGTTGGTATGTTCCAGCTAATTGAATATGAACCATACAGCCTTATGCACAAGGGAAAAGGGGAGAAAATTCCAGGCCACACCAACTGCACCATATGGAAGAGCTAAAGAAAATTTCCCAAATTTCAATTGATTTAACCCCTTAAGGGCTGGCAAGCGTGGCCGACACTTAAGGACCACTGAGGTTTTTTTTTTTTTAATTGCCCGATCGTATTCAGGGCTCCCCGAACAGCATGCAGCCGCGTGGAGAGCCCCGAAATCCATGACGTGCCGGGGCCATCAGGGGTCCTTATGGCAAGTTCACCCATGACGTTCCTGGCATGTCATGGGTCCTTAATGCTCTGCAATGTGTTGCACATCCCACTGGTCCTTAACCCCTTAAAGATGGCTGATCACGCATGCGGCCATCACTTAACCCCTTAAGGACCGGCCATGCATATACTTTGCTGTCCCTTAAGGACCACGGAGCATTTTTTTTTTTTGTGCGATCCGATTCCAGACTCACTGAATGGTGTGCAGCCGCGCGGGGAGCCCAGAATTCCATGATGGGTCCTTAAGGGTATAACAACCCATGAAGGTCCTGGATCGTCATGGGTCCTTAAGGGGTTAAGGACCACGGACCATGTTTTTTTTTTTTCGCAATTCAGTTTCAGGGCTCCCCTGAACGACGTGCAGCTGTGTGGGGAGCCCTGAATTCCATGATGGTCCTGGCACGTCATGGGTCCTTAACGCAAATCTACCCATGACATGCCAAGACCATCTAGGGTTGTTAAGGGGTTAAAAGTGGCTTTTTAACCCCTTGAATGCTAGAGAGGTTTCCAACACGTTTTTCAATATGTAAAATACATTTCCAATATTCAATGGGTTAAAAACCCGATTTAAATCAACAGATTTTATTTCTCCCCTCTGGCGCAGCTGGGTTTCCCCGGTATTGCTCCACTGTTATGTATAAGGCACACCCTATATAATAATTCACTAGAATGTTTGTCAAAAGCCGTCATGCGCAGTAGAGACTGCCCGAACGCACAGAATGCTGGGAGTTCTGTGCAGGGAGCATTCTGTGGTTTCGAGCAGTCTCTACAGTGCTCTGGCACTCAAAGGGTTAACATCACCCGGACCTTGGCCCGTGCACACGGGCTTTTACACTAGTAGGACCATATTCAATAAGCTAAAGAGGTGCAGCTCTGGAGCAAATCAACTGCACCATAGGGGACGAATGAAAATTCCCTGAATCCCTTTTGATTTCAATGGAGCTGTTAACCTCTCGAATGCTAGAGAGGCGTCCAGTTCATTACATCACATTCAATGTGTTAAAATCCCCATTTCAATAAGTGGGAAATGTTTTTTTCTGAACCCTTTGAATGCCAGAGGGGTATGCAAAAGCAATGCGCTGCGCATCCCTGTGGCGCTCAGAGTGTTAAATACAACACTTAGGGATGTGTTTTCAAAAAAGAAAATGTGGCGGAATAATGGGGCAAACCAATTGCACTATAGGGAAGATACATTAAAAAAAACGCCCCGAATTCTCATTTCTTTAACCCTTTTGAATGCCGCAGGGGTAATGCAACACGTTACTTTGCAGTGCGTTGTGCACCCCTCTGGCACTCAAAGGGTTAAATAGGGTTGTTATCCTCTTGGATAACATGGGGTTAAAAAAAGACCTCATTCAGATCAGTGGAAATGTTTTACCTCTCCCCTATGGTGCAGTTGGTTTGCTCCAGAATTCCTCCATTTTTCTTTTGATAATATGGCCCGTAGGCGATATTCTGGAGTAAACCAACTGCACCATAGGGGACAAATATAAATTCCTAAATTATCATGCTCTTGATTAGTGCTTTTTAACCCCTTGAATGCTAGAGGGCTCTCCAATGCATTGCTACGCAATGCATTGGAGACCCCTCGAGCATTCAAGGGGTTAAAAGCCCAATTTCATAGGAATGTTTTATTTTTTTCCCCTCTGGTCCAATTGGTTTACGTCAGAATAACTCCAGTCTGCTTTTAGAATTGCGGACCTAGTAATGATTAGGTACAGATCAAACAACGGTGATTATCAGAGGGAACTTACCTGCCTCTCAAACAGGTAAGTCCATTCTATGGGGATCGACTGGGGATATGCTAAATCTCTCAGTAGAAAAAAAGTGCAGTTTTGAGACCTTATATATAAAGGTTAAATAGAGAAATGCAGGGACAAAACAAGGGCTAGATTCTATTACAGGTGCTAATTTTATCATTACTTTTATCTCCAGTTTTCACCATAGACTTCAATAGGAAAATATTAGAAAAAACTGGAGGTAACATTTATCTCCTGCAATAGAATCTGGCCCCAAGTGCACTATAAAATAAAAAAAAAAAAATCCCCAAATTCCCATCGATTTGACTATGATTTTTAATCCCTTGAATGCCCCAAAATTCTCCAGCACATTGCAGAGCAATTCACTGGAGCCCGCTTTAGAATTCCAAGGATTAAAAACACCATTTATTTCAATGAGAACTTTTGTTTATCTTCCGTGGTTTCAGTTTGTTTGACCCAGCATTGCTGCACTATCCTTTATACTTAAGACCCAGTGGGGAATATGTATGTCGCTATATTGTATTAGTGTTGAAAAATGTCTCCAAATGTTAAAGCCTAGTTATTAAAGGTAATAGCAATAAATGTTTGATAATAGTGAGATGTTTGACCATTTCCAGATTAGTAATTCTCTGCAAGTAAGTCATTATTTAGCAAAATTTTAGCAACATTTTGTGATTTATTTTTAAGCACAAATAATAACACATAAGGCTGTCATAGTTAATAATGTGAACGTACACTATGTATGCCTTCAATTCACTAACACTGCCAATTCACCTTTTGCTAAATAGCGATTAGTCATTAACAATCCTTGGCAATGTTGCTACAAGTGGACGTGCCGCCTTCACTAATAAGAACCTTTTAAAGAACAAATTAGTTTTGTTTTAGCTGCACATTGATACATCTTCAAAACGGTGTTTACAATGGGTCTTCAAAATAATGTTTTATTGAGGAGAGTGACTCAATGCATGAAGTAAATATATCAAGGTAATATATAAGATCAGATGCAAAAAGGCAAATAGGAATACTTTTAGCACCCCAGATAAGAACAATATTGTACATACCGATGATGGAGTCATATATTCCCATCCTCCCTAGTACAGTATTACCAGTCTACCCAAGAATACTATCATATTGATACATTTCTGTTATGAAATTAAAGGACATTCTGCCTTGTCAGGATATCGGCAGAGTCCTCATAGAACTCAATGCATCCTCATTCTTTGAAGTCAGTATGTTTCCATTAAAATGTCATTTTATTAGCGGGACTTCAAAATCTCATTCATTTGGCCGCTGGATCTTGTCAGCACTATGTAAGAATAAAATCACTATAATTAATGAAGCAGTGCTCTGCAGATGTCTCTTTAGCAGGTGAAACGATTAATGCTTCGCTGGTCGCACGCAGCGCTGGGTTTAACTGAAATGTCCATGTTGCTGTGAATGCCCCCCACCCTTTGTCAGTGAAGGGTTAATGTGATTCTGGAATAAAATCCGATCACAGATGAAGGAGCAGAGCTGGCAGTGGCTGGTCGATCTGCAATCTGCACCGTGGCTCGTTACATGTTTACAATTAACAGCCAAGCTGTCTCTGTTAATGAGTATGCAAATTCCATAACAACACGTGTTAACTGTTTCCTGCCTGTTATACTCATGCAGCTTTTCGGCAGGTCGCCATTAATGAGTCTACTGACTTTTTAAGGCTGTGCTTTAACCTTTTAAGTGACAGAGGGGTGAGTAAAGCATTGCTTCGCAATATGTTGCTCACCCCCTCTGGCACTTAGAGGGTTAAGGCAGGGACTTCAAACTGCATTCCTAATGGCCAAAGACAGTGCACAATTTTTAGACATCTCTGATTTTGTACTGGTGCTACCATTAAAAGGATTATTCTATTGATTTTATCACTAATAAGGGATATCCCAAGAGCCAGCATAGCCTTCATTTCATACAACAGGACTACACAGTGCAACCCTTCGGTGGGTGTTTTAATGAGTTTCTTTGGCCCTTTATGAATGTAGTTTAACACCTATGCTTTAAAAGGATAGTAAGCTTTTAACCCCTTAAGGACTTGCAGTCCCAGGAAGTTACATTCGCTTAAGGACTGCTTTGATCTATGCCAACACCCCAGCACACGTGACCTGTGACGTATACCGGCTCTCCAAACGGGGGACTAAGGGAGACCGGAGCAGCAGTAAGGAGGAGTTACTCAAACATTCTCCATACTGCCTGTCTCATAGGGCCAACTATGGGGCATGATTTTAATAAGAGGGGCCAAAATATCTGCAAGGACTTGCAGGGGCTCCAAAACATGTGGGATGTATGATTTTGGTAGGAGTGGGCAGGGGGGAAGCCCATTTGTGTCAAACCTCTGAGGGAATTATCACTTAATCAAAAATTTGTGTTCTTCCTATCTACCCTCCCTCCCATTCTCTGCATTCTGCCTCTCCAACCTCCCTCCCACTTGCACCATCCTCCCTGCTCTCTTTGACTTTTTCTGTCACAAGTTTGCCTTGTAAAACTCCCAACCCTCCAGTTTGCTGCTTACCCTCTTCCACCCTAACAACATCATTGTTCCACTTCATGTTACTGGGAACCACAGAGTCAAACTTGAACAATGAGGTGAGGTCTGTGCCATCCCCTGCGCAAACCTCTATATGACTGCTCCCTTATTGCCCTGCATGCTCATATAATGCAGACAACCGGGATATGATATCATATTTCAGTAATCTACATTATTATACAGTGCGAGGACTGTGAGCAATCCTTGGTTCCACACCCTACACCACTGTAGATGAGGCCCTTTCTGTGCCAAGGAAGGTAGACAAGCAAGAGGGAGCCTCAAGAAACACAGTGGACACAGAAGGGCACTGTGAACAAGAGAGAGAGGGGGAATGGGGGAGACACAAGGGGACAACGTCAGGAGAGAGATGGATACAAATCAGACACATGGCAACACATCTTCATTGGAGATGTGAGGAGTGGGGGAATGCAGGTGAAAGACTGCCAGTGCACATTGTGTGCAGTATATCTCACTTCACTGAAGTCACCAAAAAATAAAGCTCTGCTCCTTTTTTTGAAACAAACCACTCAGTGGATTGAAATATAACAATTTCTTTTTTTTTGTCTAGCATCCAATAATCAATAAAATCTGAAGAATGCTATATGACTAAAACAGAGCGTGATAAGAATGAAGAAAGATTCCAAAGAGACATAATAATAAACACATATATAATAAAAGAAATGCAAAAACAGATAGTCCAATAGGAACTAATATGTCATAAGTAGTGATTCACTGTCTTTCTGTTTTGCCCTCAATTGGTATAGGTATCAGTTTATTCAGGGTTCAAGTGGGTGCTTTCAGGTCCTCTCACTTTAGGAACCTGCCGCTCTTCCCATAGGCTGCTGAATTCACTCTCCACACCAAAGCATACACCAGAAGAAATGCAAGACAAAAAGGGACAGTGCAAATACTCCTCTAAATGTGTACCAGATTATTCACAATAACAGCTATTACCCTTTTCCCCCTAGACTGGGTACTCACAAAGCATAGAGGCTTCTCCCACCTCAAAATTATGAGCCTTGGCTGGATCAGACCCCCCATATCTCCTCCACATCCTCCCCTCTGGTAATCATACCTCCTCCACAAATGACCTGATTTTCCTCCTGTTATGGATAAATACCTTCTTCCTTTGTCCTGGGTCAGATAACCAGTATTTTTCAAGATACGTAGCCAGCTGCTACAGGGACTATATTTGTAACTATAGATATGTGGTATAGGTTATACGGGGAATAGAATGACTGGTGCGATAATTACATATATAGTCCCTGTAGCAGCTGGCTAAGGATCTTGAAAAATACCGGAGATCTGACCCAGGATAAAGGAAAGAAGCTATTTATCCATAACAGGAGGAAAATTGGATCTTTGTGCAGGAGAGGTAAGATTATCAGGGGGAGGATGTGGAGGAGACTTATCAACAACCGACCTAGGCTCGGGGTCAGATCCAGACAAGGCTCATAATCTTGAGATGGAAAAAGCCTCTATGCTTTGTGAGTACCCAGTCTAGGGGTAAAAGGGTGAATAGCTGTTATTGTGAATAATCTGGTACCCATTTAGAGGAGTGTTTGCGCTGTCCCATTTTATTTCACTTTCCTGACTGTTTTCGCATAGGCAAAGCCATGCTTATTTTGTTAGGATATGTGTATGTGTGTATGTATGTGTGTATGTGTGTGTGTGTATATGTGTGTGTGTGTGTGTGTGTATAAAATGCATCTGCTGTATGAACGACACATATTTCCAGACAGTCCTCCTGTTAAACATCACAAAAGCTACTTATTTCAAGAGCTCCTTGGATTCTAGAGAGGTGTGGAAGAACTCTCTAGCATTGTTGGGGTTAATGCAACTAATACATCTGAGGAACAGCTCTGGCAGTGATCAGGTTAAGTCCGTATTCTCTATAGCCAGATGGCAGCAGCTGTGCAAACCACCTTCATCTAGCATCCCTTACCCTTCTAGTGCTGCTCCATTTATGTGTTATGATTCCCTTCTCACTGGGGTGTTTTAGTTATACTCCATATTCTGCATTGCAGTGGCCCCGAAGAATTGCAGGTCCTGCACCATTGGTCATGTGTCAACTGAGGGCCCAGAATGAAAAAAACAAGAAAAACAAAACCAATCAATATTCACAGACTGATCACTCCCACACACTTCTACTAAAGCAGACACTGCAATACATTGATACATGAACTTGTCAAAAATACTGTCATGATTAAATCATACGGGTTCTGACAGCTAAGCATTACCAAACACTGATATTCTTATATGTAAGTATGTGTATACCATTGTGTGCATTGAAAATGCAGCCAACATTAGACAGCTTCAATGATCAAAGTTAATATTACAATACTGAATCATCCATTTAAAGCCATTGTGGGCACCCTCCAACTGCTGCCAGACTACAACTCCCATCATTCCTTGCCAGCCAACAGGAGTTGTAGAGCAGCAGCAGCTGTAGAGCCCCATGATGCCTAAACCTTTAGTCAGAAAGTACTCTACTGACAGATCTGCTTCCCCTGGGAGCAAGGTGGGGCCACATGGTCAGCCCCAGTGGACCAGTGAGAGAGCAGAATGGGTTCTGAGAAGAACCCTCCCCTCAGAACTCCCTCACCTGTCCTGCAAGAAGAGAATGAACTGTAAATTTAAGTCTTGATGTTAATTCTAGTTAACTGGTGCTCGTAGTACCCATAGGCCCCTCTTCTATGGGCTTCAAACCCTGTTGACTGACATAGTGCTCAACAGCATAGTTTTTGGCTGAGAACTACAGTCTTCCATATTACATTCCAGCCCACTACCAGGGGCAGTCTGTAGTTTTTTAACCACCAAACATCTTACATGAGCCATTTTGGGACTGGGTAAAGCATGGCGCTTTGTTAGCCACAGAAAATGTAGGAAACTGGTAGAGTAAAAATGAGACCTTTTATTGGCTGTGTCTCTAGGATGCAAGCTTTCAAGACAACTAGGTCTCTTCTTTAAGCTTAATAAGACTTTAAGAAGAGACCTATATGTCTTGAAAGCTTGCATCCCAGAGCCACTCAGTTATTCAGTAAAGGTATAATTTTTACTCTACTAGTCTCCTGCATTTTGGAACTGCACATTGCAACCCACGGCTTTTTACTAAGTCTGCTCAGTGGACCATCATCTTATGACAAGATTTTTGTTCATTTTAAAGAGACTTAAAAACTGCATAGACAAGAAGTTCCCAAAGCCAATCCTAAAAACACATCAGCAGTGGAGGCTTTCAGGATCTCCTCATAGTAGCCCTGGTAGAACAGTCAGTGGATAAGTCATTGTGACAGATCTAACTGTGCTCCTAGGAGGAGACCTGAAAACCTGCACTGTTGATGTGTCTCAAGGACTGGAGCTTGAAAACAATGGCCTATATGTTGTGCTAGCCATTTGATTGTAATGTAAATACATTTTACAGAGAAAGTGTCACAGTTTACCAATAACGTTCAGGAGTCAGTACAGTATAGTTAAATGCAAAATTTATTAATAATAGAAAAGTAGAGAACACTATATACACAAGTAGCAAGCAGAGGGTTGCAAACCAACGAGCACTGCTATCAGGAATAGTAGGCTGCCAAGCTTGACCACTCTGCTGGAGACTACGCCTCAGGCACTGGTAGTCTCTGCAGGAACCAGGAACAGGAACACTGGATCTTGATCCAACAAAGGGAGAGTACTGACTCATGCCTGCAGTCAGTAGGGAGCTATATCTGACTCACGCCTGCAGTCAGTATAAGAAAAGGGATACCTGACTCATGCCTGCAGTCAGTATCAGAGCTAGTCTACCAGAGCCCCAGGTCCGCACTAAATTGGGTTTCTACTAGGTACAAGGAACAAACAAGAATAGTCAGACAGAGCCACAAGTCAGCACTAGAGATGGTAGTCAGACAAGCCAGGTCATACACAGTTCCGGTAGTCAGCCAGAGCCACAGGTCTGCACCAGGTTGGGTCTCCACTATAGGGATAGACAAAAGAATAGTCAGACAAAGCCACAGGTCAGCACCAGGTTGGATGGAGGACTAACCAGGTCATACACAGAGCCCAAGGTAATAGAACTGCTATGAAAAACACAAGGGCAACTGAGACAGGACTCAGACTGCCCTTTAAACCCCTCCTCAGGAAGTAGGTAGGAGGAGCAGCTCAGAGGAAGGAAGTAGGTAGGAGCAGACTACAGGAAGCATGGCACATAAAACAGAGGCCTGCTGCATGCTTGAATTCTCGCGCCTGCAGATGATGTTGAAAACAAGGTAAGCTGTAACAGAATGTAATTTTTCAGAATGGCAAAACGACAAAACATATACATTTAAATGCTCATAGCCTAGCTGGTAAGATGGGTGGACTATAAATGACTGCAATGTGTGAGTAGTATTATCTAATTGGTATGTCTAGACCTAGTTAGATGATACATATGACTTGGCAGTCAATCTAGGTGGTTATTCACTTTTTAGGAGGGATAGGGGTAATAATAGGGGAGAGGCATTCCTATATGTAACACATTGCTTAAAACATAGTATAAGGGAAGATATTAATGTAATGTCTAGTGAGAATGTAGAGGTCCTGTGGGTTGAAATACAGACTGGGGGCACACATAATAAAAGGATGTTAATGGGGATTCACTACAAGCCACCTAATATTGGGGGAGTTTGAGGAAGCTCAACTGTTGCTACAAATGGAACAGGCTTCTCAGTCAGGAAATGTAATAATAATGGGAAATTTCAACTATCCTTAAACTTACTGGAGAAATATGACATCCAGCACAATGTTTTAAGTATGATTAATTAGAGTTTTATGTTCCAATAAGTGGAGGAGCCAACTAGAAAAGAGGCCTTGCTTGACCTAGTGCTCTCCTACAATTCTGACATGATAAACCATAAACAGGTAAAGGAACATTTAGGCAGTAGTGACCACAATATGGTATTGTTTGGAATTTGTTATGAGAAACCCAGTAGCAAGGGTTACCCAAAACATTACATTTTAAAAAGGCTAATTTTACAAAGCTAAAAGCAGTATTAATGGATATTCAGTGGGATGTAAATTTCAAAGATAAAAATGCTCAAGAATCATGGAATTTGTTTAAAATCCTCTTATACAAATATGAGTGTCAATATATACCATTGGGGAATACGCACAAGAGGAGCAAATTAAGACCAATGTGGCTTAATAATGAGGTTTGGAGGGAAATAAGAAATAAGATGCAAGCTTTTAAAGTATTTTTGTCAGACTGGTTACATGTGTCAGTTAAAAATCTAAAGAATGTAATAATATCTGCAAACAATTAAGCAAGCTAAAATTGAAAATGAGAGAATTATTGCAAAAGAGAGCAAGAAAAATCATTAACAATTCTACAAGTATATTAATAACAAAAAGGTTAAGGTTGATATATGTCCTCTTAAGGCTGAGACATATGAATTTAATAGTGAGGATAAGGCTATGACTGACACCTTACACACATTATTTTCTTCTGTATATCACAAGGAAGCAACAATGACAGGCTATGAACAACAGTCAAATCCACAGAGCTTCCTCCATTGTGTACATGACTTACTGAGTATAAGTCCAAAAGAGACTGGACAATGTTATGGTGGATAAAGCACCTGAACCTGGTGGTATACACCCAAGGGTATTTAAAAATAGCAAGCCATTATACTTACTATTTCTTGATTCATATTCATCAGACACAGTGCCCTGTGTTTGGAGAAAAGCTGATGTAGTACCATTGTTCAAAAAGGTGGCAAGATCCAAACCAGGAAATTATAGACCTGTGAGCTTGACTTCGATAGTGGATAAGATATTAGAAAGTTTACTAACTGACAATATTCAGAACTATGTGAAGACAAACGATATTATTACTAAGAACCTGCAGGTTTTATGAAGAATAGATCATGTCAGACTAATTTACTTACGAAAAGTAATAATTTGGACAAGGGAACTGCTGTTGATGTAGTATACTTGGATTTTGAAAAAGCCTTTGATACAGTGCCTCACAACAGGTTACTGCATAAATTAAAAAGCTTCAGTTTGGGAGGTGATTTCTGTACATGGATTGTGAACTGGTTAAATGATAGGTGGTAGAGAGTTTTTCTATATAGAACCTTTTCAAGTTAGTATAAAGTCGTAAATGTGTGGTGCCACAGGGTTCAGTCCCGGGTCCAATACTTTTTAATTTTGTATTAATTTAGAAGTAGGGACTGAAAGTAGTGCCTCAATCTTAGCTCTGTAAGGAGAGGTAATCCATTAAGACTAGAAGAAATGTGTTTTTGATTAAAACAAAGGCAGGGGTTACAGTAAGGACGCTAAAACTATAGAATTATTTGCCTAGGGATGAGGCACTTACAGATACTGTAACTACTTTTAAAAAAGTAATGGTTACTTGTCTAGCACAGAACAGTATTGAGAATTATGACAGTTGGCTTCAAATCAGATAGGATATTGATCCAGGGAATTATCTGACTGCCATTTGGAGTAAGGAAGGACTTTTTTTACCCATTGGGGATTCATTGGAAATGGCTTCAGTAGGTTTTTTTTGCCTTCCTCTGGACCAACAGGGTTTATTTGAAATGGGCTGGACTAGATGAACGCAGGTCTTTTTTCAGGCTCAGCAACTGTTACTATGTTATTATGTAATGCTGGAGAGGTCTCCAATGCATTGCTTCACAATGCAATGGAGATCTCTCTGGCATTCAAGGGGTTAAAAGCCTAATTAAATTTATCATGGCTTTTTGTTTGTCCCCCCAGGTGCATTTGATTTACTCCAGAATATCTACAGTTTTGCTTTTATAAATATGCTTATTAGTGTTCTTGGTGGGCCAGTAGTACTCCATGCTGTGCTATGCATGAATCTAGACAGAACCCACATGCCTATGGATTTCAGCGAGCAATTAGTTTAACAAATTATCATGGTATCAGCCAGTGGCGTAACTGGAAGCCACCGGGCCCTGGTGCCCGGCCACCCCCCCAGACCACATTGCCTCCACATTAGCCCCCCCATCATCTTCTCATTGCCCCGTGTCCATCTCCTACCTCCATCTCCTACCCGCTCCCACGCAGTTCTCAGTAATGCAGAACACTGGGAGATTATGTAATCTCCCAGCACTCTGCATTACTAGAGCGGGAGATCAGCTGAGTTGCTGTGGGTGCGGGCTGCGGGTTCGTGGCAATGGGGGTTGCAGGGGGCGGCTGGGCCCCTGGAGTGACGGGCCCGGTTGCAGGTGCGACCCCTATTGTTACACCACTGGTATCACCAGGGGATTAGCATTAAAGTTAGTTTCTCAAAAATAATTATTTTGCAGACAAAATGGCTAGTTGGAGCATGGAAGACTCACGTAATCTGCATAAGTTCTACTTTACAGTAAGGGTGATAGATTCATAGAATATACTCTCAGCAGAAGTGGCAGAGATAATGTCTTTTCTGAGAACTATGGAATATTGTGCAATTTAACAAGATAGAAAATGGATAGGCTGGGTGGGTGATTGGTTTTTACCTGCTATCACCTCTAGACTGTAAGCTCTCATGAGCAGGACCCTCTGATCCTTTTGTTTTCTACGTTCCATTTGTACAGTTAGTGGCTCTTTCTGTCTACTCCCTATTGTACAGCACTGCAGACTTACTTGTAAATGAGAGAAATCTCAATGTATTCTTCCTGGTAAAACATTTTCTAAATAAATTGTTGCTAAGTAAATAAAGGATAACAATACTCACAACATCTGTTTCTTTGTATCTAATACAACATATAGGCAGTAGAGAAAGTTTCACAAATAATGATAAATTCTGTATTTTATCAGGCTTTGCTTGTTGCTTACAACAAAATTACTGTCACTGGAGGGAGATACTGAATTCAGAAGTCATTACAGCTCCAAATTGCATTTTGTGGGTGCTGTACTTTTGTCACCAGGCATTTTAGGCTCCACATGAGGCTACACTAGTCTATGGAAGGCTATTGCCATCCTAACTTGTACCCTTTCTCCAGTCTGTCTTTGAAAGTAATCATATCTTAACCCCTTAAGGACTACGTGACGTACTATGACTATCACGGTCATTAAATACTTAAAGGGATAGTAATACCTAAAATGTAAAAAAAAATATGTTGTAGGGTTTATCCCCCTGAGTAAAACAAGAGTACTCCCACTGCTGAAAGGTGTTTCAGTCAAAAGTTATTAATTTTCAAAGTTTAATTTTTTAGGTGCAATATCACAGTGGCCTGAAATTGTACAGTGGCGCTGTTGCTACACCATCCTATGGAGATTTATGGTCCTGAGACCAGAGCTGTCCATAGGATCGTGTAGCAACAGCGCCACTGTACAATTTCAGGCCACTGTGATATTGCACCTAAAAAATTCAACTTTGAAAATAAATAACTTTTGAATGAAACATCTTTCAGCAGTGGGAGTACTCTTGTTTTACTCAGGGGGATAAACCCTACAACATATTTTTTTTTACATTTTAGGTATTACTATCCCTTTAAGGACTGATGACGGTCATAGTACGTCACGTACTTTTTACTTACAGAGCTCCACCGGGAGCACTGTAAGTAAAAACGGGGCCTAAAGTTGACGGCTCCAAGACCGGAGCAATCTCTTTTAGGCCCCAAAACGGCGTGCCGATACACGCAACAGGTCACGTGTATCGGCACGTCGGCAAAGATCAAAGCGGTCCTTATGGGACAGAAACGTCCCAGGACCGCTGGTCGTTAAGGGGTTATGGTGTCCTATGTTATTTGCCTTTCCCAGACAGCCAGGGTGTGATCTGTGCACTGTGCAGAGGAAGTGTCCATACTTATCTCCCTCTGAATTGCTAATGCATTGAGCATGAACCGTTGCACTTGCTTAAAGCAATAGTAATGTTTCAAAATAAATGCAGCTTCATTATTCTCTGTAGTTTTTGGGCCATGTAGAGCAGTATTATAATTTTCTATGATATGTAGATCCAGAGTAATTGAATTATAAATTGTCCCCCTCCCGCCCCTTTTATCTATTGTAAGCCGCCTCCACTCAGTTGTGGAATCTGGTCACTTGACCAGACAGAACACAGCAATAGACAATCTTCTTACTGTGAGCATATGGAAAACTCTGTCCCCTTGAAGGAGGAGGTGTGCTGTGCTGTGCACCTTTACATAGGTAGAAGGGGCGGGAGTGTGACAGTTTATAATTACTCAGGAACTACACATCATAGAGAATGATACTAACACTCTACATGGCCCCAAAACTATAAAGAATAATTGGAACTGTGTTTATTTGAAAACATTACTATCCAGTTAAACCTTCCTGTTTTGGATCTATGGCAAAGCAAAGGTGTTTATGAGGTCTGTTCTTAGCTTTCTTGTTCCTGACTGATGGGCAAGTAGTTTGGAGGGGATGCACTAAGGTGTGATAAAGTGGAGATAACTTATCCACTGAGATATATTCTCCAGTTCCTATGTTATTCTATGGAGCCTATGTACTAACATCTCTCCAACTGAAAAAACTCTTAGTGCATAAGCTCCATAGAATAATATAGGAATTGCAGAGTTTATTGCACTGGAAAAGTTATTGCTTCTTTATCATACCTTAGTATATATCTCACTGGTTTGAAGATGGTACACGTGTTGGTGGCCACTATTCATGCACAATACATCTGTGATACAAGGGAGGAGGAACATGGACCCTACCCACCCAGTTGGTGCCCAGCTTATCTAGGAAATATAGAGAAAAAGGGAAAGGGCGAGACAGTGCACAAAACACTATCTAAGTGTAGTATTTTATTAAGATGCAAATAAAGTATTGGTTTGCATACCCCTCGGGCATTCAAAGGGATGAGGCCGCATGTACAAAGAAATGATCAGTTGTGGAGTAAGCAAATTGCAGCATAGGGTCCAAATAAATTTACCTAAATGTCCACTGTTTTAAATGGGACTTTTTAACCCCTTTACTGTTAGAGAGGTCACCAACACATTGCTTCGCAATGTCTTGGAGCCCTCTCTAGCATTCAGGGAATTAAATGCCCAATTCAAATCAATGAGAATTTTAATTTGTTCCCTATGTTGCCATATGTCCAAAATGTACCTCTTTAGGCTATATTAGGGTCCATGCCTCCCATGTGTCCCTCTTTAGGGGATATTAGGGGTCTGTACCTCCCATGTGTCCCTCTTTAGGGGATATTAGGGGTCTGTACCTCCCACGTGTCCCTCTTTAGGAGATATTAGGGGTCTGTACCTCCCAAGTGTCCCTTCTTAGGAGATATTAGGGGTCTGTACCTCCCAAGTGCTCCTCTGTAGGAGATATTAGGGGTCTCTACCTCCCAAGTGCTCCTCTTTAGGAGATATTAGGGGTCTCTACCTCCCAAGTGTCCCTCTTTAGGAGGGGTCCATACTTGAGATGGGTGGGGTTAAAGGCTGGCTAGTAGCTCAGGACTTGAAATTTTGAGCCCTGCATAAAGAATTATCTTCAGAATTTTAAAATCTATTTGAGATCTACTCCTGGCGTTATGCATGCGCATACAATCAAATGAACGCTATAGAAACAATTTAGCACACTTTGACCTCTTTGAATTGACTTTGATTGGATGAAAAAATAACAAATTAGGGATAGCTAATCGGGCCCCACATAACACTTCCAGAAGAAGGCGTAAATACAGAGCGGAAACGTGTTGAAAGAGAGAGGCTGTTTTAATCGGCACAAGAGAAATTAAGCTCACTTTTAAAAGAGAGGCCATACTGTGTGACGGAAGAACATCGCGGAGAACCGGGGAGACAGAGACAGTGGAGCGGACTGAGAAATGAAGGACAGACAGAGAGAGGTTCTGTGAGACATGTCGAGTCCCAGCATGGGTTTAAAGTAAGCGGCCACCTACACCGGGTAACCGGATTCCATCAATTTATTATATCCCCAAAACATTTGTGGTTACTGAAAAAAGAGGGCCAGCTCAATATACCATCATCACTCACATCCTCATTGATGTTGTCCTAATAACAAGCCCACCCATGATATTCCTCTAATACACGGACCTGTTACATTACTATATGCTATAATTGCACACGGTTTTTGCCTCAATATTATCCTCTCCAATACTTGACTACGATTCTTTATAACATTATTTCCATGTTTCTCGATGTTTAAGTTATTTTAATACGAATCATTTTTACCTTTATTTGATTTTAATGTTCTTTTCATAACGACCAATTGAGAATTATTACTTTATTTGCATCTTAAAAAATTACTACACTTAGATAGTGTTTTGTGCGCTGTCTCGCCCTTTCCCTTTTTCTTTGTTTTTGTTGCATGCGGATCACCTCTTGGAGATCATATCGTGACAAAAGTTTTGAGACAAGCTGCAACAAAAGTTACTGCTGTGGGGCCCTAGGGGATTACATATACCGTATAGTGAAATAACCTCTACACCTATGGTACTCCCAATTATTCCTTTTTGCTCATCCCTTTTGTTAAGTGTCCACTAACACTATTATCCACACAAATATATTCAGGATCTCTGTGTTAAGTGTTATACAGTAGAGAGCTATAAGAGCCCTCCCAATAAACTGCTACAAGAGAAATACTGATTAATACAGTATAAGACTATAGCTCTAACTCCCCTTATTTTACCCACACCAATAGACTATCTATTTAATTTAGGAGGCCTAAAGAGGCGCATTACTAACAAATTCCCTTCTTGTCTATCTAGGAAATATATCTAGTGTGCAGAGGCGTAACTAGAAGCCTCCAGGCCCTGGTGCAAGAATTGCCACGGGCCCCCCCTTGACCACACGGACCCCCTCTACAATGTCCCTCAATCTTCACAATGCCCCCATCTCCGACCTCCCTGGAGCTTCCGCGCGGTCCTCTTAGTAATGCAGAGCACTGGGAGATGATGTAATCTCCCAGCGCTCTGCATTACTAGAGCTCCGGAGGGAGATTGCGGGCGCCAGGCGGAGGGATCGCAGGAGGTGGCCGGGCCCCTGGAGTGACGGGCCCGTTCGCAGGTGCAACCCCTGCGACCCCTATAGTTACTCCACTGCTACTGTGGTACAATAATGCACTATTTCTAAGGGAATCGAAGGTAAAATACGTTTAATACACTTGCTTCCAGGTGATTCCTTTATTTAGCTATACAGCTACAGCATCATGTATAATAAATGAAACCATAACTGTAGATAGCTGGTAACCCCGTAGTATGTAAATAACATATTTCAAGCACATTAAACCCTTGTTCATAGAACTTGTGTCCCAAAAGCTGTGAATGATGGGTGTTATAGTCCAACAACAGCTGTGGGGATTCAAACAGCCTACTTCTGCTTTAAGTGATTATATGTAGGGCCTTGGAAGAGTAAAAAAGTAGTACATTTATTTTTACCTTAAGAAAGATGTTAAATATATAAAAACAGAATAGCAGTTTAGCTATAAACATGTTAAAATAATACATATATGTATTGATTTAAATGGGTACTGTAAAAGAATATATAAAATTTTATTTTTGCAGGGAAATGAATATCTATAAATGAAAATTGCCTAATAACTCCTGATTTTTATCCTAGTTCTGTAGTCAACATCATTAAAGATTATTTCTGTGGCACTTGAATGTTTGGTAGTTCACCATGTTCCAAAGACATGGAGCAATTAATTACATTTTTATATGTTTTAAATTTGCATTGTTTCAAGTAACATCGGCATGTATGGGGTATCTGGTAGAGAGAGATACTAAGAGGGATGTTCATATACAAGAGGCTCTGTAATCGATTCATTAGTGCTGTGGATGTCTAATGCCTATTTATTAACCTTATTTACACTGGAAATTCTCCCACTTGCTCCAAGGGGAAGGCAGTGAGGCAGAGTATGGGGGGGGGGGGAGGGGGTTCTGGGAACTCTGCTCCTTTGAACATTGATTAATTCCATGTATTAAACAAAGACACAGAGTAACTAGAGTACCTTCAATCCATTTCCCCGCTGAGGCTATAAAGGTGGAGTTCTCATTAAAGTCTTACAATGTCAGAGTTTATGTGTCAGTGTGCACTATAATGACCATAGTCTGTGGAGCAGTGTTTGGCAATGTGAGGTCCTCCAGCTGCTGCCAGAGTACAACCCCCATCTTTCCCTGCCAGCTGTTTTCCACTGCTCTGCTGCATTCCTAGGCAGGTATTTTAGTCTAACGACATAGTGCAGTAAATGAGCTGCGTCAGATGATTCATACATTGCCCCCAGTGAGGCTGATGTACTAAGAGGAACTTGAGGCTTTATGAGTAATAAATTTGCATTGATTTTAATTGGGTTTTTAACCCCTTGAATGCTAGAGAGGTTTCCGAAGGTTTTGTTGACGTCCTCTCTAGCATTTAAGGCTTTAAAACCCCATTCAAATCAATGGGGTATTTTAAAAAAGGCAGTTTTTTTTACTTTGCATATTCTGCAAGTGTATAATACGGAAAGTCAAATTGACTACACTTTTTATTTTTTTCCATCTTCACCTATATGTCTTAGACTTTTATATGAGTCTTCAGGCCACTTCCCCATATCAAAAAGAGTTTTACTCTGACCATCACTGGGCAAAACATCCTGGATAGTGGACTAATGTCGAGGAGGAGAAGTCAGAGAGTTCTCTTCCTCTAATGCTATGACACTTCTCTCTTTCTCTCTCTCTCTGTCTCACTGCAGCCTTTTGGATGTTTTGTCCCTCCTAAGAATCTGCAGGGAATAATGGGTTCCAAAACAAGTTTAACCTTCTGAGTGCCAGAATGGTATCCACTATATTGCAGTGCAATGCACTGCATATCTCTCAAAAGATCACTCAAAAGTTTAACTGCATCCCTTCCAGACCCATCAGCTTCCCCACCGAGAACAGGAGCAGGCAATATGGGGGGAGGGGGGTAAAATAAAATATGTTGGGGCAAATTTTCTTTCTGTCCTCCACTACATTTACCCTCTCTGACATTCCCATTGTGCATCACATTGGGGTCTGGCTCTTGTGGGGTTTACATGCCTCCCAAGTGTCCCTCTGTAGGAGGGATTATCCCTCTTTGAGATCCAAATACCTCTGTCCCTCTTTTACATCTTGGTGTCCCTCTTTTAGGCAATCAGACTATGTGGTGTGTCTATAAGTGTATCACATTGCTCCACAGCCATAAAACTCACATTATTGTTTGGTTTAAGTGAAACTATTACCTGAATATGAATGGTATTTTATGTATTATTTGTACTCTTTTCTAAACAACCTTGTATTGATTTCCTTTTAATTCTGTACTGTGGTCCTGTATTTCTGCAGTAAAGTTTTCCTGCTGACGTCATTTCATCTCTCACTGCGGGACAAGCAGCCCCCGCAGGGAAGCAAAAGCCGTCCCCTCATGCAGTCCTTCTCACACCCACACACCCTGCTTCCTTCGTAGTAGTCCTGGCGTGATTGCGCATGTAACCATGCCCAATGTGACACCCAGTTGTGAAGGGGCAGGCATAACTTGGCTGAGTGACATGACCGTGTAATGAGAGCGCTGCCATTCAGAAATAACTTCATCAAGATGGCAGCGCTCTTCTCATTGATAATGTGGAGAAAGTAAGGCAAATATTTGCAGTGGAACTCACACATACATGTCTAAGGCTGATTTTCGATATGCTTAGGGGTAACTAATCAATATGCAACTGTTTCTTCTTGGGTGACACATCCGCTTTAACATTAGTATATTTGTGTTTAAACTTGTCTATGTAAACAAAATACTTTGGTCTTGCTGTAAATTGTTTTTAATTTACACAAAGAGGTGACAATAAGTCATATAATAACCTGAAAATGATTAATAATGCCCCACTCACCAGCCACGCCCCCAGCAACACCACCTAAAACAAAAGTGTCCCTCTTTGGCCATTTGAAATGTTAGGAGGTATGGGTTAAAGGGATATTATTGTCAAAATAATTAAAAACTCAATGTTGTAGCTATTGAAAAATTATTCTAAATTCCCCCTCAATCCCATCTCTCAAACCTTTATGGTTTGAGAGATATTCGCTGTTAAAGTTCCCCCCTCCCTCCCCTTTCCCTGATGTCAGCGCTCTAGCTGACTGCAGGGGAATCCGGTCCTGGGACCGGCTGAGGCTCTTCAGCAGAGCCGAGATCGCGATCTTGAAAAATAAATACTTCATTGGAATGGTCTACAAAGTGTACTTGGTTTGCAAGTGAAGTATTTGAGAGATGGGGCTGGGGGCTTTTAGTATAATTTTTCAATAGTTGCAATATTGAGTTTTTAAATATTTTGACAATAATATCCCTTTAAGCATGTGTGCATTGTCTAGAAGTGTAGCCCTTTCAGAGTGCACAGTGACTCTCTGGCGAGTGAAGATCAGGTCAGTTCCATGTGAGAACAAGCACTGGAAAATTTCAATATTTTGCCATAGACATTGCTAGACTTCAACAACACACACAATCTTAACCCTGTGTAAGCCAGAGTGGTGCTATGACGGACATCAATTTTTTTACTGCCTGCTATAGCATTACCAATAGAGAGCTAAGCTTCATTATTATAGTATCATTTGTATATAATGAAAAGTGCCTGTTTCCCCACAATGCCAGCAGACATGGAGCAGAATTGGACAGTGCGGTGGTGGTGGGGCAGCATATAAAGACAATACTATAGGAATAAAGCACAACAGAGTCTTTTCATACAACTCTTCCTGTGGGCACTTATAGGTCATTGGGATAATCAAAGGATGGGTACAGGGAGGCCGATTAACCCTCTGAGCCCCAGAGGGGTGAGCAACGCGTTGTACACACATCTGGCACTCAGACAGTTCACGTGCAATAGATAGTGTGAGTGTGTCTTAACTCTATGATTGCCATAGCACTGGAGGAATAGTGGTCTGTAGGTCAGTGATTTTCATATCCAGATCTCAGGGCACACCAACAGATCAGGTTTTCTGGATATCCACACTTAAGCACAGATGGATTCATTGCAACCACTGAGTTACTGATAACCCTCCTATGTCAAGCTTTGAATTAAACTTTGGTCATACAGCAATGTTACAGACTGTCCCTAAATTTTCTGATGCTCAGTAATATTTTCCTAAAACTGAGAGGTGTTGTTATTAAAATATGGGAAGTCAAACATATCAGTAAATATATTTGTACTTAATTTATTTATAAAAATGGTAAAAAAAACAAAAACATTTTGAGGGGCTAGTAACCCTTTACAGGGTGGTTAATGCCAGCATGACAAACGATGCAAAAAACCCAGGTATGGGCAGGGCATCATTTTATCTACTTGTAATTGCTAGTGATTCTGAATCTATGCCACTGTGTACTAGCTGTTGCTATTGCCACATGTGTAGGGTTTCACCCCCTTACCACTCTTGTTTACAACTTCTGACTCTATTATATTTTGTCAGTACTGTACATTTGCCATTTGTTTCACTCATTGCTAGTGTTTGGTAAAACACTGAATCGTGTGCAGGTGGCAGCCAACAGGGATGGGACTAATCAATATTATGTCACAGATTTCTCAAAAACCCCTGCATTTGTGCACAAATGTTTTGAAGGAACAGCATCTTTGAACAATGGATTTTACCATGGACACTGCCTTATTGGAACTACATTGCTTGGGGCCGTATGCACAAAAACATAGCAGAAACTGTGGGGAAAACCACATTTTAAATACAAAACAGTTGGAACACTCCTCTTTTCAGTTATTTCAATGGGCCATTTAACCATACATAACCCACATTTAATCCTTTAAGTACCAGAGGAGAACAAAATGCATTGCTTTCCAGTGCACTGTGTACCCCTCTGGCATCAAAGGGTTAAATCAATGTGAATCAGGGTACCATAAAATCTCAGGTAAAATACACACTTTTTTACTCCATTTCACCTTATGTGAAGTAAGATGTGTATTATACATGATTAAAAAAACAAGCACCCCCCCAAAAAAAATTAAACTTCCCTCCCTTCCCCCAGCTCAACACTGTATTTAGAGCCCCCAACTCAATACTGTATTTTGAGCCTCCCTCCCTCCACCTCAATACTGTATTTTGAGCCTCCCTCCCTCCACCTCAATACTGTATTTTGAGCCTCCCTCCCTCCACCTCAATACTGTATTTTGAGCCTCCCTCCCTCCACCTCAATAGTGTATTTTGAGCTCACCCGTCCTTTCCTCCCCACCTCAATACTGTATTTCAAGCCCCCCTCCCTCCCACCATCTCAATACCATATTTTGAGGCCACCAGTCCTTCCCTCCCCGACCTCAATACTGTATTTTGAGCCCCCCTTCCTTTCCTTCCCCACCTCAATACTATATTTCAACCCCCTCCCCCACCTCAATACTGTATTTTGAGCCCACCCGGCCTTTCCTATGCCCTAAATACTGTATTTTGAGCCATCTTCCTTCCCTACACCACATCAATACTCTATTTTGAGCCCCCTCCCACCATCTCAATACCATATTTTGAGGCCACCAGTCCTTCCCTCTCCCACCTCAGTACTGTGTTTTGAGCCCACTCACCCTTTCCTACCCTACATACTGTATTCTGAGCCCCCCTCCCTCCCACCATCTCAATAACATATTTTGAGGCCATCTGTCCTTCCCTCCCCCACCTCAGTACTATATTTTGAGCCCCCCTTCCTTTCCTCCCCCACCTCAATATTGTATTTTGAACCCCCTCCCTCCCCCCACCTCAGTACTGTATTTTGAGCCTGCCTGTCCTTTTCTCCCCCACCTCAATACTGTATTTTGAGCCCCCCTTCCTCCCACCATCTCAATACTCCATTTTGATTCCCCCTTCCTTCCCTCCCTCCCCCACCTCAATACTGTATTTTGAGCCTGCCTGTCCTTTTCTCCCCCACCTCAATACTGTATTTTGAGCCTGCCTGTCCTTTTCTCCCCCACCTCAATACTGTATTTTGAGCCCACCCGTCCTTCCCTCCCCACCTCAATGCTGTATTTTGAGCCCCCCTTCCTCCCACCATCTCAATACTCCATTTTCATTCCCCCTTCCTTCCCTCCCTCCCCCACCTCAATACTGTATTTTGAGCCCACCCGTCCTTCCCTCCCCACCTCAATGCTGTATTTTGAGCCCCCCTTCCTCCCACCATCTCAATACTCCATTTTCATTCCCCCTTCCTTCCCTCCCTCCCCCACCTCAATACTGTATTTTGAGCCCACCCGTCCTTCCCTCCCCACCTCAATACTGTATTTTGAGCCCCCCTTCCTCCCACCATCTCAATACTCCATTTTGATTCCCCCTTCCTTCCCTCCCTCCCCCACCTCAATACTGTATTTTGAGCCTGCCTGTCCTTTTCTCCCCCACCTCAATACTGTATTTTGAGCCTGCCTGTCCTTTTCTCCCCCACCTCAATACTGTATTTTGAGCCCACCCGTCCTTCCCTCCCCACCTCAATGCTGTATTTTGAGCCCCCCTTCCTCCCACCATCTCAATACTCCATTTTCATTCCCCCTTCCTTCCCTCCCTCCCCCACCTCAATACTGTATTTTGAGCCCACCCGTCCTTCCCTCCCCACCTCAATACTGTATTTTGAGCCCCCCTTCCTCCCACCATCTCAATACTCCATTTTGATTCCCCCTTCCTTCCCTCCCTCCCCCACCTCAATACTGTATTTTGAGCCCCCTTTCTCCCATCACCTTAATACTGTATTTTGAGCCCACCCATCCTCCCCCCTAAATACTCTATTTTGAGCCCCCCCTCCCTCCCACCATCTCAATACTATATTTTGAGCTCCCCCTTCCTTCCCTTGCCCACCTCCATACTATACTTTGAGCCCCCACATCCTCTCACCACCTCAATACTGCATTTTGAGCCCCCCCTTCCCTCCCCCATCTCAATATTATATTTTGAGCCCCCCTTCCTCCCACCACCTCAATACTGTATTTTGAGCCTACCCGTCTTTCCCTCCCCACCTCAATACTGTATTCTGAGCCCCCTCCCCCAACCTCAGTACTATATTTTGAGTCTGCCAGTCCTTTCCTCCCCCACCTCAATATTGTATTTTGAGCCCACCCGTCCTTTCCTCCCCTCCTCAATACTGTATTTGGAGCCCCCCTCCCACCATCTCAATACCATATTTTGAGCCCAGTCTTCCTTTCCTCCCCACCTCAAACCTGTATTTTGAGACCCCCTTCCTTCCCTCCCCCCTCATCAATGCTGTATTCGAAGCCCCCATTCCTTTCCCTTCCCCACCTCAATCCTGTATTTTGAGCCCCCCTTCCATCCCTCCCCCCTCATCAATACTGTATTTTGAGTCGACCCGTGCTTCCCTCCCCACCTCAATACTGCATTTTGAGTCCCCCTTCATTCCCTCCCTCCCCCACCTTAGTACTATATTTTGAGCCCCCTTTCCTCCCACCACCTTAATACTGTATTTTGAGCCCACCCATCCTTCCCTACCCCACCTCAATACTGTATTTTGAGCCCACCAATCCTTTCCTCCCCTCTAAATACTGTATTTTGTGCCCCTCCCTCCCACCATCTCAATACCATATTTTGAGGCCATCTTTCCTTCCCTCCCCCACCTCAGTACTATATTTTGAGCTCCCCTTCCTTCCCTTCCCCACCTCAATATTATATTTTGAGCCCCCCTTCCTCCTACCACCTCAATACTACATTTTGAGTCCCCCTTCCTTCCCTCCTCCCCACCTCAATACTATATTTTGAGCCCCCATTCCTCCTACCACCTTAATACTGTATTTTGAGCCCACCCGTCCTTTCCTCCCCCCTAAATACTATATTTTGTGCCCCCTCCCTCCCACCATCTCAATTCCATATTTTGAGGCCATATGTCCTTCCCTCCCCACCTCAATACTATATTTTGGCCCCCCATCCTCCCACCACCTCAGTACTGCATTTTGAGCCCCCCTTCCTTCCCTCCCGCCTTCCCCCCACCTCAATACTATATAAGTAGAATACTTATCATTCAAGCACATATAGACACATTTCTAATCAAGGCATCCAAAAGGGACTGTGGACATCAGAATATTATCTGGACCAGCTGACCATCCCCACGTGTATCGCCATAATGGCTTCGTCAGGGGATAACGGTCAGATACACTGGTACACATATTTAAACATTCAGAGCACCAAAAGAGAAACGATGATATGTCACATGACCGTATCATGCTCGATCTATACAGAATAAACAAATACACTCACGTATTGTATCTGTGACAGATCATCATGTTTCTATAAAATAGGCATCTGAGACTATAAAGTTCAATACAAAACAACAGAACCAATAACTAATGTCAGTGATCCTGAGTTTGGTAAGCACCGACCAAGCATATAAAGAAACACATGTATTTAAATATCACATGATCGGCTCACCTGATCGGTCCGCACGGTCAGTGAAAAAAATAAACACATCTGTTCATTATATGTGTGGCAATCACACTATCATATTCAAAACAAACATTCCTATCATTTCCTGTATGTGGCATATATGTACTATAATAATAATAACAATGCATCCAAATTAAAATCTGTCAAATAGTTGTTTTCATCGCTAAAAATATACTAATGTGTCAACTTCCAATCTTAAAGGGAGATACAATATTCTCTCATATTAAATGGTTAATTATAATGGCAATGAATAAACCTAATATCCCCAACTAAATGAAATATATATATATACTGAAAAAACATATGATCCTATGGACATCTGTGCAAAACTAGGATACATATAATTCAATATTACCCAACTTGAAAAGTGCCAAGCAGACGAGTAAGCATAGCAAGCTGTAACGCGTCACATGACCAGCTCACCTAATCAGTTCGCTCGGTGATTGCGGAAGTAAACAAATATACTCATTGCAAATGTTATAATAACACATTACCGTCTTGCAAAACAGATGTATGATCCTATAAGGGTCAATAAAGATGTAAAGGCGTATATATATATATATATATATATATATATATATATATACACACCCAAACTTAACTTTATCTAGACCTTTCAAAATGCTTTGCATACTCAATTAGGTAACTAGTTTACACAGATGGACGTATACACTATACAGGAGAACCCTAAAGGGCTCAGAGAGAGAAAGAAAAAGCAATATCAAATAAACTTTCATAATCACGAGAAAATAACACTTGAACTGGTAATCTTACAAAACATTCACATACCCCAAAATAACTATAGTATTAATGTAGATATAATCGAATATTTATAGTTATCTAACAAGCAATAAAAGATAATAAAAATATAATACGCGATATGCCATACATATAAGAAAGATATATATTCCCCAAGAGATAGTCTCACAATGTCCCGCACTTCACCCTGGCAGTCAAAAAGGTACAAAGTATCACTATGCTTAGAATATAACATAATTAAATGATAACAAAGACTGCTGAAATAAAAGTGCAAAGTCATTACTGCCCGAAGTTTAAATAATGGTCCTCTGAATTCAAGGAATTGGTAATTTTCTTGTGTTACAATAAAGAAAAATGAGTTGCCTAGATCGTACATAACCCGTACCCCATATGGTCAATAATATATAAAAGAACAATCACATAAACATACATATAATCTAAGATGGTTAACTATCTGCCATGCAGGCTATATAAACAAAAAAAAAAAAAAAAAAAAAAGGAAAAGGAAAATGGGGGGATGGATAATAGGGGGAAAAGGAAATAGAAAAGGGGAGGACAGGGGACACAAACCACCCATAAACAGAGTCCAAATCTTTCCATGGTATATACCACAGCCAGTACATATACAAATGTTCCATAAGAAAAGATACAATTTTATCCAATTCCAAAGATCCATAAAAGTGTACAGTTCTATTGGAACAAAATCCAAAGTCCCCTCTAGTGGTTTAGTTAATTATTCCAGTTCTCTGGGAAGTATGGTTCACATCAGCTTTATATCTGAAAGATGATGATCCGTATCCCTTAATCAATCATCAAAAAGTGTTTCCAAGGTTTTAATCCATCCAGTTCCGGATATCCATAACAACCACAGCAACGGTAAACTGAAAAACACAAAAATATTATAAATATTATTATTGGTACGATCAGACTCTAATTCCCCTGTTCTGCTGGATTCACTATGCCACAAATCCTAGTGAAGAAAGGTATTGAACACCATATCTTCATTCAAATTATTATCGGTGCAATCAAACTCTAATTCCCATATTCCACTGAATTCACTCTACCACAGATCCTAGTGAATAAAGCTATTAAACACCATTTCTTCGCTCATACCTGAAGGATATTGGGACTGCAGCATATAGATCCACCATAATTACCGTCTCAGTAGTCGATTTGTGATGTCTCCTTTCCGTATACCAAGTGTCACCCTCTCAAGACCATATATCTTTACGTCCTCAATCAAGCCCTCATGTTTCTGTAAAAAATGTTGAGCTACACTTGTTAATACCACCCCTTTTTGTGCATCTGTGCATTCTGGATCAAAGATAAATGCTTTTGCATACGGCTCTTAAGCATTTGTGTTGTTTGACCCACGTAATACTTAGGGCATGAGCACTGTATCGCGTAAACACAATTCTTGGTGCAGCAACTGAAAAAATGAAACAGATTAAGCTCTTTACCCACCACCAGACTAAAAATATTTTTTGTAGCACAGATGTATTTACAAATAGTAGAGTTGCCACATGGGAAAGTCCCTACACATTTCATTCCTTCAACATGTCTCATCGCTGGTCTATAGTGACTATATACCAGCTTATCTGCAATAGTGGGTCCACGTCTTGCTATTAAAGATGGTTTCAGAGACAAATATTTTGCCAGAACAGGGCCACTACGTAGGACATGCCAATGTTTTCTAAACAAATCTTGAACGTTATTCCATTGAGTACTAAAAGTAGTGATTGATTGGATGTTACAATTTCTTTGTTTTCTCCTATTACCTGTTGCCAGAAGTTCATGCCTATCCGATGACTTAGCCCTGTTGTAACCTTTTCTTAGACTAGTTTTTGGATAACCTCTTTCCAAGAACCCTTGTCTGAGATCTGTAGCGTTGTGTTTAAAAGACTCATACGTAGAACAATTTCTTTGTAACCTCAAGTATTGACCAGTAGGGATAGCCTTCTTTAGATGAGTAGGGTGTGAACTAGAAAAATGTAAAAGTGAATTCAACCTGTGTTGCTGAGTGGTGGGAGGTTAAACAAATATTGAGCTCATTATCTGAAAACTCTTCTAGCAGACTGGTGGAAACCTGTCATACAATAAAGATGTCATCAATCTACCTATACCATAAGATGACATGATCCGTATATTTCCGAAGATCACCTGAAAAAAACAAAACTTGCTCTCACCACCCTAAAAATAAATTGGCAAAGGAGGGGGCACATTTGGCCCCCATTTCTGTCCCAATCAGTTGTAAATAATAAGTAGAATCAAACAAAAAATAATTGTGTCTCAGAACAAAAGACAGTAAACACAAAAGCAAATTACAAAACTCAACATCCGATGAAAGACTGGATCTCTGCAGATGGAAATTGACTGCCGCCAGTCCCTGCTCGTGACCTCTGCTGGAATATAACGCTTCCACATCACAGGTTACTTAGATTGTAAGCTCTTTGGGGCAGTGACCTTTCATTCTTATGTATACTCACCTGTTGTTCCCCTTATGATTGTCTTTATAAGTACTTAATCACTGCACTTATTGTACCCCTTCTATATCAAATGTAAACAGTAAAGTGAAAGTACACTGGTTGGCACTATATAAATAAAATATATAATACAATACAGGTCCCGAGCAGGGTATCTGGCTCCACATATAGCTCTTGTAGTTTGAGCAGCAGATCAGCAGAATCCCTCAGAATAGAATTAAGCAAAGAAACCAGTGGTTGCAAGAAATGATCAACAAAGGTACAAACATTTTCCCCTAAGCTGCCAATACAGGCCACTATGGGCCTTCCTGGTGGTCTGGTCATATTTTTGTGTACCTTAGGTAAGATGTAAAAAGTAGGTGTAACCGGATGATCCACCTGCATGTAATCATGTTCTCTCTTTGTAATGCTGTTCCTCTGATAAGTATCATGTAATATCTGGTCCAGTTTGATCTTAAAGATGTCCATTGGGTCAGCAGAGAGATGTTTATATGATTTTGTATCATGCAATTGCCCATGTACTTCTGCTACATATAAGTCTTTGGGCCACACTACCACGTTCCCTCCTTTGTCTGCTTCCTTAATTTCATCGTCTGACGAGCTACTAATTTCCTTGAGGGCCCAAGTCTCCTCTTTAGTCAAGTTTTGTCCAAATGATGTAAAGACTGGCAGTGTTAAAATATCCTGGTACATCAAATTGAAAAACGTCTTTACCTGCGGAGAAATTTGCATCATTGGAGTGAACGTCGATGGAGGCCCAAATTTGGTCTTTCGAGGATTAATATTGCTGCCTGGTTGAATCTCATCCAAAATATCTGACAGGTTTCGATACAGATCTTCATCAATATTAGAGGACTCCTGTGGCCATTCAGGCCTATCAAAGAATTTCGACAATAATAACTTTTTTAAAAAAAGAAATACATCCTTAGTCAAAGTGAATTTATCAAGATGCTGTGCTGGAGAAAAAGAGAGGCCTTTCTCTAATACTGACCTTTGGACATCAGTAATATCATGTGTAGATAAATTAATAATACTCATTTTCTGTTGTGAACATTGTTTTGGTTTTTGTCTTTTTTGCAAGGGCGACTGCTCCTCATTTGATATCCCCATTGCAATCTGTCTCTTAATTCTCTTTGTCCTGCCTCTGCGGATATGTCCATGGGGCCTACCTCTAAAAAATTATCACTTGGAAGAATATGTTCTTCCTCACTAGGAAGATCAGAATCAGATTCCACTTGTTGAACTCCAGAGGATATATCTGATGTACCTGATTCAGAGGTTTGTCTATGTGTATCAGACCCCCTCTTTTGTTTTCTGACATGGGTTATTGGTGCACTTAGATTATAGATTAGGTGGGTTGATATATATATTTTTTGGTATGTATTTTTTGTAATACCTTTGGAATATTATTATTTCATTTATTTTAGGTTGAAAAGGATTTTATATACTTGAGAAGGGTAGTGTGTCAATATTTGATATTTAATATTTATTATTTGGTACTCATTATCCTTCCGAGTATTGGGCAGGGACACTTAGGTGTTTGACCCTTTAAGTGCCGGAGTTGTACGCGGCACATTGCTTAGCGGAGCGTTCTGTGTCCCTGTGGCACTCAGGTGGTTAAGAAGTTATAGATATTTTCATGAGAGAGATCTCTTTGGGCACATTGGATCAGACGTTGATTTTAAGCTTTAAGCAATTGACTCTTGATATAGGATGGAAGGGTTAACGAAATTATTTAT
Organism: Rhinophrynus dorsalis; assembly: GCA_037306005.1. Taxonomy (NCBI): domain Eukaryota; kingdom Metazoa; phylum Chordata; class Amphibia; order Anura; family Rhinophrynidae; genus Rhinophrynus; species Rhinophrynus dorsalis. The sequence goes on from CM074719.1 coordinate 504,344,310, forward strand.
ATATTTTGGGTTGAGTGCTGACTTTTCCTTTTTGTGGAGTGATCGTAATCTATGTATATGTTTAATACACTTGTGCTCATTGATATATACTTAAATATATATATATATTCACTTTGAGCAGATAAGCTTTTGATGCTTCTCTTAGAGTATGTATATCTCGAGGTCTGAGGTTATTTTATTTTATTTCACACATATATATATTTTTTAGGTAGGTGAAGGGATTAAGTTCTCACATATGGTAGAATATTTTGCAACTTCGTATACATCACTTCCGCTTGCTTTTTTTTTGTCAACACAAGCTCTCATGATTGGTTAATGAAGATTTAAAAGACAGAGCGGTTACTGAGGTTGGCGTCTCTGATCATGACTAAGCATGGAATATGCCAAACGTGTTGATCAGCAAGATGCTACATTGTTACATCTACTGGTTTGCAGCTCCATGACTGTAAGTCTCTCCATATAGTATATATGTATAATATAATATATGTGGAAAAAAGTAATTTTCTTTGGAGGCATTATGGAAGTTTTAATTCAAGTTCCATAATAAAGTCATTTTTATGAATATAGGTTTGGGATTGAAGTGCAGTTTTTCTAGTTTCATGCAAGATTGTTACTCAGACTCACCTGAAGTCCTGGGAGCTGTGCATGGTGTGCTAGCCAGGGGGTAGAGGGAGAAATCTTACCTCCATGTTTCTGCCCTTTCCCCCACTGCAGTGTGGTCATGGCAGGTCCTGCTCATGCTTTTGAGTTTAGCTTTCCATTAGTGGAATGCATTTCTGCTATCTGCAAGTTGTTGCATTGCAGATCATTGGATAGCCTTGATTGTGTTTGGTTGAGAGTGGGTTGTTGTCTTCCCATGAAGCAGATCTCCAGCAGGGGGTGGGAGTGAGACATGCAATCCCCACTGAAATGAATGCTAGCTGCAAGCTTTCCTGGAGTATTTAAAGACACAGTTTCAGTTTCTCTCTGGTTTGTACCTCAGTTATAGATTGCCAATTGTAACAGAGTGTTTCCCCTCTTTAAAGCAGTGAGTACATTTAAAAAATATATGTATTCTAAGAAAAAACCTGCAGAACCTCAACCAACTAAAGAAGAGAACCAGACATCTAAGTTTAAAGAGGAACACTCACCATAGTTTAAGTCGCCCTGCCATAATTAGGCAGATGGCAACTAGCGTAATAATAGTTATCTTGCCTCTCAAAACTAGATGATTCTAAAGAAATCCTTAATCTTCCGAGACCGGAAGCCAGGCATCAGCGCAGACATCTTGTCTGCTCGCCTGCGCTGTCAGTCCTGGTCTCCATTAAGAAGCATTGCACTGTGCCAAAAGGCACCGGAAGGGACTGACGACGCAGGCGCACAGACTGCACTACCCTGGCAGTCAGTCTTGGAAGACTAAACATTTCATTAGAACTCTCTAGTTCTTAGAGGTAAGATAACCATTATTAAGCTAGTCGCCATCTGCCTAACTATTGCAGGGTGACTTTAACTACGGTGAAAGCTCCACTTTAAATCCTGCACAGGTTATGACAGCAAACTTCCAGTAGGTGATCCAGCTAAACTATGCTCAGATTGCCTGTACAAAGCAGCTGGGAAGAACATACCATCTAAATTCCAGGATTTCCTGTCCTGGATGAAGTCCTCCATGCTGGAAACCTTTAAAGTCATTCAGGAGGTGGACAATCCCAGGAAGAGGCAAATAATGGATCCAGGGGAAGCTACATTTTCTCACATGGAAGAATGAGAACTAGAGCCAGTATTATGGATACAGACTCTGAAATCTTCTTCTACTGAAAAAGGTGAATTAGTTGAGAACCTAGGTTCCTTTAATCTTTCCTAAAAAACTGAGAAAAAAAATGGATTTTACGGAGGCCCATAAAGACTTGGACGTCATGGATACAGCCTTTATGGGTCACAGACATTCTTTTCAATATTCCCCATTCATCAGTCCATCTTGGAGCTGGTTAGGTCTGAATGGAACTTAAGAGATCCAGTGTCCCCAGAAGACTCTTAAAGATGTATCCTTTCAATGAAGAAGAAGACACATTGTGGGTCACCCATCCTAAAGTCAGTGTTGCAGTCTGACATTTGCTAAGAGAACTACTTCACCACTGGAGGATGGTACGTCATTTAAAAATCCTATGGACCGTGAAATGGAGAGTGCCGTTGTATGTATAAACTGCATTATGGGGATCTGAGCTTTAGGAGAAAATCAAATCATCCATCTCACATTCAAGACTCAAAGATGTTGCAGTAATTAAAGAAACAACAAACTTCTCATGTGGTGCATCATTGGACATTATAAGTCTTATGGCTTCGTCCATCATAGCTAGAAGAGACCTGTAGTTGAAAACATGGTGCAAATTCATCATTAAACCATAAACTAGTAGCTCTACCTTTCACAGGAGCTATGCTTTTCAGGAAACATCTAGAAAATATAATAAGAAAAGCTTCAGATGCCAAAAGTTATTTTCTCCTCAAGAGAGGAAGCATAGAAACTCACCCCTGTTCAGACAGAGAAACCAGTCCTTTCATGAAGCAAGGAAATACCAGCCTGGCAGACAATTTGATCAAAGATAGAGAAACATCTCTCAGCTGTCTAAGGGAGACTTTAGGGAGGATTTCTCCCACGAGCAACATTTCAAAAAACTATTTGAATGAAGGAAAGCTGACCACTGTTCCAGTTATTTTGGTTATTTTGTCCAGTTCTGGGAGCAGATTCCAAAGTTGGATGCTTGGGTCCATCAAACTTTGGGACGGGGTATCCAAAAGAATTCACAACTGTCCCTACATAGGACCTATTCAGGATGTTCAGGATTCAAGCAGAACCAGAGCAATAGCCTTGAAGTCCGCAATAGAGAACCTGCTAGAAAACGAGTAAAATTGCCCCCAAATAATTTCCCACCTGGTGACTAGCTTCTCAATAGTGCTAGTTGCCAGAATTATTGCCACGTTATTGAGAATTCCTACTGCTCCCTGGACTGACAGCCAGGAAACAGCACAGGCGTCTTTGCGTTGTGAAGTCTGAGCGTCACTATGCAAAGATGCCTGTGCTGTTTCCTGGCTGTCAGTCCCAGGAGCAGTTGGAATTCTCAATAACGCAGTTATAATTCTGGTGATTAGCACTACTGAGCAGCTGTCACCAGATGGGTAATTATTTGGGGGCAAGTTTAGAATGGGTGGTAGTTCTGCTTTATATTTTGTGGCACAACACTCAGGTGGATTCAGGACCATTCTGGATCTGGAGTCATTGAACAAATGGATAATACAAAAACATTTCAAGATGAAGTAAATTATTTCAGAGATCAAGGAAGTCCCTCAAGGCACCTTTCTGACAACCATAGATCTAAAGGACACCAACCATTATACTCCTATTCTATCTTCCCATCTCAGGTATCTGAGTTTTGCAATAGGAAGAAAGCATTATCAGTTCAAGGCTTTACTTTCGAGCTATGATCAGCCCCAGCAGTTTTCACCATAGTACTGGTATTTGTTACCTAGATGACTTATTCATCCCAGCCAGGTCCCACAGTCAAGCCAAGGAACATAAACTAAGATGCTTAGACTATCTATCAGATCTGGGCTGCCTCATAGATCAAGAGAAGAGCCAGCTTGTACCTTACAAAAATTAATCTTCCTAGGTATCCATCTGGACACCTCAGTAGCCATAGCTAGTCCCTGCCAGGACAGATTATCTTTCAGCAAGCTATGATGCTTCAGACGCCATAGAGTTTACAAAGCTCAGGATTTTATGGATAGTCTAGGAATGTTGTCTTTAGCAACACAGATTGTACCTTGGGCAAGGTTGCACCTGGAAACACTTCATTGAGATTCCTTCATTTTCCCTCAGCAAAGAGGTAAAGAAAAACTTACCTTGTGGCTAAAAGAATGAATCCATTGCAAGAGCTAGTCTGAGACATCCTCACAACAGATGCAAGTCCTAATGTGGGCAGAACTCAATCTAAGGACAATTTCTGCCTCTCACATCTCAGGACAACACCAACAAATCCAAGAGAATGGTCTCTGAATCAAGAAGTATTCAATCAATTAACTCACAGATGAGGCAGACCTGTTGTGGATCTCATGGCATCCTGGCAAAATAGAAAGTGCAACAGTTACCTCTCCCACTGGAGGGATCAACAGGCCTTGGGGCAGGATGCCCTGAAGATACCATGGAATTTCTCGCTAGCCTACATTTTTCCTCCAGTCCCAATTATTCTGGATGTTGTAAGAAAAATAAGAAGAGGTAAGGCAGATGTTATTCTGATAGCTCCCTATTGGCCAAGAAGGGTTTGGTTTGCAAAGCTAGTCCAAATGTCAATAGATCAGCCATGGATACTGCTTAGGAGGCCAGATGTCCTAACTGAAGGCCTCTGGTTCATCACAATTTACAACTCTCTAAACTGAAGGCCAGGAGTCATAAAGACTGAAAGGGATTTCAGAGGCTGTGGGACAAAACTATTATCCAAAGAAAAAAGCCCTCTAACTTCAAGATTTATTATAGAGTATGGTCATCAGCCTGAATATTAGACTTCCTTCAGGATGGCTTTCAAGCAGGACTCAAACCAGCTTCTATCAAGATACACTACAGTTTTCAGAAGATGGAATAGTCAAGAGATTTCTGAAAGCTATCTCCAAAATCAGACCATCTATTAGAGATATCATGCTCCCTTAGGACCTTAATTTGGTCCTGTCAAGGTCAGAATTCTTTGAGCCTGTGGAAGAGAATCTAATTAAAAATGTTTGGACCTTTTCAGACATTGTTTCTAATGGTAGTGACTTCAGCAAGAAGAGTTATGAATTGCAAACTTTCCTGCAAACCTCTCTTCATGATTATTCACCAGGATAAAATAGTATACAGGTCTAAACCATCCTTCAGGTCTAAAGTTATTTCAGATTTCCATTTAAATCAGGAAATTATTCTGCCTTACTTCTGTACAAATCCCAAAGGGGACAAAGAAAAAACAATTCCATAACTTAGATTTGGTAAGATGCATATGCACTTACCTATGAAGATCAGACTTATTTGTATACTTCCAGTGGAAGTATAATGGATTAGCAGCCTCAAAATGTTCCATTGCTAGATGGATTACAAAATATGTCAATGCAGCATATAAACAAATAAGGGTTGATACACTCTTAAAAATCAAGGCACATTATACTATACGGAAAAACAAACCTGCGCTTCTCCATACAAGTTACCTATATGCGAACCCTGTATAAAGCATATATTATAACACTGTGTTAATAAATAAAAAAATAGGGTTTTGTTGCATAATTTGACCAAAGTATATTTGAGCTCTCTAACCTCACCAAGGTTTCAAACAAGTCGTATCTAATATATATTGCCATCCCCATCTAAGTTTAAAATTGCCCTGGTAAATTCTTGTAAGGTAACACTTAGTATTTAAAAGCATCTAGTTAAAAACATAAAAAAATGAATTTCTAATATTTTTATGATAGCATTAACCTGCTTACAAGCGGTGTTAGCTTGTAGTGAATGGGTGGCAGCCCAAGAGGACCGGAGCTCCTTCAATCCCCTTTATAGGTCTTTTCTACCCATCACTACAAGCCACATGGGGCTTGTATATTACCTTGATTACAAAAGTACAGAGGCCAACACAGTGGCGTAATATATGCTTTATACAGGGTTCACATAAAGTCCATGAAAGATCTCAGATTTGTTTTTCTGTCTTAGCTTTTGCTTTAGGTTTTTGCCTAATCAGGAGACGTGGAAAATCCCTTTATTCCTTACCTTATTCATTTGAGTTATTTTGTATTTTTATATTATATGTTATGGTGTGCTAGTACTCTGAGTTTCTTTTCTTTCTTACATTCTACAAGAGCCATCTCTACATCTTGGACAAAGAAAGAATCAGCCTCACCAGCGGAGACCTGCAGGTCTTCTATTTCCACATTTGTAAAGTACTACCTTTTGGACACGCAGTCATCTGTTAAAGAGATGGTAACGTTTCACAAAAACAGCAGCTCCAATTAATCTTCATAGCATTTGAGCCATAGAGAGTGTTATTTCATTACTGTGAGCATTGTAGTTCAAGAGTAATTAAATGCTAAAGTTTCCCCTCCCGCCCCCTTTACCTAGTATAAGCCCCCACTTCTCATATGTGGAATCCAGTCCATAGACCAGACAGCTCACATCAAGGGTCAATATTCTTACTATGAGAACAATGAAAACCCTACCCCCCTTAACAGGTTTTTCAGCTTTTTCCCTTATCTTAATTGAAGATTGTCCCTCTCTGCAAACTACCTGAACACTCCCTGCTGCTCTAAGCTGAGCAGTGTTACATCATTAGAAAGGGCAGGAGGGGGATACTTTATCATTCAATTACTCATGAACTACAACTCTGACAGAATTGAGATAACACTCTTGAAGACCCAAATACTATGAAGATTAATTACAGCTGCTTTTATTACGAAACATTACTACCTTTTAAAGCAAGGTTTGCAAGATGGGTGGTTCCAATATAACTAGTATGATCTTTCCTTTTATGATGATGGTGGTTCTTTTCTATTTATTATCTTGAATTTTGGTTATCTTATCACCCTTTTTTCCTTTCCTTCTATTCTTGTCCCATATTTTGTTTATTGGCACTGCTGTGGAAGTCCTCATTTCTGACGTAAGAGGGACACATAAGGAAACAGGAAATTTTAATTACCAATATTTGTGCTACATTTATTGTAACAGCTGATGAGGCTGAAAAAAAACATACATCCATCAAGTTCAGCCATATCACCCCTGTTGACCCTGAGGAAGGTAAAAACATTGAAGCCATTTAAGCCAGTTAAACCCCAAGTGGGTAAACAATTCCTTCCTGACTCCAAATGGCAGATATTTCCCTGGATCAACATCCTAGCTGCTTTATCATAATTCTCAATATTGTTCTGTGCTACATAGGTATCCATTACAGTATCTGCAAGCATCCCGAGGCAAGAAATTCCATAACTTTACTGCCCTTACTTAAAAAATTCCTGTCTTTGTTTTAGTTGAAAGCATCTTTCCTCTACTCTTAATGGATAACCTCTTATTCTTCACTCAGCTCTTTGAGTAAATATTTCCTTGAAAAGTTATTTGCATTGACCTTAAATATATTTGTAAATGGTAATCATATCACCCCTTAGACATCTCTTCTCAAATGTGAACAGGCAGTTTGGCTTGTCTCTTTATAACTCAGATCCTCCAATCCCTTTATCAGTTTTGTTGCACGTCTATGCACTTTTTGCAGTTCATTATTTTTTAAGAAGTGGTGCCCAAAACTGTACGCAATTTTCTAGAAGAGGCCTTACCAAGAATTTATATAGAGGTCCAATTATATTAGTATCCTGTACATCTATACCGCTTTTTATGCAAGGTGTACTTCTAATTGTTCTTGCAGCAGCTGAGTGACACTGTACAGTGCTGTGAAGTCTGTCGTCTAATGAGGATTCCCCAAGCAGTTTACCATTTAGAGTATATGTAGCATGTTTGTTTCTACAGCCCAAATGCTTAACTTTACATCTATCTGCATTAACCCCTTAAGGAACGGCTGCGCACACACGGTGCGGTCACTTAAGGACCAGGGACCATTTTTTTTCACTATCTGATTCCAGACTCCCCGAATGGCATGCAGCCATGCGGGGAGCCTGGAATTCCATGACAGTCCAGGACCATCATTGGTTCTTAACTGAAAACAAGCGGTCTAGGACCGTCATGGGTCCTTAAGGGGTTAAACTTCATCTACCACTTTTCTGCCCATTCACTCAGTTTATCTACATCTTTCTTCAGAGAAAAAAACATCCTGTTCTGTATGTATTTCCTTACACATCTTAGTGTCATCACCGAAAGACATTACTTTCAATTCCCACTTATAGATCAATAACCCTTTGAGTACCAGAGGGGTAAGCAACGCATTGCTTTGCAAAGCGTTGCTTACCCCTGTGGCACTCAAAGGGTTAATAAGCAAATTTTTAAAAAGCATTGGGTCCTGGAACCCTCTCGCACCCCACTTACAACTTTAGACCAATTCTCTGCCACCTATCATTTAACAGGTTCTCCATCCATGCACAGATATCACCTCCCAAACCGAAGCCTTTTAATTTATGCAGTAACCTGTTGTGAGGCACAGTATCAAAGTCTTTTGCAAAATCCAAGTATCAGCAACAATTCCCATGTCCAAATTACTACTTACAATTACATAAAATGCAAGTAAATTAGTTTGATATTATCTATTCTTCATAAAACCACTCTGGCTCCTACTAATATTATTGTTGGTGAATACTGTCAGTTAGTAACCCCTTCTATCATACCTACTATGGAAGTCAAACTCACAGGTCTATAATTTCCAGGTTTGGATCTTGTGCTCATTTTGAACAATGGTACTACATCAGCCTTCCTCCAATCACAGGGCACTATGTCTGATGAAATAAAATCTAGATTGTGTATTAGGTGAGTGCTGAACAAAAAATTGTCTGAGAACCATTGATTTAAATTGTACATTGACTGTAATGGGGAGAAAATGTATCTGTCCTAGTTTCAAGACCAATCAAAAGCAGGCAGGTGGCAGCCCTAACCATCATCATCTTTGACTGGCCTCTCTCTGTTGTCGAACTTTTAGAGCCCATCTTCCTCAGCCATCTTCTTACCATTGTTGAAGTATAATTCGATCATCCTCCACCACCAGCAGTAGTCAAAGATTGCGCAACCCTATACCATGGCTGCTATAGCTCCTATGCATCTTTCCAAAGTGGCCACCCTATTTGTGCTTCAGTGCTACTGCCACCTATAAAACAGTGTTCCTTTTAGTATCATAAAAAACACTTCATGCATCTCTCTACTTTTTCCATTTGTGAAGGACTTCTTGCTGGGACATTATTTAACTTTGGAACGCAGGCAACACAAACTGACTCTAAAGCTTTTTGCAGCTTCTTACTCACACTGGTTTGCCTCAAAATTGCTCCACAAATACATACAATGCTTCATCACCTGTAAGGAACAGAACTGTCAATAAATGCTTTAGTTTATTTTAGGGAAATCAAGCAGCAGAAAGTGCTTCTTTGTGGAAAAGTGGAAGTCTTTCAAAGGAAAATGTTAGGAAAAATAGAAATATAATTATTTAATGTTTGGAAAAAAAGATAAAAAAATAATATGATGAAAATGAGGTTACAATATGAGTGAGAAATGATTTGAAAGGAGAAATGGTTGTGAATACAATGTACAATATTATTCAAAGAGAGGTGAGGGAGGGGCAAAGTGGGACAAATCGAGAGAAAGTGAATACTTGATTGAGGTACAAAAGAGAAGGACTGATGATAGAATGCATCAAAGGAAAATGGATGATACTGAGAGAGAGGAGGAAAAATAAGATAACATCTAAATGGAAGAAAATAAAAGCGGCAGGGATAGCAGGCAAAGAAAGCTCTTCACAGAAGCATTGTCTTTGTACATTTTTATTCCCATCCATAACTGCATCAGAATGCAGAGCTCAGCGGAATGGATCCGTGATTTATGCAAATTAGATGAAATGGCAGCTTCACGTAATATGCAAAGTTAGTTTTATTAGGGGATTTGGCGCGTGGACTCATTTGTCAACAGCTCCTATCCTCCCCCAGAAGCAGTTAGGAGCAGAACAGGCCAAGAAATCATGGGCCATATGCACAAAGTAAAAGTGGAAAAATTCTGGGGCAAGCCTACTGCATTATAGCGGATAAATATAATTTCTATTAACTCATTGGGTAATTATCATGTCCTAAAGGAGCAGAACAAAAAACTCCTGGGGCTGGACTGTGCAGCCCCAAAATGGCTCCTGTCAGCTGTTCATTCAGAAAATGAACCCTCTTGGCTGCAATATAGCCCAGAAGTATGTTAAGCCAAAAACTTTACTGGTTTCACATACTGTCTCCCTAAACCCTCTGTGTTGGGCTTCCAAGCATGAAACAGAAGGTATATGAGGACCTGTATGGTGTAGGTCAACGAGGCTGTGAAACTTCAGTGTTGCACTTCAGTGTCTCCTCACTCAACCAATGAGGGAGTCTCTGGGGTCTCTTTGGAAACCCCCATTCTTCCCTCCCATTGGTCTGCTGGGGTTCACAATACAACACTAGCTTCATCAATTGGTATGCTCATAGGATAGAAGATCTGCCAATAGGTCACAAACTAGTGATAACTGCCTTTTTAATTGCACTTTTAACCCTTGGAATGCTATAGAGATCTCTAATGCATTGCTTCCCAATGCATTGGTGATATATTTAATATTCATTGGGTTAAAAGATCCATTTTAATCAATGGAAATTATATTTCTCTCCTGTGATACTGTTGATTTACCCCAGAATAGCTCCTGTTTTGTGTGCATATGTTCAACTACCAGATGTGATGCATCTTTACTATTCATTGTGTTAACTCACAGTTATAATTCATGTTCACCTAGGGACATATGCACAAAACACAATGAAGTAGTGGAGCTATTCTGGGGCATTCAAGGGGTTCAATGCCCCCGTTTAAAACAATGAGAATATTTAATTTCCAGTATGCACTTGGTTTTCCCAAGAATTGCTCCATGTTTCTTTGTGTGCATGGCTAATTATGATCATTTATGTCTCATTCAAAATATTTTGCTTAACCCTTTGAGTGCTACAGGGGTGCGCAAGGATTTTCCTTATGTTCACTAAAGATTGTCCCTTGATGCGCTCCATCCAGACCGGGTTCGTGAGCGTGTTACGTAGGTAAAAGGGGAGGGAGGGGGATACTTTATAATTGAATTGAATTATAATTGAATTACTGTTGAACTGCACCTCAGACAATATTGAAATACAGCGCTACATGGCCCAAAACATATGAGGATTAATTGGAGCTGCATTTATTTTCAACCATTACTAACCCTTTAAGTGAGGTGTTTAACACCTTGAATGTTTGAAGTCTCCAACACATTGCATTGGAGACCCCTCTAGCATATAATGGGTTAAAGCCTAATTTAAATAATTGTGAAATTTGGTAATAGTTATTTATCTCCCTTTTTGTTTGCTCAAGAATTATTACCAGGGGTCGTGCACTAAGGTATGATGAAGAAGAAATCACTTTGCCAGTGTGATGCACTTCTCTGTTCCTATTTTATTCTATAGAGCCTATGGACTAAGATCCATCAAACTGAAGAGATCTTAGTGCACAGGCTCCATAAAATAGTATAGGTAGGAAATATGAAGAGTTGGAGTGATCATACTGCTCAGGTAATGGGGAATAGTGGAGTGGAAGTTAAAGGAAGTATGGAGATCTGGAATGAACATACTTCTTGGTAGTGTGGAATAGTCAGTGAGCTGCTGGCAGTGGAGCGGAGGTTATGGGAAGTATGAAGAGATGAAGTGAGAGTACTGCTCAGATAGTGCTTAATAGTCAGTGAGTTGTTAGCAGTGGAGTGGAGGCTATAGGAAGCATGGAGAGCTGCAGTGATAATACTGCTTGGTGGTGTAGAATATTCAGTGAGTTGCAGGTAGCGGAAGAAAGACTATAGGTCATATGGAGAGGTAGAGTGATCATACTGCTCAGGTAGTGTGGTAATAACTTTCCATAAAATTAATTATATAAACTAGGAAAGAAAGGTGAAGGGTACATGTGAATTTAAGTGTTAGCCACATTTGTTTTTTAAACATACCACAACGATGGGTAGCGTAAGTACATTGGAAAACAAAGTGGCATAATGAATTATACAGAGTGTTGAGTTTACAAAGACGGTTTGCTCCGGAAGTTATCCAGAATGTACACGAGTCCCTATGTATTTTCTTGTTTGAATTACATTTCTACATAGTCCGCTCTTCCTGTGCACTCACATTTACCCTTTTTATTTATCCTAACCTGGTATTACTAAATACACAGCTTCACGATTCATTTTATTGCTAGTATAAACTGCATTTACTATGTGTTTCGGTTCATGTATTATATAAATTGGCCACTGCATTTCTATAGTTGTATCCTTTATTCCAATCTCAAGTACTATACATGAAATTGTAGTTTTTATTTATATTACTACATTCACTGAAAAGTATTTCATTACTTGCAGTCAGACTTTCACATTTTGTCATGTTAGCTACCTTTACTGTGATGTTATCTACTTTATTAGTCATTTTTCACCTTAATTGTATATTTAAGTAGTGTTCTTTTTAAAGAACCTTAATGTCTAGGGATTTTTCACAAGTGACAGAATTTCAGAAGCCCCCTGTTACATCTGTCACTTTTATTCTGAACTTGCTGTCTTCCTGAATTCCCCTGTTAATACCATTGCAAGGGGGAAGGGCTTATGGGCGACCTATGTGGGATCCGCTGAATATTCTTGGATGATGCCCACCTCGTTTTGGACATTCATTGGACATTGTGATGAGCATTAGAACCTCTAACATCACTCCTGTAATTCTCAGCATGCTCAAAAAAAAAAAAAAAAAAAAAAAAAAAAAAAATATATATATATATATATATATATATATATATATATATACACAAATTCTATGTATATCCTAACGTCCGTATACAGCAGAAATACAATGATAAAATATAATTTGTTAGCTATATATCTATATACATAAGATTTTCAACATAAAGCCATGTTGATGCTATATTTGGCAATCTAAAGATTCAAACCAAGGAGATAGGTTGTTGTGGAATACAACATATTTTCAACTAATTCTACTCCCTAACAATTTTCAACTAATGTGATTGTATTCTGTGTGAAAGACTCATCACAGTATTGAGAAGTGTGAAACACCGCAAAATCAGACTGTGCAGACCACCATTAAGTAAAGATGGCAACGGTGAGTGCATTGTAAAGGAGAGTTTCTGTCAATCTAACCGGTACTTTTATCAATCATTTGTTCCAGTCTCCTAGTATAGTGTCTCAATACAGACTGTCCCGTTTGCCACTCAAGTCTTGGTTCAGGGACTTAACTGATCTATCACTTCACTGGCACCAACTATCATGTCCCCCACTATCGTCACTGCTGTTTGCTGCAACCGGACCATCATACATTGGGACTATGATATATTTGAGTGTTTACATCTGAATTTGACACTGATTCTCGTTGGAATTCAGACATGGCTTTTTTAGACATTTAGATATTTTTATACTCTTAGAGTTAGTATTACTCTGTTTGCATATTATATGTCTATGCGTTGACCTTTAGGGGAAGGATTTATTGCTGCATTTCTCCTTAGGAGTTATTTTCATGGTATATTTTGTGGTGCATAGGGGTCCTGCATCACAAAAATATGGCAAGTGTGTCCTTGTTTACGCTGTTTGGGTACTCCCTTGCTGCTTTGGCTCCAGCATTGAGTACCCGGCAAGGTGTCAACGCACCCGAGCTTTACTCCCTAGCTACTCACCCTAGCATCTGAACCAGTATTAGGCCAACGTTGGTTCCTACTCCCTGTGTAGTGATACTGGACAGACAAGTCAAAGGTACAATGTTTTAGCCTCAATGAGAAATGTTATGTTTGGCAAAAAAGAAACACTTGGTTCAAACAGCAGAATCTCATTTCAACCAATAAGAATGATGGTGGGAGTGTGATCAGGGCAGTTTTAACGTGATAGCAATGTTTCACAAAAAACATTTGGACCATGGAGAGTGTTATTTCAATACTGTCAAGAGTTGTAGTTCAAGAGTAATTGAATGATAAAGTATCTCCCTCCCACCCCTTTTACTTAGTGTAAGCCACCTCCCCTCAGATGTGGAATCTGGTCCTGGGACCAGACAGCTCACAGCAAGGGGAAATCTACTTACCGTGAGCATAAGGAAAACCCTGCCTCCCTTGACAGGTTTTTCAGTATTCTCACTGACGATGTCCCTCGCTGTTATCCATCCGGACAGTCTTGCTGCTTTGAGGTGAGCAGTGTTACATCAGTAAAAGGGGCGGTAGGGGGATACTTTATCATTCAATTACTCTTGAACTACAACTAGAACAGTATTGAAATAATGCTCTCCATGGCCCAAATACAATGAAGATTAATCAGAGCTTCTTTCTTTGTGAAACATTACTATCCCTTTAAGACGTTTTGAGGCCCCCGGCATAATTGCATAATTGTACAAGGAGGCCCACCACATAAACAGTGGAGTGGATCCTCACCCTTGATATGGTAAGAAGGGAGCATATCGCAAAACCTCTCCACTGTTGAAATGGAGGGCAGTGCAGGGGTGCTTTTATCTGCCACTACATGCAGAAAAAATGAAGTTAGAATTGGACTGCCTGCTGGCAGGATGGGCAACCCAAGTAAGCTCTAGGCCAGTGAGTTCCTCTTCAGCCTGAGGACCCTTGCATTAAAATGGCCCTGTGTGTGATGGTTTGGGGCTGCTTTTCTGCCTCAGGATGACCTGAAAAGCTTGTTGTCACAGACACAACCATGGATTTTGCAGTGTATCAGAAGATACTAGACAAAAATGTCAGGCCATCCGTTTGTGAGCTGAAGCTGGACTGAAAGTGGGCCATGCAACAAGACAATGATCCTAAACATACTAGCAAATCTATGAAAGAATTGTTGCATAAGAATAAATTCCACATTTTGCAATGGCCTAGTCAGGGCTTAAACCCCATAGAAATGTTATGGCCATACCTGAAGTGTGCTGTCTATCCCTCAGATGTCACTGAGTTTGAACAGTTCTATAAGGCGGCATGGGCCAACCTCAAACTGATGTGAAACACTAACCATCAGTTACATGAAAAGCTTACTTGAGGATATTGCTGCTGAAGGTCCAGGTGCTGAATCTAAGGGTTCACATATTTTTTTACACATGGATACTAAATGTTAAATCAGTTGTGGAAAAACATGTTACACACTATGTGGTGTGTATACAAATATTTTAACCCCTTAGTGACAGCCGCGTTCGTACGCGGCTGTCACCTTAACACCCGCCGAACATTATTATTTTTTTTTTTCAAAGAAGTCCAGAGTCTCCGAGCGGCGTGCAGCCGCACGGAGACGCGGACTTCCGTGACTTACCAGGTACGTCCTCTGTCACTAAGTGACAGTTTCTGCGGGACGTACCTGGTAAGCCATCTGTCGTTAAGGGGTTAAATTGCTCTACATTAATAAAACTCACATTAATGTTTGTTTAGACTTCAAAGGTTAGTAATTGCTTAAAATAATAATAAGTAGATTGTAGGTAAAACAAAAAGAAAGATCAGTACAAGTCCTACCTCTCAAACCTTTATGGTTTGAGACATAGAACATTTTAAAGTTTTCCTCTCCCTCCCCTTTCCCTGACATCAGCGTCTGGCTGACAGCAAGAGATCCTGGCACACTTTGTAGACTGCTCCAGTGAAGTATTTCTATTTAGATTTTGGTATCTCGGCTCTGTTGAGCCGCTTTGAGTCGGCTGACTCGAATCTCCTGCTGTCAGCTTTACAGCTGACAGAAGGGAGAAGAGAGCTTTAAAATGTTCTATATCTCAAACCATAAAGGTTTGAGAGATAGGACGTGTACCGATCTCTTTCTTTTTGCTTTATCTACAATATTACTTATTATTATTTTAAGTAATTACTATCACTTTCAGTTTAAAAAATGGACTGTGTAAATAAAATACTTTGGCTTGCTCTCATAGGCGTGCGCACAGGGTATGCCGGGTGTGCCTAGGCACACCCTAATCAGCCCCATGAGCACCGGCTTTTCAGAACTTAAATGGCTGTTTCCGCATATTAATGCGGCTGCGGCACAGGCTTTATACCTTAGTCGCTTGCCACGGCTATATGCTGCTTGTTTGTGCTTTTGGGTGCACACCCTAATGTAATTGGCTGCGCACGCCTATGCTTGCTCTAAATCATTTGTTCAGTGACACACTGTTAAAACACTGACAAAGGCAATGTATAGAATACATTGCCTTTGTCATTGGCTCAAATGGCACATGTAATAGTTGTAGCAGTGATCCATCAGCTCAATAGTGAAAGGCTGAAACTGATTGCTCCAGTCCTCGAGCAGTAGTTACAGCCTCCCCAGCATGATTACAGTGCACACGGTGACCATGACGTTTTTGACTTGCCAGGACCATCACCCGTCCTTAAAGGATAGGAATGTGTGACGGTCCTGGCACAGGATATCTTTATCTATTATTATAGTAGGTATGAAATAAGTGATGATCTTAAGGAGTTCTTAATCACAAGCATTTTGTCACCACTATATGTTAGTCATTTTTTATTTAAAACTGTAGTTTGCAAGATATTTAGCTTTATTTTTTGCCAGTTCATCCAAATTAGTTGGTTCTTTCTGGTAAGATGTAGCAGTTGAAAAGGAAAGTGCAGTTCCAGTATCTGGCACATCTGGCTGCACTGGTCAGTACTCCATAATTGCATCAAGTGACAAATAAATACATCTAAATACCTCATAAACTAGTGCTTTAAATAAAGAATGGCTAACATATACTTAGATGATTTTGTGTACCCCTCTGGCACTCAAAGGGATAAACCTCAAAATACTCTAAGTAAGACTGAATTATATTTAAAAATTGAACAGTCTTCCCTAACACCATTCTCCCGATATATATAATTGCATTAGTCTATTTTCTCAAAGTAAAATAAGCACAGTAGGAAATGGGGAGGACATCTATTACTTTTTCAGGTAGACTACATATTTTTTCTTTCCCATTGATTACATTTTTCACGCAGTCTTCATTGGGTAAACATATAATCGACAAGACAGTAGGATCACCTATCCCTGTAGTGTACAGAACATCAGGAACAATGGGCTGTATAGAATTCTGCACCGCAGTGTAAAAATCAAATTCCAAATTATATGAGTGGGTTTTTAACCCCTTGAATGCTAGATAGGTCTCCAAGGCATTGCTTCACAGATGTAGTATATTTTCTCACACTCTATAGGTGTTTCAGTGCATTGGGTACATCTGTACTAATGCTCAAATTATACTCCATATAGTTCCCAATTATTTAAGGAATCCAAACATTGGGAACCTCACGCTGAGTCATTTCATCCTTAAAGGGCAACTATTTAATTTTTACATAGTAAGAATCCCAGAGCTGAGATCTGCAGGCCCAAAATGTGTCCTTTCAGTGGCATGAGTAGAGGGTGCAGACGTGATGTCGGCCGTCTCCAAGGTGGCCCATTAGCCTTAAAACCCAACTGGTTCTATTTATGCCCTGAGACAATATTTTGTGTTCCTGTTATCTGACTGGCAAGGGAGCTGGGCTAAACAAGGGTTTTCACTTGTTGCTCTCATAGTCTTGAAGAGACCGCAAGGTCAGTTTTCGAAATCTGTCATTTGCATTCTATAGGGACTGTGCGCACTGCCCCAGGTGAACATGATACCTCTCTGGTCCTTAAGGGGTTTACCAGGTCCCCAGCTGATCCTTCGGAAAACACTCAATACATCCCTGTAATTCCTTACAGGTCATACAAAGAGGGCACTATCTGTGCGATAGTTAACCTTCTATACTCATTGAAAGTCCATCCTTCTTAATTCAGCAATATATTACCTTTTTGTGTGCATAACACAGTAGCTTTAACTGTTCTAGAAGCATTGAGAATAAGATCATATAATTCATAGTTATAATAGTAACAAAAAAAAGTAATTCATTTAATGTTAGATATGTCACCAATACATTGCATCATACCCTTGACCCCTTGTAAGGAGTTATTTTAGTGTTAATTTATTGGATGTGCTGGATATATCTCTGGCATCCAATATCTTAACCCTCTGAGTGCCAGATGTGTATGCAACGCATTACTTTGCAATGCGTTGCATATCCCTCTGGCACTCAAAGGGTTAAACCAGTGGTTCTTGAACGTGGTTTTACATGAAATCCAGTGGAACCTTAACAACCAAACCATTAATCCCACATTGCTTTGCAATGTGTTACAGTCCTTTCTAGCATCCACAAAGTAAACATGATGTAATTTTCAAATGTACAGAAATGCTAGTTTGTACTAGCAAGACTAAATTATTAAGCTAAAGTTTTAAAAGGAAAGTAACACTTAATATGGAAGAAATTTACATTGTAGAGTTTATCTTCTGAGTAAAACATAGGAACACCCACTGGTGAGAGATGCTTTATTCAAATGTAATTACAGTTGTTATTTCAGTTCAAACTGCATTTTATTTGTTGCAGTACTGCAATGGCCTGAAATTTTATGGTGGCATTGTAGCTACAGCAGTCTATGACCCACACACATATATAAGGCTTATACACTAAGATAAAGTGGTGCAATTCTTGGGCAAACCAAGTGAACAAACAAATGTACATACATTTCCGATTGATTTAAATGGACCTTGTAACCCTTTTTGACAAAGTGCGCCCAATGCGTTGGCAGCCTCTTTAATATTTAGGTGGTTAAAAGTCCTATTTCAGTCAATGTGAATTTTGATTTGCTCCCTGTGATGCAATTGATTTGCCCCAGAATTGCTCTACATTTTTAATACATACGCCTTATTGTAGTCACAGTGTGAGAACCACTGAGTTAATCAATCCAACAACAAATAACATATTGGTCTCTTTGTATAATCTCATAGCAGTGGATATACGGGCATAGATGCATTTAAGGTCTAGTTGCCTTGGTTGTACTTTAGGGTCAGACTCAGAATAAGTTAGAAGAAAGGGAAAACTGATATTTGTCCTGGATGCTACTCAGAGTCTAATCCGGCTGTGCTCTGGTCTTCACATGAACCTTTAGTGAAATAAAGAAAATCCAGTGTTTTCTGTTCTGTGAAATCTACTAGCAGACAGCGACTCCTCTCATGAGAGCCATTTTGCAATCAATATCAGAAACTTTAATCGTTCTTAAGAACAGGCTTGTGAAGTCATTTGATTGAGAGTCATGTTTAGAGGTATAACAGCTCCCAAAGTATACAGTAACCTATCCTGTTCACTTTTAAATGGCTCTGGATCTTATTTATCTACAGTATATGTAACCACTGTACAATTTAAGAGACCTTTAGTTATAAAAAAGAAAATAGTACCGGTAGTCCTCACTCCTCGAGTGAGGAAGGATTCAGGACAAGGAACTATAGGTCTTATCCAGGAAGCTAGATAGTAGCAATTCTGGCAAACCAGCTGCACAGTAGGGAAGAAATAAAAATTCTCCTTTGTCTAAATGGAGTTTTTAACACAATGAATGCTAGAGAGGTCAAAACATTGTGAAGCATTGTTTTAGAGGAGTCCTCTCTAGCATTCAGTGGGTTAGACGATCCATTTAAATCAATGGGGGTTTGGAGAAGTTTTATTTCTGTCATCCAATACGGAACACAAGAACAGTGGGCAGGCTGAGGAACTCGCAAGGCTTGACCCTTAGATTCATGGTTTTGACCCAAATCTCGGGGAGAAAGGTCAAATTTTCAAGGTGAGAGAGTCCAATGTTACTTCCTATATGGTCTGCACCAATTATCTACTTCTTTAATCTCTAAACTGGTGTAATTTCTACCAGAAAGGCAGGGGGAGAAGTCCTTCTTATCTATGGGATATATCTATGTTATGGTATGTTATAGGTTGATTATGGGGGTCGCTAAGTGTTAATATTTTAAAGATCTCAAGTCAGCTTATTTTGAAAGTTCCCAAGTATGACCATGGGGCAAAATCCCCTCCCCTGGAGGGCAGGATACTTCTAAAAACAAATTTCTGAGGCGGAAACTTCTCGTCTTCCGTCCACTCCAACACCACCTACTGCAACCAGTTTTAAATGACCTCCCACAGAAGAGGGTATATGGGCATTGTTCTTTTAGACTTTTTTTTAATTTGAATTCCTACTATATACAGGGCTGTATAATGCCCCATTAGACAGGCTCCTATTTACTGGCTTCCTGGTCCGTTGGTTGCCCAGTTCACAGGTTTATTTTCAAGTCTTTACCTCACTGTTGAGTATCTCATCATTATATTACAATGGGAGCCAAAGACTGAAGCTGCAGGTGAGTTAACCCCTTGGTTTATGTTCCCATTCTACTGGCGCCAAATGGACTGTGGTGTTTTTGCCTGTAATGCACACTATCCTCTTATTTTATTATGTGTGTGTTTATCCTGTGGCTGTTTATACTGTAAGGGCTATTAACTTCTTCTGTTTCTCATGTCTGTTCATTATGTTTTGAGGAATTCTTCTTGTTTTTCTTTTTCTGACTTTGTTTTATGTTTTTTTTATATTTGACTGGAGTTTTGGCATGACCCTTTGTTACACACACACACACACACACACACACACACACACATACACACACACACACACACACACACACACACACACACACACACACACACTATGTACGTGCATGGGAAATATCTCTGCCCCTGTTCATCTCTCATGGGTCAGAGTGGGTTCATACTAAATCAGACAACCTTCTCTTCATATCCATCACCGTGGGAACCCTGTTTAGATCTTTGGACTGTGCTGATTTTGAATGGCTGGAAAGCCATCTTTTGTTTTACATGAATTCCAAAACTACAATCCCCAGAATCATGCCCTGTTTCCCAGGTTTTCTAGGTTTGAAAGGGGTGATTTTTTTTCGGCAGCCATCTTTCCTTGTGATTGCAGATGCTGGTCTTTCCCTTCTTTCTGCCATTTTCACCCTTTACAGTCAAATAAGTACTTTTACATATTTCTGAGTACTTTTACTTTTCTGCTGTTTGTCCTCATTGGGGGAGAGGGGTTATTCTGGGCACATCAGAACCCATGGGACACACACAATAATCTAAAGCCAAGGATTCTGAAGTCCCCTTAACACATTTAATCTATTGCTCTTCATTCCAGATTGAACTTCATGGGAGTATTTTAGCACCTTATGACCCTTTTGCATTGTGGCCCCCACTCTTCCTTCAGGGCCCTCATCTGATGAACAGGAGCCAGTTTGGTTTAAGGCTGTTATCTTTTCAGTCTCTTCTATCCTCTCATCTATTCAAGAGGTCCTAAACTCTTGATCTGATTCCATCCAAAGGGATGTTCCCAAAGATGAGTTGTTGGCGCTACTTGCCAAAATTCTTGAGGCAAATGTATAGCTTACTGAAGCTGCCTTTTATACCGCAAGGTTTTCTTGAAAAGCTTCTACCTTTTCCGTGGCTGTGTGTCACACTTTGTGGCTCAAGATTTGGTAGGCTGACCAATCTTTCAAGAAGTCTTTGGTGTCTCGTCCGTTTGAGGTCAAACAATTGTTTAACCTTGACCAAAACAAGGTCATCAGCCATGCTACCGGAGACAAGAGTACCTTGTTGCCTCAAGCCCCCCCAAAGCATGCCTTTTTTTTCTAAGAAGCTGAGTGGCTTTTGTTACACCTGCCAATTTGGGTATGCACCTGGGATTCAACACTTCAGGCTTCCCAAGCACACCCTACACCAAAGCTCAAACAGGTTTGGCCAGACAAGACAGCCTAAAGCTGAAAAGCCTTCTTCTGCATTACTTGAGGGGTCCTGGTCCATCTGTGCCCATTGGGGGTCACCTCTATATCTTTCAAGACATGTGGGTGACTTCAGTGACAGATCAGTGGGTTTTGCAGGTAATATCTGAAGGGTACCTCATAAACTTCAAATTACTTAGACCTCACCATTTCTTCTTGACCAGAGTTCCTCTGGATCCCGTTGGAAGGCATCTGTTTCTCGACACAAGTTCCTCCCTGCTAGAAAAGCAGGTGTTGGTACCCTTTCTGTTACTAGACAACTTCACAAGAGTCTACTCAAACCTTTCCATTGTTTCCAAAAAAGAAAGCAGCTGCCATAGCATTGTGGACTTAACTTGCATCAACCATTTTGTGCTAGCTCCGCAGTTCAAAATCTTTGTGCCCTGTCATCGTGGTTATGTACCCTGGGGGAGTTTCTTGTCTCTGTAGACTCCAGGAAGCTTACCTACACATTAAGATTTATGCGGATCATCAGAGATTTCTGCTCTTTGCTTTTTCAGGGCAGTCACTTTCAGTTCGTTGCCCTCCCTTTTGGTCTGGTGTCTGCCCTGGGGATCTTCACAAAGACCATGTCCGCTTTGGCAGTCATGTTCACTCTCAAGGGATCTCTTTGATGCCTTATGTAGACAATCTTTTGCTCAAGGCTTCTTCAGAGGCGACTCTGCTTCCAGATTTAGGAGTGTGTCTCTATTCTGAAGTAGCACAGTTGGATGCTCAACTTCAAGAAATCCTCTTTGGTTTCTTCCCAGGTCCTTCCTTTCCTAAGCATGAGGTTTGATACCCTCCAAGGGAGGAGGTTTCTTCCAGAGGACAAGATTCAGTACTTATTCTCCAGGATACCCTGGCCATCAGCAACTGTGTGGGAATACATGAAATAACCGCATTACCTAGTTTCTGCCCTGGAAGCAGTTCCCTTTGTTCAATTTCACACAAATAAATTGCAAGTGGACAATCTCAGGAATTGCTCCACATAAAAGTCTCATGTGTCTCAGATCATGTCTCCGTTTCCCAGGATGAGGAAAGCCCCTCGCTAGTGGCTTCAGAGGTACCATCTGATGCTGGGACATCCATTTGTCATCACAGAGTGGATTGTGGTCAACACAGATGCAAGCCTCTTGGGCTGGGATGCTGCCCTGGGTCCCTGAAGGCCCAGGGTATCTGGACCAGGGAGGAAAGCCTTCTAGCCATCAATGTCCTTGAGTTACGGGTGATCCGCTTAGCACTACACCACTGGTCTCATTCCCTATCAGGATATCCAGAGAGTATTCAGTCAGACAATATGACAGCAGTAGCTAACATCAACTGTCAAGGAGGAACCAGAATACAAGTATGTGTTTTATACATATTTTAAATACAAGCAGATATTTTGTTGTCTGTTCTTGTTGGAGGAATGGAGTTCCTATGATCCAGCACTGGCTGCCTTCATTTAGCTTGATGTGGAAGGAGATACATTGTGAACTGGAGTTGTACTCCAAGGGTGAGTGATTCTCCCAGTTGGCATACCCATCTTCAATGGATTTTATACACAAGGCCATGAATTTTTTCAGTGTAATATTATACCTGTAGCAGTCTAAATGTATTTTTCTTTGTGGAACCAGAAGCATGTCAGCTTAGGCAGAGGTTTGAATGATTCCTTAGTGGGCTGAGGCTCAAGTGTCGGCTCTCTCTGCGGTTCATCTGGGGGCTGGTGAATATTCTGGTTGGTTTAGGACAACTATTGTTGCAGTTGTGGATTTGTTGAGAGAGATGGCAGCATCTTCCTGGAAAGCAGATTTGGCACCTTCAAGTTCTGGGCTAACTTGGGTGGTGGTTTTCATGCAAATACATACAAAAGTGAAAGCAGCTCCAGCCTTGCAAGGGTTAAATAAGTTCCATTTGTGAATCATTACGTTGAAAAATTAACAAACAATACTCAATGTCCTCTATAGTGTATTTCTTCATGCGTGCAAACCAGGAACTCCTTTCATGTCCCCTTGTAATCCATACCAACAAAACATTGGTTGCAATAAGCATATAATCAACATAGTGTATCTTCGTAAAAACATCAATCAGTTTATTGAATCTAGTATAAAAAACACTTAGAAGGCTTCTGAACATAAACATGAAAAACTGAGCGTTACAGACCGTGAAATGTCTTCATGGGATAGGTCTACACTGTCCGATCAGAGTGACATCACTCAGACAGGACAGCAATGACTTGCATGCTCTGCCTCAATCTGCAAGTCATTGCCGTCCCATCGGAGTGACATCACCGGAGGGATGCCAGGTGCAGGATGCCCAACTGAAGAACTAAAGAGGTTAAAATCCTACAGTTATCTTTGGATTGTTTCCTACTGGAGATAGGCATATGAAATATATTTGTCTTGTGAGTAGGTCCCCTGAAGGGGTGTTTTTGTAAGGTTTTTAATTTCCATGTTAAAATTTTATACTACACTTAGATCAGGTTTCCTTTTTGCTCTCCTTTTTCTTACATATTTTACAGTTTTTATACTACACGCAAGTTGGCACAGATTAGATGAAGCAGTGGGAACGTGGTTCTTAATCTTTAAAGGGATGGACATTATGATGGACTGATTTTGGACTGTTTATGTTGAGCTTGAGCACTATACAAACATTTCTCTTTTTATTGTTCTATATGGCAACACAATCCTAAAACATCTTAGCAACTATATAAAAATATATATTTTCTGAAAGTAGACTAACATATGAATAGGAAAATAACTTATGTTTCTTCCTATTAAAAATAATGAAGCAGGGAAATGTTAAAAAATTAGGATTTTCAGAAATGTTTCACAAATTGGCATACACCATCTCAAACAAGCTTAGTGCACTGAGTACACAGAAATGCAATGCACGCACAAATGTATGTGTCCTTCCCTGGGACCCCAAATTGTCAATAGCACAAAACAGAATTTCTACTGACGTTCATGGAGATAACCAAAATGCAGTAAACATAGTTTGAAGGCTTAATTACCTGTTAAAATCAAAATAGAATCCTAAAACCATATATATGCTGAAAGTAGATATCTCAGTACATTACATGAGGGGTTACTTGCCTTTTAACCTTATTACTAACAATGGAATTGCCTACTGTACTGAGTACTCTGATACAAACTGTAGAAAAATGGTACCCCATTTGTATGGGTTGAAATACCATATTGGGTGCTAGGAGCACTAACCTACACCTGCCACTTTTCTTTTTTTGAAATTACGTGCCTGCACTAAAATGGCCATAACCATTAGATATGAAAAGAAAAAAATGCATCATATTCAACAGTACTTAATTTAGAAACCTTGGGGACAGCACAGGGTAAAGTTGGATACTCCATTGGCACTTAAATGGTTAGTAGAAGAGATAGCCAGTATGGGTGGTTTTATGCCTGAAGAAGAGACCCAAGTTGTCTTGAAAGTTTGCATCCTAGACATAATTAGTTAGTCAATAATAGTCTCCTGCTCTTTCTACAGCTATCATGGCCCTACCTTTTGATTATTTCTGTTTTATTGGCACTAGAAGTGATTTTGAATAGAAATAGCTGATAGATGGTATGCTCTCTTTGTTATGATATTGTATGATTGTGTCAGAGGCGGCATCCGTATTTCGTAGATCTTGGGATGTTTTGAATTCATTGGATGTATAGTCTATAAAGGTGCACGCTAAGATTGCAGACCCCACCATCATGATTAAGCGATTTATATGTGAAATGTGTTGATGTTTCCATACGCCTCTTAAACATCTGTTGTTGATCTGTTGTGAGTCATTGACATAGATAAGTATACAGTGTTTATATATATATATATATATATAATACATTTCAGGTTGAGTTTAACTGTGATCTGCTTCAGGTGCTAGTGCAGAATGAACTTGTGAATCAATTGAACTTTATACGAATCAAGGAGGGTCTGAGTCTATCTAGCACACACCGAAGTCAGTTCCCTTTATATGACATTGCAGCTGTTGCTTAAAGGGAGGTTCAATGTACCTTGGAGCCACTAGAAAGTTTCTCTTTGTGTTACTTCCCACCTTTTTCCTACCATTATTATTATCACCATCCACTTACTTTCCCCTACTGATTCCATAGAAAACCAATGAAATAATCACTAAAGTATAGACTAGAGGTGGGTAAACCAAGGCCTTCCAGCTGTTCAGGACTAGAATTCCCATTATGCTCATCAAGCCATTGGCTGGGAATTGTAGACCTAAACAGCTGGATGGCATCAGTATCTTATACCTTCAATAGATTCTGTACTTGCTTAATCAGGCAAGTTTGGTGCTACAGCCAACTTTCCCACTTGCAGTATGTCCCAGATTTGAGGTCTTTACATTAGAGATACACACAAATTATGTACAGGCCAGTGAGGACTCTCACAGTGTTTACTCTCATTGATCTGAGGTTCTGATGCACATCAGAGCTAGAGATCAGATGTGCATAGAAACCTCAGATCTATGAGAGTACACTCTGGATACGCCACCGGCATATATACAAATCATGGGTGTATCTCCAACATAACAAACTCACATTTAGAAGATACAATAAGTGGAAAAGTCAGGTGTAAACACAGATCTTGCCAGAGAAAGCAACTACAGAATCTATACTTTAGTTTACTGTGATTTCCCCCATTGGTTTCTTATAGAACCATTGGGGAAGGTAGTGAAGGAACAGGTGGGAGGTGGTTTTTAAGATACAAGAGCATGAGTGGATTTAGATGGGCAGCTGGGAAGCAGTACGGATGGTCTGACATGCAACATTCAAACAAGACGCATGCGTCATACGTTAAAGGGCATCCTAAAGCGATATATATATATATATATATATATATATATATATATATATGTCCCAAGGAGACTAATCCATCTTTACTAAATGTTTATATAAAAATAACAAAATGGTGGCTTTTAAATCCTGTATTCAGTTTATAAACATTGGAAAATAAATTCTCCAAATCCAAGTAAAATTATTTTTATTGCACGATTACCAGTTCAGTATGGGATATGGGTTATTTCTCTGACCTTTCTTGCACAATGTTTTCTGTTCCAGGTTCCCTGCTGCTTCAGGTCTTGATAGTAAGTCATCCTACATTTATTGTACAAGGTGTAGATTTGCACTGTGCAAGAATGGTATTCAGCTGTGTTTTGACATCAGTCATATGAAGGTTTCTTGGTATGGACGTAAGGAAATGAAAGCATTTCATCAACTGACAGTATGATTCAGTTTCCAAAACTGCTGGTTCCTGTCCCGATGTCTTAGTTATTATCTCATGGGAAATTATCTCAGTTAATTTCTTGTCTGGAGTATGGGTAGGAGGATTAAGTGGGATATGGGTAGATTTCTTGCCCTATTCTCTGATCATTCATTTGAATAGGAGATTAGCTACCCATTGTGACTGTGTCAGTAAAGTGCCAAATATTTGAGAAGCCTGATCACAGGCTGCTTTGGGTGAATGGTAGTCATTGTTATGATACTGGTTTGCATTTATTTAATCTTGAATGTATGGGGTTTTTTGAACACCACTTTTCTTTTGTTTGGGGGAGGTCTGTATGGTCAAGGCTTCAGTCAGTCGGTCCTGTGGTGGTTAGTCAATGCCCTGGGTTAAGAGTTTGCGAAAAGTTAGTTGTGTATATTAATTCCTGTGGCAGTCAGCCTATGGAACTGTACTTCTGTACTCTGTTTTTTGCAGGTGCTGATGTTACCCGTTATGCTCTTAGTGATTGGCTAATGAGGTAATTCTGTTATACATGTATTCATGATAGTTAAAAGTGAACATGTTCATTGGCAGTGCCCTGTATCATTTGGCAGTGCTTTGCTTAAAAGTGTTCTATGGGGCAACGACCCTTTATTTATTCGTAAATTTTGTTTCCTCTGTATAAGTGTTATTACGTTATTTAAAAGGTTTTAATGTAGAAGATATAGCCTGTTATCCTCCATTCTGTTTTATGTGTGTTATTTTATCATATATTTTACTTCTGACATGCAAAAGGACCTATAAGCTGAAACAATGTCAATTGAATTACATTTCTCCACAGAAATGAATTCATAATAGGATGTTATGTTACTGACCAGCAGTCCAATTGCCATTTTTTTATAGAAATCTATTTACTACTGAGCAGACACAAGTTCTTTGTAACTGAGTGTTCTGTTCCATGTTTATATTTGTCTTCTCACCTGGAGGAGATGCATTAATATGTGATAAACAGGTGACACAGAGGAGATGACTTCTCCAGTGTGATGAAATCACCAAGTCAAATGTTATTCTATGGAGCCAATGCACTAAGATCTCTCTAACTTACAAGATCTTATTACATAGGCTTCATAGAATAAGATAGGACTTGGAGAGTTTAGGACATGGAAGAAGTGATCTCTACTTCATCAGTACTTTTCCTATTTATCGTAACCCCCTGTTCTTTTCTTGCATGTTTATCTCCTTGACAATGAGCTCTCAGGTTCTGTTGGTAGATAGCTTTCTGTCAGGAGCAGGAAAGAAAGTTGAGTGATACAATATAAACAAGATACAATGTTAAATATGAAGCATTCAGAGCTTTCAGTGCTGCCGAGAGTCTGTAAAATAGGATTACATCCAGTTTTGATGGCCTATCTACCAGAAAACCCTCCAGATGCTGGGATCCAGGTATCTCACTGTCAGGGACATAAATGTGAACATTAAAAACAAATTATGTTTTGCAAAGTCAAAATAAAGGGTTACCTTTGAAACCTGCTCCTTATGTGTACACTTGTCCCATCAGTAACATCCCAGTCTGCATTTCGTTTCCAGTCTCCCTTTCTTGCACAACTCATGCAGCTGCATAGAGGGTATGGTGTCTCGAAAGTCCTGGGAAGGGATTTTTGTATTTTTTAACCATCTGAGTGCCAGAGGAATATGCAACAATACAAAACAATGGGGGAGATTCACTAAACAGTGATAACGAGGTGATAAAGTGGAGATTACTTTCCAGCTTATCACTTCTCATGTTCCTGTGTTATTCCATAGAGCCTATGCACTAAGATTTCAAAATATGAATAAATCTTAGTACGTAGACTCCATAGAATAACATGAGAATTGGGGAAGTGTTAAACTGGAGAAGTCTTCTCAACTTTATCACCTCTTTATCACTGTTTAGTGAATCTCCTCCATAGTTTTACATTGCCATCTGGCACTCAATGGGCTAATAGTGAGATAACAATACAGGAAATGCCCATATCTATGGAAATAATGCATTTTTAATATGCCTATATTAGGTTCAGATTAGAAGGGGATATAATCTGATTTTCTAGTGACTGGAGAAATGATTGTGACCTTAATACAGCAGATAGTCTGCTAGAAGCTATCTAATTATTAATAAAATTATGGAAATGTTCTTGATACCTGTTTCTTTTGTGAATGCTTGTTTTTTTTACTATAGGCTTGAATTTGTAACCAGTTTCTTCTTCATAGTTTATAAAGTGTCAATAAATTAAAGAGCAGACATGTTAACCCGATGATAGCATCATGTATATCACATTGTGAAACAATTGCATTGGAGATGTCTCTAACACCAAGGGTTAAACTAAGATAGAGATGGAGTCTTCTGGTGATTTTTAAGAAATAATGCACAGTTTTCTCACTATAACAATCAGCGCCAGATTTTCATCTCATGCATCCCTAGACAAAGGCATCCAAGGAGCCCTTAGTCCCACTGTTTGCCACACCCCCACTCCTCATATGACTCCACCCCAGCCACACCTACTGTTGTCTGGCGCAGAAAATATATGACCTACAACATAAAAGCAGAAGAAAAAGCTGTTATAGGAAGACTAATAGCTCCTAATAATTACCTCCTTAATATATGGCCAGAAAATTCTAATGGTTGCTATGAAGTTTACCCATTGATTTAACACTTTGAGTGCCAGAAGGATGTGCAACACATTGCTTTGCAGTGTGTTATTCATCCCCACCTGGCAGTCAAAGGATTAACCCTTTGAGTGCCAGGGGTGTATACAATGCATTGCAAAGCAATGCATTGTGTACCCCTCTGGCACCCAAAGGGTTAAGAGATAACATCTGCAATCTGTCAATGTTGTGATGTCCACGGAGGTGGAAATTATAGTTTTTAGCATTTTGTTTTCTCTTAGGATTAGTAATTTTACTAGGAACAGGCATCGGCCTCACTGATGACAATGGAACACCTTTTGAAGAAATCTCACCTAATGCAAAGATACACATAAATTACAAATCATTAAAAATATATATTTCTCTTCTGTCCAATGTGGAAAACAGGAACCATGGAGTAAAGTTACTTCCTCCATTGGGCAGGGCATGTCAAAGAAAGGAAAGGCCTCTGAGACAGAGACTCCCCACTTGCATTCACTTTACCCTAGTCTACTTCCAGTTTCAAGTGACTTGTCTCAAGAAAAGGTGTTTCTGAACTGTTTTCTTAGTTAGACTTCTTTTTTATTTTTCTTTCTAGTAATATGGGGGCTGTATAACCTCCCATTATGAAGCCTTCCATTAACTAGCTTCCTTGTTCATGGATTGCCCAGTTCACAGGCTTAGTCCAGGACTTTAAACCTGTGGAGGTTGACTTGGCTATATAAGTCTGTACTTCATGGTTGAGTTTCTCTGAAGCTCTTCATTTTTACTAATGGAAGCCTGAAATAAGTCCTGCTTCATGTCTTTGTTTTTCTTGGCAACTACTGAAATGTAGCATTTTGCCAGTATTGCACATTATTTCTAACTTTTATTATTTTATATATGTGTTCCTGGTGGCTACCTTTACGGCAAAAAAGCTGTCAACCAGGAAATTGTTCTTCCTTCTTTCTGCTTGGCTCCTTCCAATTGAAAAGAGCAGGGAGTCCATCTGTTGGTTGTGGTATGTTGCTTGCAGTACTATGTTTATCACACACACAGCTCAGGCTCAGAGTTAACGGAGGCAACAGTGCTCTGCAAGTGTTAACGGAAGGCTCAGAGTTAACGGAGACAACAGTGCTCTGCAAGTGTTAACGGAAGGCTCAGAGTTAACAGAGGCAACAGTGCTCTGCAAGAGTAACAGAGGGATGGAGGCCACAACACTCAGTCTGCTAGGCCAGCAATGCGGAAGTAAGAATGTCGCCCAAGAGACAAGGAGAACAGGATCAGAATAGCTGGCCGGATCACAGTGCAGGAACGTCAGACAAGCCTGGTCAGGTCACGGAGCAGGAACGTCAGCCAGGCTGGGTCGAATCACGGAACCAGAAGGAGTAGTCAAACGGGCCAAGTCGGTACACAGGAACGCAGGAACACAGCAACACAGTAGCACTGGTACAGGAACACCATGAAAGGGCACCTGACAGGTGCCAGAGGCCCGGTATAAAAAGGCCATACTGAGCGGGCCAAACTAAGCTCAGCCAATGGGAGCGCACCACACAGAGAGTGACAGAAAAGAGCACGGGCACCGTGATAGCTATTTAGGAAATCAACTATCTTTTTGCCATCCCTGAGGGCCTGTGTGTGGGCCAGGCTGTGTTTAAGGTAATTATAGCTTCCTGAATCAAAGCCATGATATTGCTGTCTAGAGGATTATCTATGCGTTTCAGTCATATTTTTAGTCTGCTCTTGTGCATTAATATAACAATGAAAAGAACTGCAAATTTGTGTTAAGCTGTGTATTTTGTACAATGTCACTTTACTGAGCATTGATCACATGACTCACCTGAAAGCTACAGCTACAAAACAATCAGTGCTTGAAGTGAGGTGCTACTATGTAGATTCAATACTTTTCTACATTTCATATTAAATCATACAAATTGTATTAAAACATAAACAAATCTCATACAAATTGATTCTCATGATTCTCAGATTTAGTGTTCAGTAAATGTTTGAATTACAAATGATCTCTTTTCTCATGTATTTAAAAGTCATGTTGCCTCCTTCAGTCATACACAGAACCATTATTATTTTAACGTGCAATGCTACTTTCATAATATTTAAGACTTCCATCTTCCCAGTCCCAATTAATTCAACCTGATTCCTAAAAATGGTATGTAATTAATCTAAATTAATCTACCTGTTCATATCAACAAGTCTTGCTATTTACACTTCCATAATTCAATAGTAGATCTTTGTCTATTACTGGAAAAAAGTTGCTGCCAAACTCATTTATACCTTTAAACCCATTTCACATGGGCAACAGAAAAGCAGAATGTGTAATGCTGTGTTAATAGCAATTAAAAGTAGCACAGTGCTTGGTCACATAGCCCACAAATGTAATGCTTGAGCAACAAACCAAAATGTGAGAGGAAGAACAAAAGAACAATGGCCTTGCACCTCTCAGAAGCATCACGTTTTAGCTCTCTAGTGTCATTACAGATGAGAAATTTCCACTTACACGTTAAACTAATGCTGCCCAAAAGGGCAATCACGTTCCAAAATGACAGGTAATCCCAGATGTACATTTAGACCTCATTGGGCCTCATCAGTGAGGTGCATCTGTATTTTCTAGGCACTGAGAGCAAGGGGTTCATGTCTGGATTACCCTTCACTCTTAGGGTGACCCCCTATGAGTATTCATAAATACAAACCAAAATGTGAGAGTCTCTGAGGATGAACAAAAGCACAATGGCTTGTTCTGCGGATAGTCACTGCTCAGAAGCATCACACTTTAGCTCTATAGTGCCGTTACAGAAGATAAATTTCCACAGATATATTAAACTAATCCTGCCCAAAAGAGCAGTCAAGTTTCAAAATGATGGGCAAGTTCCCGCTGCATGGGAACACCAGCTAACCCCCGAAGTAAGTTTTGGCCATTTGGGCCTTGTCAGTGAGGTGCAGCTGGATTCCCTAGATAATATGTAAGTTTAAATTTCTCTTCTGTAATTTTACTAGAGAGCTAAAATGTGATGCTTCTGAGCAGTGACTAGCCATTGAACAAGCCAATGTGCTTTATGTTCACACTTAAAGCCTGTCACATTTTTGTATATATTTTGAATACTCTTATGGGGTCTCCCTGAGACTTAAAGGTAATCCAGATGTGTACTCTTTGCCCTCAGTGCCTAAAGAAACCAGATGCACCTCACTCATGAGGCCCAACAAGGGCAAAAAGTACATCTGGGGTCACTGGAGTTCCCATGCAGAGGGGAATTGCCTGTCATTTTGGAACTGTACTGCTTTTTTTGGAAGGGATTAGTTTAATATGTACATGGAAATTTCTCCTCTGTAGTGGCACTAGAGAGCGAAAACGTGATGTTTCTGAGTGGTGACTAGCTGTAGAACAAGACATTATGCCATATGTTTGTTCTCAGAGCCTCTTGCATATTTGTATTTATTTTGAGCAACATATGTAGCAATCCATAAGCTGCAATTTTGATGCATTCCTTTGAAATGCATCAAAGTTGTAGGATAAATGATCTGCATAATCATTTACACAGGTGATATTTAGGGCTGCGATGACGTTTGCAGTCTCCAATAACTGTCCAATCTATGTGGATCAATAATATATAGCTGGTGCCAATGTGGACCTGCCCCCGTCATTCTCAGGAGATGATCTCAGGTGGAACGCATAAGATTTGAGGTGAGTTGCACTCACCAAACGGGAGGCTTGAGCAGTGCTGCATCTCAGAGTTGTTTAAAAGGATAGTAATGGTTAATTTTAAGTTGATTTAATGTTGTAGACATTAAAAAAGGTTAACATCTATGTAAGTCTTATCTCTCAATTCTTTATGGTTTGAGAGATATAATGTACTAAAGTTACCTTTTCCTGGCTGTTTCACTCAGGTCTGCCATCTAGCTGACAGCTGAAGATTCCAGTCATTTGACCAGACAGAGGCTCTTCAGCAGAGCCGAAATCACGCTATTTAGAAATAAATACTTCATTGGACAAGTCTACAAAGTGTGCTTGCAAACCAGGCACACTTTGTAGACCATTCTAAATGAAGTATTTGTCTTTAGATATCGTTATATTGGCGCTGCTGAAGAGCCGCATCTGGTCAAGTGACCAGAATCTGCTTCTGACAGCTTTACAGCTCATCAAGGCGAAAGGGGAGGGACCAGAGAACTTTATTTTCCTATATCTCTCAAACCATAATGGTTTGAGAGATACGAATAAGTGCCAGTACTCTCTTTTAATTGTATCTACCATAAAGTTAATACTTTTTTTCTGACATTACTATCCCTTTAATTCACACATGGGAACTGTGCCATATTTGTATATATATAGCACTACTAATTTATGCATGTAACACCTTTTTCTAGGTTTCTCAATTTAACCCTTTAGGAGCCACAGCTAATTTATTAGGGAAAAATACCTGGTGCCAACTGGATCGGTTGAGCCTTCTCCTGTGACTCAATGCTGCTGGGTATTCACTTCCAACTGTGGGACTGCATAGAGATTAAATATAATGTGTGGAACTAGAAGACTCTCTTGATGGTAGAGGCTTTCATCTAATAAACTGAACTTTTATAGAACACATCAACAAAAATTGCACTTCTCTCCAGCATCATCACAGAATACATTAGAACTTATATCTTCCCACATATCTGCTTCTCTAAGGGTTATCATCCTCTGGGATTCTCTTTTTTTATTACTCAATTTCTCATAGGGATAGGGAAACTGTATACTATAGGCAAGGTATATCTACTCTCTACTATATATAGGGTCCATGGAAGCTCACACTGTTCCTCCTGGCCTGATTTATTTCCCAATAGAACTTTGGACCAGGCAGTCCCCTTGAGGGAAATGCTGTCCTCTGTCTCAGTGACTGCGGAAAGAGAGTTATTTTCCCCTCCAGGCTTCTCCATAACTAGCGCTGGCAAAAGCTTATGGGAAGGGGGGCTACCCAGGTGTACCAAGTTATGATGTGCATTCACAGACAGATTTCCTATTAGGCTGTAGAGGTAACAGCATAGGGTGCCTTTTTTAAGAGGTGCCTCTGTTGTGGCGGCCAAGTCTCCTATGCTGAGTTGTAGGCGTGGTTACAACTAATTCCAGTAGCCTTGTTCCAGACAGCTGCTCCATATTAGTTTTTCCAGTTTGTATAAAAATGCCCTTACTTTTTATTTAACTTCTTGTGTGATAGAGAGTTCTGCAACACATTGCTTCACAAGACTTTACAAAGAGATCTTTTTATGTTTGCAGGTTACATGCTAAGAATTTTTTTTCATTTTGGCTGGAAACAATGGATAGGGCTGGGGTCAGGATTATGGGAAGAGTGGAAGTGTGACTGTGGGGAGCCAGGGGCATAACTACAGGGCATGCAGCAGTATTTACAGGACCAGAATTCAAGGAGGCACATTGGCTCTGCACTGTGATGGGCCCCATTACAACCAGGCCAGTTTCCTGTCTTGACTGAGGACTGCTGACATCATCACACATGACTTCTGGATCTGCAACTTAATGTATTTTCTTTCTCTTTCCCATCAAACTAAAATGTATGTGCTCCTCTGGAGGTGGATTGCATCTTGGGTCTGTTTCAGCTCGTGATTCAAACCAGCTCTGTGACTTTAAATAAGGCACGTGTCAGTGCACATTATACAGACTTGCTCCAGACAATGTATGTATGAGTCCCAGCCACAGATTTTACCTCAGGGTCCAATAGTTTCTGGTTATGTCTCTGTGGGGGATGATAGTGGTTCTCGGAGTCTTTACCTGTGTGTACCTAATTTGAAAATCCTGATTTGGCATGGACAACATAGTATGCACTATTAAACTCACAGACAATAGAATCACAGCTTGAGCAATTGTCTTTTAAAAAGGAACTGCATATGAATAAGTGTCCCCTTATGTGTCTAAAAGAAAAACATACTTAGGTTAAATTCTTTCATACAGCAGTCAGGTATATCTATATATTTAGTTTTTTGCACAGCATCTGCAGTTGCCTGTGTACCATTTCTGGTCTGTATTTAATTATCATCTCCACAAAATAAACAATAGACTTTATCACTCTGAATGAGATTAGCTATAGAAAGCAAGCTCCGCCCATGATTCCAATGGGACATGACAATTTTCTCAAGGTACTGATATGTCCGTGTTCAGTTACAGACTACAGCAGACTTCGAATATAAAAAACTAGTTGAACAGCCCGTTACACGGGCCACAGTCCCACTGCCACCCGGTCACGGGGCAGTCACGCGCTGTAGAGACTGCCCACACCATGGCTGATACAGAGCCGGACGCTCCTTCAGAGCACCCGGCTCTGTATCAGCCGCGGCGAGGGCAGTCTCTACTGTGCATGACTGCAGCACGCGCAGCAGTGTCTACTGCGCATGTCGCGGCGTTACACACGTTTTAGCAAATTACTATATTGGATAGTAAAGGGCTATAACTGACTGCTGTGTGAAATATACATTCCTAAGCAAGTCCTTCTACTGAACTAATTATGTTTCAAAGGCAAATCTCATCTGTAACCATTTGAGTGTCAGAGGGGTATCCAACATATTGCAGAGCAATGCGTTGGATACCCCTCTGACACTCAAATGGTTAACATGCATAAAGGGCATTACCTTGTTTTATTGTTGCATGTAGTCTGGGCTGGTTTGCATTTTTTTGTTTTTTTTGTTTTTTTTGTTAACCCCTTGAATAACAGAAGGGTGGAGATTCTCTAAGCAGTGATAAAGAGGTGATGACTTCTCCAGTTAATCACTTCTCCAATTCCTATATTATTCTATGGAGCCTATTCACTAAGATTTTTTAACTCTGGAGATCTTAGTGCATAGACTCTATAGAAGGTATACTTTTAAAAAGTCGCACGCAAAAGAGCGTGCAACCTTTTAACATAGTAACCATGTCGCCATGGTTAAAATGCCGACATGAAAATCTGCGAGACTCTCATGTCGCATAGTGAAACATCGCAAGGACAGCAATTGTTGGCAAGAGAGAAAGAGGTTTATAATTCCCAAACTCAGTTGGGACCTCTTGGATGATGGACAGAGAACTCAGAAGTGGGGATATAAGCTTCCAACAACCGGCATACAACCGGCATACAACTACCATCATCCTTACCTTGCTATGCTATTGTTAATGCATTCTTTTCATACTGTTTTAATTCATACAGATATGCACTTAATATATTTATTTACATCTCCCAGTCCTTTTTGCCCCTGGATGATGTTGGCAGAGCTATGCCAGTGATGTAGTAAGTGATGACATTTTGGGGCAGATCAACTACAATATAGGGATCAAATAAAGGTTCTTAATGATTTAAGCTTTCAAGCGTTAAATCAATGAGAAGCTTGGGAATTTTTATTTGTCTATGGTGCAGCTGATTTGTTCCAAACTGCTCCAGTTCTACTTGGTACATGACCCTCACTGTCGCTCCTTTACCTCTTTAGCTGTACTGTTCTAACAATAAACATATGCTTATTACAGAGTCAAGTTCACAGTTTCAAAGACAATGAATAATTACCAGCTGTGTGTTAATGGCACTATCTCTAATGGGAAATCTAGTCTGAGATCCTTATGGGACAGCGTCTTTTGTGTGTGAATAATCCTGCGTTCAACCAGGTGGGAAATTTTGTTTTTTTCAACAGTTATCTTGTGTTCATGGCTAGGACCTACGTCATATAGTTGTCCTTTAGTTTTGTCTCCTTCCTAGTAGATAACCATTTAGTGATGTAATAAACACTGTTATTTCTGGTTGGTTGAGGTGTGAGTGAGGTAATAAATAACTTTAATTCATGATTATCTTGTCCCACGTACTGGGTACTCTCAACCAGATAAAAATACTCAAAACCAAACTTGGTTATAAAAGACCACAGATATATTTAAAAAGCATTTAATAATGTAACAAACCCACAATGGTTATGGCCAACTTAACCTACAGCTGATGTCTTGGAGAGCCCCACCCTTAGGCTGCTAACCAAAACCAATGCTTCTCATGTATTTTAGTCCTAGTAGACTACCTTCCATGCCTAGAAAGGACATAACTGTCAAAACTATGAGAAAAGTCCTAAGATGGCGAACACCATCTCTTTTGTTTCTCCACCCCCTCTGGCACACGGCCAACCTACCAACCCAGTGATCTCACGAAAGTGCCTCTGTCCCTCCATTACTGTGAACAACACTCTAGTTATATGAAAATCATGGAATTGCTTTATGTAGGCTGGCAGATAGGACCAAGGTTTGTTTACCCATGCTTGTAATGACTGCCTCAGAACAAATGTGTGTAATGCATGCAGTCATTGGTATAAACATGTATAAATTAGAATATGTGACTGACCTTGTGGTGCAAATCTCTATCAGTTATTTATTTCACAGTAGTTCTAAGGGCTCTTTTACATGGGTGACAGAACTGTGGCAACCCCATTTTCTTCCTCTCACATTCTACTGCATCCCTCCTCTGATCCAGAAGCAGGAGTGAAGTGTCTTCCAGCCCAATTGAGCCCCAGCTAATATTTATTGCTGGAGCCCACATGGGTTGACCATTCATTGGAGGCTGTGATGAGCATCACAACCTCCAACAGCACTTGTGTGAAAGGTGTGCCAGTGGCCTCATAGGCCACCATACAGACCATCCTTGCTGCATCTTTACTGGATTCCTGTGTGAACAAATTAAAGATGCAGCATTTCTGAACTCTAGTGCATTCACATAAGGTGATAGTCGCCGATGTGAAAGGTGCCATAGCCCAGTATAGCATGTTTCACAATGGGCATCATAACTAAAGTAACAATGTAGTGTTGAGGTCAACCGGGAGAAAGGGGTCTTAGTCAGATCCTCACCACAAGCTTATATAAGCAAAACGTAAATAAGTCAGTGACTTTGTTGCACAGGAAAATGGCAACCCATATGTTCATTATGAAAGGAAATTAAAAGTCTAATTTTATTAAAAGGCATTCTGGCAAGGAATGCAAGACATTTAAAAGGAGGTGGCACATTTTTAGTTTTTTATTCTCTTTTGAGTAAATGGGATTTCATAAAAGACGAGAACAAGGGAAAAGATGGGGCATCTCATAATGTGTTGCCACCAATGGAAGAAACAGCACAGTTGACAATAACTCACATATACTGTTGGCCACATTAATACTTTGGGCCATATTCATTAAGTTAAAGAGATGTAGTTCTGAATCCCACCACTTTAAAGCGGGGAAATAAAACCATTTCCATTACATGTTTCCCCTCCCTGTACACACCGTTTCCCATCTGGGGAAACCTATATTCGAGTAAAAGTGTGTTTTTAACTTAGCAGATGAATTTGCCTAGATGTCCTTCATACAGCAGTAAGTTGCATCTAACTATTTTTTGGCATTATATCTGCAATTTTCTGTATATAGTGATCTCTGTTGAAGTCTTCCTATAGTTCACACTTCCTGACAATAACCAATAGTTGTCAGTGGATAAGAATGGCTTGTAAGATTTGTTAGTCTTTTTCATATTGTAAACTAAAACAAATAGAAGTGGGCAAGAAGAAAGATCAAAATCAGCTAATGCAGCATACAGATAAAATTGACTGCTATTTGAAGGACACTTACCTCGGTAAATCTGTTAAAGAAATTGAGTGCCCTGTATTCAAAGGGGTACACTTTGCCATTAAAATATCCCACATGCAGAATAGGTGATAATACTAATTAAAAAAATCAAACAAACAAAGCAAAACAAAATAGGTAGATTACGTAAAAAAAAGGATTATATGACCCTTTAAATTAGAAGCACAACTATAGTCTGATCCCAGACTCTTAATACCTTGAATGCTAAAGAACACATTGTTTCAAAATGCTCTAAAGACCTCTCTACCATTCAAAGGGTTAATGGGTAATGCATGGATAACTTTCATGAATAGACTTCCATTTGCACAGGTATACAGTGTCAGTGCAAACGTTCTCATCGTGTACACTGACACAGACTGGGCCCTGCTATAGGAGTGTACACAGGTCACATCTGTACAGGGAAGAGAGACAGATGGGACAAATTGGGCATCATCCATCATTTTCCATGTCTCTGGGGGGGACAGACTAAGCACAAACAGGGTAAACTCATTCAAACACACAACAGCCATCTGACTATCTACACAATTAAGGGTGTGTGTGTGGGGGGGAGACACGGATACAGAAAACAAGTACTGCCTGGGTGTAAGGGTACATATTTTATTATATTTGATATATGTTCTGCTTGAGTAAAGTGTGCTCCAAATGACTTAACCCTTTGCGTGCCAGAGGGGTATGCAACACATTGCTCCGCAATGCATTGTATACCCCGCTGGCATTCAAAGGGTTAATTTTATCCCTTGGATTCTAGAGACACCAACACATTGTGAAAAAATGATTTGGTGTGATCTTAGCACCTTGAATTGAGCTGAATTGAGATGATCTATATATTATAGATAGACCCACACACATACATACACACTGTATATATATAATCTAAAACGTAAATGCACTCACATACTTATTTTATGTAGAAATAGATTCATGTTTTGATCAGCTACACAAGACCTATAGAAAGCCATGGTTTAACCCTTTGAATGCCAGAGGGGTGCACAGTACATTGCTTTGCAATGCGTTCCGTACCCCTCTGGCACTCAAAGGGTTAAAGGTTGCATATAGCTGGGCAAAACTTAGCACTAATTGTACAAGATGTAAAAGCGTTATTTTTTATATGTGCCTGTGACTGTATGTGTGTGTGTGTGTTTGTCTGAATTAGTATCAATATGCATTTGGCTCCCAGGTCTATGGAATATTTATTGTGAGTGCCTGTTTATGTATTGGGAGGTCTAGAAAGAAGGCAGTCATGGGTCTATGTTAGAAAAACATGCTGCATGACATCTTTACAACATTGGTGGTGTAGCTAAGAATTAAATACAGCAAGGCTCATGCACTTAGTAAAAGTGGAGCAATTCTGAGGCAACCCAGTTGTACTGTAGGGAGCAAATAAAAATCCATGCTGATTTAAATTGGGATATGAACCCTTTGAGCGCTGGAGATATATACAGTGCATTGCTTTTCAATGCATTGAAGACCTCTCTAGCAATCTAGTTCTTAAAAGCTCTTTTTAAATCAACTGAAATTTTAAGAACTGTTTTTTCCATAATGCGCAGTTTGTAAGCTACAGAATTGAGTGAATGAGCTCCGGCGTGTTTTCCTTACAAAGTCCTGAGGTGCCTCCTTGAACTACTTATATTAATTACAAATAGAAAATCCACAAATGCTACTTAAATAGCGCACCAAGAGTTTCATATCTCAGAACCAGGCTTACCATATTTAACCTAGAAATGCAACTGGTTACAACTAAAGAGAATTCAGGAAAAATATAAAGTAATTATAATATGGATGTAAGTTGTGGGGTAAAAGTTCTGCGCCCATAACATAATCAAATTAGACAATTATAGCAAAAGAAATAATGCTAAGGATGGCAGGAAGGTGCAAATCACTGGACCAGTGTTGTCTTTTACTAATGCTTCAGTGTTCCTGTTAACTCAGTTAGTGTTTAGTTACATGTTCTGCAAGGAAAATATTTAATGTGCCTGTATTGTTCTACTCCTTAAAGTGCTGCTTGTCTTCCATGAACTACAGATTTGGTTTAGGATGGTGATGGTATTCAGAGAGCAAGTAAAGGATAAAGGTCAGATTCTGGAGTGCACCTTCTGTCTACTGCTCAGGTTCATGAACTCTTACCCCATGAACTGGGATGTAGAAGACCAATAGTAGGCTAGAGACACAATGAAGCATATGTTAACTGTTTGTCCAGCGACCCGGTCTAGGCCTCATTGCCGTGGTAACCAACCTAGAAGACACTTAGGTGTATGGCATCCTGACATTGGTGGTGTTTACTACACTAGGATATCTGATCTCACAGATCTGAAGGAAGTCACTCTCATTTGACCATCAATAGGTCTATAGTCTTTAATAGGGTCTGTCTTCAGGTCAAGACTTTTTCATGACAATCTTACTCTTTCTGGGCATTGACAGCTATGCAAGCCCAGTAATTTGTTTCAAAGCACAAGCAATCTGAGTTTATCCTAGAACATGGGGGAGAGGCAATTAATCACAATCTGCTGGCAGGAGACCTACACCAGGTTTATCAAATCATAAAAACCCCATAGGAAAACTCTGGAGCTATGTTTTCATAGAGGGCGCTGTAGCTGTAGAGTGAACATGTATTGTCTCTGAAGTTCTCTTCTGTGTGCTTTATTTTTAAAGGAATATTAGGATCTAAAAATTAAAATTGGGTGACAATTTTAAATATCAAGTATTTCCAGCTAACAAGTGTAAAATGCTATTTTATTCTAGATTCCTAAAATCTAATAGTAAATTAGCATTATAATACATGAGTAGACTATCCAATATAAGCACATTTTGATTAAATGTTTGTGTAAAAATAATAATGTTAATGTACTTAGATTAAGGTGACCAGATTTTTAAAATTAAATCCAGGGACATTTTTTTAAATCATTTTTTGTACAGGCACATGGTAAAACCCCATTTGATGAGCATAATTTCCACATATTATCCATGTAGTTTATTTGATTTGCATTTATGGATTTATCATATTATATATTATTTCTCACATTCACTTAAAAAAATCAAAAACATACTTCTAGCATTTTTGGTATATTTGACTACCAAAAGTTTAGAAGGAAAAAGTTTTCAGTGCAAATTTTGTATTTTATCTGACAAAATACTTATTGTTCTTACAGAACTTTAACAATGTAAATCAACAAATCAGAAAAAAATGTGGTATGTCACCAACACAGAGTACTTTTCAACAGTTAATCAAATATGTAAAGCTAACTAGAATTAGACTATGAATTATATACACCTTTGCTAGACACATGCTGTGTCTATGAGACATTTTGTCTAGTAAGTACAGCTGAAGAAGGTGGCAGAGAGAGAGACACACACATACAGAGTAGGGGAGCAACATGTTATACCGGCTAAGCACTACAAATGCAATTGTGCAGCTAGGGTAGGGCAGGAAATCTTTGGCCTGGGAGGCAAGTACAATCAAGTGACCCATTCTTACTATCTCTCCAGCCCAGCTCCTTTTGTTAACTTTACAACTGGCATTAATATTATGAAGGAAGGCACGTGATAGCACAAAACTTACAATTAGAATGCAGCTACATTATTGATACCACAGAGTTTACAATTGAAAAGGGGATGCACTAGTGATGCCACAGAGCTTACAATTGAAATGGAGCTACAATACTATTGTAGCTCGCTCCATTTCAGTTGAAAGCTAAGTGGTGTGACTTGTGTAGCTCCATATCAATTGCAATACCACAGAGGGTACAATCAAAATGGAGCTACACTAGTGATACCATGGAACCTATGGAGCAACACAAGTGATACCACAGAGCTTACAACTGAAATGAAGCTACACTAGCGATACCAAAGAGCTTCCAATTGAATTGATGTTGCACTAGTGAGACCTCTGTCCATCTTTCCTATTTTTTTTGCTGCTGTTGTTTGTTAATAATTGAATTTGGTACTCATAAATAATGCTTAGAGCTTACAGTCTACAGATGAATTGAGTCATAGAGATTAAAATCTAA
Source organism: Rhinophrynus dorsalis (assembly GCA_037306005.1). NCBI lineage: Eukaryota > Metazoa > Chordata > Amphibia > Anura > Rhinophrynidae > Rhinophrynus > Rhinophrynus dorsalis. The sequence continues at coordinate 504,387,087 of CM074719.1, forward strand.
AATGGAACTGCGTCAGAGAGTTTTCATTCTGTAAAGCAGGGGTGTCCACACTTTAGTAACATAGGATCTACGTTTTTGATATTCATTCCGATATCATCTACTGCTTTACCAGCATGAAGTCAATGGTTCCTTGACAGCTCCTTTTGAGTCATGTTTGCCACCCCCTTACCAATATTCTTCTCCATCCTTCCTGCCACAGTGTCACTGCCTCTTTCCTTTCCACTGTACACCTGCTATTATACAAACCAGGCATAATACAAGCCAGTATGTCTACACAGCCGGGAGACAGTGGGAAATGGGAAAAAAGAGGCAGTGATATTTAAGTAGGTAGGTATAAGAATGACAGACATTGGTTGTGGGAACAAAGGGGAAAAACATGGCAGGGAAAGAGTAATGCAGAAAGGATGTGGGTGGTGCTGCTGTAGTTATGCGTTGTGTACCCCTATGGGACTCAAAGGGTTAAAAACAATGTATAGCTGTGGGGTAGTGGATTGAAGGATGATTATAATCAGGATTAACATAAGGACAGAAGGATGAGTGCCCTACCCAGATACATTTTTCGATCATCGCTTAATCATATACTCCACTGGCTTTTGTTGAAGCTCCTTGAAAATTAGTTGTAAGGTCTCTCTGAGATCATTCTGTGGAACTCATTCAGGGATGTTGTGTCGTCTGATAGCTGATTGTCTGCTCTGGCTGTCCAGGTCGTCCAGATGAAATGTCAGGGAAAAAAAAATCTAATCTTGTTTTTCTGTTATGACTTATGCTTTTGGCATTGGCCAAAGTGGATTGCACTTTTAGATTCCTGGAGATGAATTCTGTTGCCAGTCTGGACTATGTCTTTTTCAGTTTGCTGTCTCCTATTTAAAGGCCTGTTTCAAATAATCAAATATGGAAAATAAAGTGCTAGTAATGTCCCAGTATAAATATTTATCATTTTGTAGTGCTTACAAAGTTCAATTATATGCCAAAAAAAACCCTATCTCTCAAACCGCTATGGTTTAAAAGATATCGTCCTCTAAAATTTCCCTTCTCCTGCTGTCAGCTGTAAAGTTGACAGCAGGAGATCCGTGTCGGCTGACACGAGGAGGCGTTATTTAAAACTAATTGCTTCATTGGTCTACATGGTCTACAAAGTGTGCTTGCAAACCAGGATTCCCCTGCAGTCAGCACAGCGCTGATGTCAGGGAAAGTGAAGGGAGGGTTTTTTTTTGCATAAAGTTGAACTTTTTAAGCACTACAAAATGCTAAAGATATTTTCTGGGACATTACTGTCCCTTTAAGTCTGATTTGGTAGGTAAATCTTGAATTTCAGCCTGATTTATTTGTATACCTACTGAAGGTGATGGGGAACTATACCCCTAAGAATAACATGCTCTTAATGTACATGTCTCGGATCATGAGTAAACGTGGTAAAAGTGAAATGCGTTGATCCCTGGAATGCCACTTTGTAACATCTACTGGTCTGCTCCTTACCTATGTAAATTTACAAGTTATAGGTGGTTGCAGGTAAATCACCTTATCGCACTCATAGAGCATTTCCAGGCCATCCCTCTATGAGATCACATGAGACATGACAGAGTGATTGTACACATGTATGAAGATCATCACCTGTGATGACCTGTGTATCTTAACTTGGTAGCTTGTCATGCAAAGCCTGCACAAAATCTCCTCTCCACAAGTGTCTTTTTTTTTTCTTTTTTAAATAATTCAGACAGGATATTAAGCCAGACAACCTGGACAGGCAGAGGGTGCAGTCAGGCAAAAATAGTCACTGGAGAGCTACTAGGCTTCCATGCCCAGAGTAGCAGGGAAGAGGCTGGGAAATCATCAGCACCCAAGACTGCAGGCCCCATATGATTAGGATTGTGCCAGTTATGTGCACCATATTCATATATATTCTGTAGGTATCAGTTTTGTGACCAGGGTGTCACTGAATCAATTACAAGGTTGACATTCAGACTCATTGTCTGAGTGGCAGAGGAACTCCAGACTTGGATGGAGATGCATGGTGTAATCCAGAGGTGCAAGGTCAGGAACATGCACCTATTCTGTGTGGCCACCTACATCAGATCCCCTACCTTGTATATATGGCCTATGGCCAACCGTATATGTGATCCACAGCATCTTCAGAATTCCCTCGGCCCTGTCCCTGTCTTCATGATTTTTCATTCTTCTTACACACAGCTTGTGGTTCTCGGTGTAAGAAGGATTAGTAGAGCACAATGAAAGATACAACAGACATGGGGGGAAGCTGGTGAGAATGCACATCACATGTACAAATGGTTAGAGAAACCACTTGTACAAAGTAGGGTTTTTACAGCTAGTTTTATTAACTTTCAGTCACTTGCCCTGCCATATTAACTTACCTTTCAATGGTAGAGCTCCCTTCAGCCCACCACCCTATGACTCTCATGTTCCCCCCATCCACTGCTCCAATCACCCTGCATCCCTTTACTTCCCAATCTCCAGCATCCTATTACCCCATCAATCCCAATATCCCACAATCCTCTAGCTTCAAAAGTCCAACAAAAAAGGAATTATAAATGGTTTCACTATATAGATAAACCTGACTGCTGTATGATAAACATCTACATAGGTAAGTCCATCTGTTACACACAGGAATTACATATATATACCTGGCTGATGTATGATGGACTACTACCTAGTTAAGTGCTTCTGCTATACACAGTAGTTATGTAGATATACCTGACTTCTGTATGATGGACTTTACCTAGGAGGCATGCAACAGGTGAATGATGAGCAGACGTTTTTGAGTCTGAGTGAGTGAATGTATGTGAGAGAGCGAGTGTGACTGTATGAATACAAGTGACATATACAAATATCCACATTTCGATTACATACACTCTCAAATACACACAATCATTCGTAAAAACTTGATCACACTCTCACATACTCACATTCGATCACAAAGACTCACATGTCTAATCTATCACTTATACCTTTAGACATATGAACACCCTAAAGATGGGGGACCTGCCACTACCCGCCTACCATCACCTCATTATCCTGTTTTCCTCTATACCACCACTCTTTGTCTCTCTGTACCCCACTAACATCTACCTTTCACTACCACGTCATCCCTGCCTGCCTTCCACTACCACACTATCCTTTGCTTTCCTCCCACTTCAACAACATTCCATGCATGCATTTGTACTACCACCCTCTGCCTCCTACTACCCCATCAAACTTCACTCCCTCTAGCACACCACCCTATTCCTCATACTACCCCTTCAAACCTATCTCCCATTGCCACACCATTCCACTCTTTCCTCCCACTATACTACCAACAACTACCTCATACTAGCACACTATTCTTTGCCTCTCACTACCCCAGCAACGGCTACCTACATATCTAATAAATGTTACTTATATGTGCAGCATATACCCCATCCTTATTTATAACATTTTCAACCAACTCTGAAAAATGACCACACTACTGTGTAGAACAGATCTAAAAAGGGGTGTGGCCACAAAGAGTGTGTGTTTGAATATGAGAGAGTATGGAGAGGGATGGGACCAAGGCAGATCTAAGGGTGCCAGAGGGTGCTGTGCCATGGGGTGAATTGAGATGTAATGCAGACCTGTACATTTTAATAATATGGGCATATGGGAAAATATTATTTGTTCCCTTTGGTGCATTTGGTTTTCCCAGAATTGTTCTGCACATATTGTCCAAAGAAATATCAGTGTTGTATGTGTGTGATGGTGGTAGTGTCAACTGTCTATCTTGCCAGGTGAATCCATGAGTTATAGTCAAGAGCTTTGTTAGTCTTATGTGACTTAAGCCCCCCCCCAATCATAACTCCTTTTGATTACCTATACTTATAATATTGTACTGGCATCCTTATGGTAATCCTGCAGTTGTACAGCACTTATAATATATTAGGTGGGCCCAAGCCCCAGATCCTTTGAGGAATCTAGTAACTCCCCAGGTCATAATCCACCACAAACTATATTGTATGTATTTGGTACTCAAAGTTTCAGAAAATAAATCAAGAACTAAATATGAGAAGTATGATGTTCCCTAGAAATAATTCTCAAGTTCAAAGCATCAAAAAAGAATCAAGACTTGGTGAAGTATGACAACAATATATTGTTAATAGAGATGTTGCAGATGTGGATGCAAAAAAAACTCAAAGGGGCATTTCAAATGAAGCTTTCCTGTTTGGACTCATCTGCAACCCTGGGGACTATCCAGAATTCCATGGAAACTGCTTGTAGGGATACTGCATCATATTTGTTAGGATCAACTTAGAATTAATAAATACGTTTCTGTCCACTATAAGAAATTAAGTATTATATGTGAGTCAAGAAGGCACATTATGAAATAGCATCTGATAAATCTGGCATCAGTCCAATAACAAATAAGTTACATGCAATGAATAATAACTCTATAAATATTGTACGTTCCTCTGCATGAAATTCCAATCACTTGATCGTTATGAAACAAAGGAAGTTTAAAATGAAAACTAAACAGACAAGGATAAATAGACAGTGGAAATGCATGCAGATGGACAGATACATGTGTAGCAAGTATATGCCTGGAAAAATGTTTAATTTTGAGTCTGAATCCTCTTGTGTGGGAAGATTTCACACTGTACAACATGGGTGGTCAATTTTTTTTAATTAGGTACAAATTTATTCAGTAAAATACAGTCAAGGCCCACATCAAGTCCATTCAAATTCTTGTGGTGCCTCATGGGAGCTCTCGCTATGTATTTTGCATTGTGACCAAAAACCGATTCTAAAAGAACTGAAGAAAATAAGCAGCTAACAGTAAGCGGAAGACTTACTGGAAAGAGCAATGAGGTCCGATGAATACAAGCATTGTAGTTACAGACTTTGGTCTCAAGTTGTAACGGTTTGTTTGACACACAGACACAGTGGTTTAGGATAAAACACAGTTTTATTAAGAAAACAGTAATACAATAACCCTCACAGGTCCTGTAGTATTTTATCAGAATAATACAGACACAAGACAGGTTACATTTACATATGCCTACACAGGTCCAGTATAAACATAGAGTCCATAATAAGATATACTGACACAGGTCAGGCAGAATTCGAAGGAATCCCAGTGTATCAGTACTGCATGAGTTAATGGCCTTCAGTGAGTGTAAAGAGTCCCATGTGAGGAGAGGTCTGTTAAGGAGCTCTCTTAGGATAGAGAGCTTATAGATGAGTAACGCCCAGTAATAGGTTAGAAGACAAACGTGAACTGCCATAGCATTAACGGAAACTAAGCCACATAGAGCACTGACAGAGCAGTAACGGAGACTAGGCCACGTGATAAAACAAAGAAAAAATTCTGCTGCGCTCCACTCCAAAGTGTAGAACAAAAAAAGGAAAAAAGGAGAAAAGATGGAAAAAGTAAAAGAGGATAAACAATAACAATGTAAATCAAACAATTTGGTAAATAAGTAAATGGATAAAACTTATAGCAGATAGTCCAACAAAGAAAGTCCTCACTGATCGCTTCCAATGGGCAGGGCTCCCACCAAGGAAAAAACTAAAGAACACAAAAGAACAAGCAGCGCAGAGGATCCTCTCTAAGTGCAGTATTCAGATTACTTGATCCTTCACCAACACCATATAAGTGTAAACTCTTGGAAATGTACTCACATTTGGCCTGGTCTCAGACCAAATCTCTTTATAATTTGAAAATAGGAGGTGGTGTTAAGAAGAAGTCCTTGGTTTTGGAATTACCTAGTGCTTGTTGACACTTCCACATTTGTACGGAGTCCGGAGTGAGATTGGAGTTGTACCAAAGATACCAGACTGGGGTGTGAGCCAGTAAAGGTGATTATTCCTGGAGGCTGGAAATAGCCTCAGAAGAATGTGAGTACGTTTCCAAGAGTTTACACTTATATGGTTTTGGTGAAGGATAATAATAATAATAATAATCCTTTATTTATATAGCGCACACAGATTCTGCAGCGCTTTACACTCATATTAGTTCCTGTCCCCATTGGGGCTCACAATCTAAATTCACCTATCAGTATGTTTTTTGGAGTGAAGGATCAAGTAATCTGAATACTGCACTTAGAGAGGATCCTCTGCGCCACTAGGCCACGTGATCACTGCCTTAGCAGTAATGGAGACTGAGAGATGTGGACACTGCCGTAGCAGTAACGGAGACCAGGCAACTTGTATTCTGCCGTGGCAGTAACGGAGACTAGGCCACTTGCACTCTGCTGTAGCAGTAAACGGAGACTAGGCCACATGCACTCTGCCAGAGCAGTAACGGAGACTAGGCCACTTGCACACTGCCGTAGCAGTAAGCGGAGACTAGGCCACTTGCACTCTGCCTGAGCAGTAACGGAGACTAGGCCACTTGCACACTGCCATAGCAGTAAACGGAGACTAGGCCACTTGCACTCTGTCGGAGCAGTAATGGAGACTAAGCGAATGGAGACTGCCGTGACAGTAGTGGAGACTGCGCAACTGAGCACTGCCGTGACAGTAACGGAATGAGCAACTGAGCAACTCGCCCTGAGGTGGCAACCAACCGGGAGCATCACGAATGACAGGGCCTTCTGATCCTTCTGTTCTCCACATCTGATTGTACTATTTAATACCTCAGTATGTCTATTCCCAATTGTACAGCACTGTGGAATTAGTTGGCGCTATATAAATAAAGAACAATAATAATAATAATAACCAGAGCCATCCATAGGACAGTGTGGCAACAACACCACTGTACAATTTCAGGCCACTGTAATACAGCTCCTAACAAATTCAAGTTTGAGCTGTAATAACTTTTGAATAAAAAAACATTCAGCATAAACATGTAAAGTATATAACAGGCAGGTATTCACAAAATTGCAGATTGCCAAAGAAATGATAAGAACACCATTACTGGAGGTGTTTCAACTGAGCCTCTTATAGGATTTTAGGGTGGCAATATGGTGGTGAAGTGGTGTCGATGGCATATCAACTGCATGCACTAAGGTGTCTTCGCTATCTTATCCTTGTGACTCCACCACCAATCCAACACAATCTGCTGACATCACCATGAATCCACCATACCTTTGACAGGCTTATGATTTTGTTCTGCAGTGGCTCATTTGCATATGGAAATGCAGGTTAATGAGCCATTGTCATATCATGTGGGTGTGTTTATATGTTAATGTGGCTGTTCGCCACAAGCACGGAGCTCCAATAGCAGCTTTTGCTGTTGGAGTTCACAGTCCCAAAATCGCCAACCCGAATCTGATGATGCTGGTATTTCCCTGTAGCTGTCTATGGAGTTAAATGGCAGCTTGTTGTCTCTACTGGACAGCAGAGACTGCAGCTGCCGTCTTTCAACCCTTTTAGTGCAATAGGGATGTACATTGCATACCCCTGTGGCACTGGAACAGTTACAACATTAACAGACAATTGAAGCATGAATGTATTATTTAGAGAATGGCAGAGAAGCTGTGATATGTTATAGGTTTCTGCTTTTCTCTTAACCCCTTAACGACCCTTGACAGTCATAGTACGTCATGGGTAGATCTGACTTAACGACCCATGAGGAACTATGACCGTCATGGAATTCCGGCCTCCCCCCGCAGCTGCACGCCGTTCGGGGAGTCCTGAATCTGAATAAAAAAAAAAAATGCTCCGTGGTCATTAAGGAGTTAATGATACATTAATTCTGGCTGTTAACTTTGTAACCCCTTCAGTGGCACCAGGGGAGGGCTGGCCTGAGGGGCAGGGGGGCAATTACCACCTGGGCCGGTCACATGTCTGGGCTGTGGGCCACAGCCTCAATGAATCTCATGCTTGCTGTTGTAAATGGAGCTACACTATTGATACCACCGAGCTTATAAATGAAATGGAGCTACACAAATGATACCACAGAGCTACAATACAAATGGAGCTAAACTAGTAGCATAACCCTGTGTTGTGTCAGCAGTGTAGTCCCGTTTCAACTGTATGTATCATTTGCCTTACTTCACAAGATTAATGGAAGTTTTAAAATTAACAAAAGGATTGGGCTGGGACAGTAGGTTCGAACAATAGTAGAAATGGGCCATTTGATTGTACTTGTCCCCCAGGCCACATGTTGCCAGCCCTCCCCTGAGAGGCACAGGTGTGTGCAATAAACATCCTGATGACACTAAACAGGTTAAGGGAGCAATACTTTTTGTGTTCCTAAAGTCTGGGTGAATCCTCTCCACTTCCCCAGTGGGCAAGTGGGGGAGAAGTGAGTATGCACTCAGACTTCATGGATGTCATACTGCTGGCAACATGTAAGGGAGGCCATCCCTTTCACATAACCAGCAGTTCAAGAAACCTGCATGCTAACGAGTAAATTCTAACCCCTCTATCCTTGCATTATTAATTCTTAATGCACATGGCTGTGTGTCTCCATCTCCAAGGCACTGTGCACCATAATATTGCTGCTTAGTGCATCTCCCCGCCAGCAGAACTGTAGGTGAACTGCCTGAACACCAGGTGGCAATGTTGTTAACGGGTTTATTATAACATAGTAACATTGAAACAAACCAGCTCCCAGCAGTTGAAGTATATATAATAAATTATATATAGTAAACGTTTACTACTCCTTAAAGTGAACATCATGTGGGAGACTTCTAATAGGAACTGGCACTTAAAGAGTTAAATTGGGAGTTTTAAACCCTTAAATGCTATAGAGGTCCCCAAACAACTCTACTCAATGTGTAGGAGAACTCTGTAGCAATCGAGGGTTTAACATTCCCCATTTATGTCATTAGGAATCTAGTTGTCCCCAAATAGATCAGAATTCTAAGATATCCAGTTTAGAGCGTTTGTAGCGATTGAGGGTTCATGATCTAGAAAAGGAGTTTTCTCATCAGTTATCTCAAGGGATAGAAACAGGTAAGATTTTAAGAATATCACTGCTGGAGCACAAATGACTAAGTTTGTGGCTAAGTCACTTTAATGACCTACATTTATCAAGCAGGGGTATAATTCAGACTGGCCTGTTAACTGTCTCCGAGGACTTGCATGCATACCCTGGATTTAACATATTGTTCTCGATTCATGTTTTTGCTGAGCAACATTTTATGCATGTTTATAGTCTTTTTATATGAAATATCCTAATGCCCTACAATATATATTTTGCATAAAAATATTGCATTTGAAAGGAGAAAAGAAACTATTAGCCCATATAGTCCGCCCATATCCCAGTTTAGGGCTATATTACACTGCAGTTGATAACTTTATCAAGGGTTTTATCTACAAATGTATTTATTTTTCCACCCTCCAAATCACTCCTCTCCTTTGTTTTCTACAACCTATACATTTTAAGGTCCTGGCGTGTTTACTGATATGTTTTTGATGCAATCTATACACCATTTTAGTCGGCCTTCTTTGAATAGTCTCTAATTTATTAACATGCTTCTGGAGATATGGAGAGATGTGCACTAAGGGATGATAAAGAGTGGATATGACTTCTCTTATCTCTCCCACTTGAGAGATCTTAACAGAATAACACAGGAATTGTAGAAGCAGTATGATTGGAGAAGTCATCTCCTTTTTATCACCCCTTAGTGCATCTTCCCCTGGTCTCCAGAAATGTACACCATACTCTCAGTAAGATCAAACTAATGTTTTGTAAAGTGGAATTATGACCTCTCTTTTTCTAATGTATATTTCTATACATCCTAGTAGTACCTGCCTGCTGGCTTTCACCCACAGCTTTTCTGCATTGCTTACCTACCAATAAATCATCAGATAAAACTACTCCCAAGTTAATTTCCTTTGCTGTTGTTGAAAGCATAAAACCATTAAGTTTATGTTCTTTCTGGAAATTGCTGCTGCTTTCCACCCTTTCACCTGACTGTCCTCTATTATTCAATTAGACTGTGAGCTCCTTGGGGCAGAGACTTCTTTCCTATTGTTTCTATAATAGACACACTTGCACCATTCTGCTTTTTGTTAGGCACAGCAAACACTGTGGCACCATACAATGCATACATACATATATGAAAATGTATTCCACTCTCAACATAAGATGATAGGTGTTCATCCAGAAAGGGGGACATGAACACCGGTTCTGCTGTAGGTGAAATTTATATGTGTGTGCAAAATTAATCTGCATTTCATTAATACTTGTTGATGTTAAGCAAACATGAATGTTAACATTACACACAAGTGCATTCATGATTGCTTTATATATATATATATATATATATATATATATATAATATATGATATGTTGCAGTCCCTCTACAATTTAACTCCTTTTTTCAGGTTCAGCATCTAACAAATAAGCCTGGGAATTCTTCCCTCATTCTCCTGTACAGTGCATCCTTTGATCTCTCTTGGATTGGTTGGTATTTGGTTGAGGAATGGGATCTGCTATGTAAAGGTTATGGAGATGAGCAATGGAAAGCATCAAATAATGACAGCTCCTGTCAAGTCCCAAGTGAATCAAGCTGGTACAGTTCTACTCCAACCAATGCACAGCTCAGGATTAGTGCAAGAAACGGGATGTTGAACTTGCACATATGGGAAGAAGTGGTACTGAACTGATGTGCAGCTGATGAGTTGTTTGCATATAATGCAGTAACACTTTAGGAGGGGCCAGTACCAAATATAAATTAATTTGGGGGAACCAATCCACTCAGAACAGACACATAATGGCCTTTAATATTTTCTGAGCATATTAAGGGGAGTGTTTATTATTAGGATGCATTTGTGTTCCTTTAATAACAGGTGCTGCAGGTCAGTATCACGTGACTGCACCCTCCTCTTGGCACAAGCAGTATTTAGGGGAACATTTTAGGTGTACGCAGCTTAGTACATTTTGTAGGGCAAGAAAATTAATTCTGGGGCCTTATTTAGCACAGATGTGTATTAGTATATTTGCCCCATTAAGATCAGTGAAATATTTCCTTGGATACATGTGGTGCAATTGTTTTTCTCCACATAAACTAAATACTTGTCTTGATCAGGGCGATTTTTTGGGGAAAAAAAAGCTCTTGGTACTCTATACACACACACACACACACACACATACACACACACACACACATAAACACACACACACACACACACATATACACACACACACAAATAGAAACATACACACAGATAGACACACATACACACACAGTTATAATTATAATTATAGCTGCGCATTAGCCCAGCTATAGTTATAGTTTGAAAAGCCCTTCTATGTTAAATGCCAATAATTCAACACTTTTAATCATTTAGGAAATGAAACTGAAATTTGAGAGTTAAGTGAGAAATAACACCTACTAATAATAACTCCCAAAATATGGTCTTATATGAATTTCTAATTATATTGTAATCTTTTTGGTGCAGGCTCCCTTCCCAGTGTATAAATTTGCTGTCCAGATTTTTCAACGAGGCTACAGTGAAATCTACCGAAAAGATATCCTCAAAATTTAGCACTGAGATCAATCTTATAGTAAACTATTTTGTTTCACTAACAGCTTGTTAACTGGTGGTCCCATTGCCAAGATATTGACCAGTGAAATAATTTGTTGATAAAAAAATGATATGTCCTTTGTGCAGTTCTGCGGTAAAAATGTGAGGTCTGGCAGGTTAGATTGGTATAAACTTTCCCTTTCATTACTAAAGAATGAGAAGGGCTTTTTCAGATAGGTAAATCAAGGTTACTCACGCTATGGGGAGAAGCTCCAATCAAAAGTCACTACAGCTTAAAATTTTTTAAATTGTTACATTTTTAAATTGTTGATGTCTGGTAGTGTTGTTGCTATTGCTGTGTATGGAGACCTGATTGTTGAAGATGCATGGTCTTCATAGACAATACTACCTGGGGACCTGACCATAAAAAAATGTAAATTTGCTATATAATAACTTTGGACTGAAGTATCTTCCAGAAGTAGTAGTGACCGTATTTTATAAGCAGGGAAATCTTACTATCTACCGATAGCTATCATCTCTAAATATATATATAATTCAAAAGAAGAAAAACACTCACAGGTCTTTCTGAAGGTGACAAACTGTGCAGGTTTATTTCAGTCACGTTTTGTGACACACCTGTGAGTGCATTTCTTCCATTGGATTTTCTGTTTCATGCTTATATGGATTAGCACCCAGGCCAGAGGGTGTCTCAAAAAAGTTTCTGGATTGGTGGCCACACCTCACAGCAGGTTTACTTCCAGTGGCCAGCCAATGGGATATGTGGGGTAGGGTTTGACTTCGGTGAGGATGAGTCCGGGGGAGAAGAAACATAAAATTTGATGGCAGATAAGAACCATTCAGACCCATTTTTCTTACTGTAAAAACCTCAAACCATATACCGTAAAATCTTGGGTATAATACACACAATTTTACCCTACTTCACCTTATGTGAAGTGGGGGGTGCATATTATACACGACAGATTTTTTTAAAAATCTTTTTTATTGCTGGCGATCCCTTCCCTCCCCCGGCGCTATCCGCTTTCATAATAATGCTATAAAGCTTACTGAGGTCTGTAGGCAAACTTCATGTGCATCTGGGTAAATCTCTGCGGGCAGCATGCTTGCCTTTGCCGGCCGTCCGCCTGCTGCTTTCCATGGCTTTCAGGACCTTCTGCCTCCAGGCAATAGTAATACCCTGTGTACCATTGGCTGGAGACGGAAGGTCCTGAAAGCCATGAAAGGAAGCGGGCGGGCAGCCGGCAAAGGCAAGCCTGCCGCCCACAGAGATTTACCCAGATGCACATGAAGTTTGCCTACAGACCTCAGTAAGCTTTATAGCTTTATTATGAAAGCGGATAGCGCCGGGAGAGGGAAGGGAAGGGATCGCCAGCATTACATTTTTTTTGAAGCAATGGGGAAAACAAGGGTGCGTATTATACATAGGCACTCTTGTTTTCCCCTAAATCTTGGGTATAATATACACCTGCGTATTATACACAGGTGCGTATTATACCTGAGATTTTACGGTATATGGTCCTTGGTCTTGTCTTATGTTCCAGACAGCCTTATGCTTACCTCTTGCATACTTACATTGCATCACTTCACCACTTCAAGGTATTGCATAGTGTTGTATGGCAGCACAAAATGAAACAATGAGGCTGATTCTGGAGCAAATCAGCTGCTCTGTGTGGGACAAATACACATTTCCTAAATTCACATTGATTTAAATTAGATTTTAATCCCTTGAATGATAGAAAGTTCTACAACGTACTGCAAAGCAATGCATTAAAGAACTTTCATGCATTCAAGGGGCTCGAAGTCCCACTGAAATCAATGGGAATTTTCAGTTATACCCTATGGTACAGTTGGTTTTGCCCAGAATTAGTCCCTTTCCTCATTGCACATCAGCCTCAGTGTCACATGTGCTCCTCCCGTTCTCCAGTGACACAAATCGCTCCATAAGCCCAAGCGTACTGTGGCACTCATGGACATCCCCCAAAGTCTCCTGTATACTACACAATTAGAGTCCAAATAGTGATGCTGACATCCATTAATGTCTATGGTGATAGTTGAAAAAAAGTAATTTGAGAGATATTTATTGATAGGGGAACTATGAAAAGGTGGAGAAGATAACTTATGAAATGGAAAACTCAGTTATAAAAAAAAATGATAAAAACACAAAAATGCATATGTCACCACAGAAAACTTCACTTATTCTTAAAGACAACTACACCACAGAACAGCAAGTGAAGTGCCCATATATTGTACTGAGACAACACAGACACACAAGCATTGAAAACAATAATCTGCTAGAAGACACTGAGACTAGAATATGCTCTTTAATCCAATACTAGAAAACACTAGAAATTGCTTAAAGTGGGTATATATTTTTGCTTTTCAATCAGAATAATGATTTTAGAGATTTTTGGTTCAGTAGTTTATAAATATTTTACCTCAGCAGAGCTGAATACTATTGCATGTGTGGCTCAGCCAAACAGACGGTGTAATTTGCTGCAGCCCCTGCCTCTTCAACCAAATACATAGTGCATGTTGGATGAGGCGGCAGGGGGCTCAGTCAAGTGTATATATATCAACCTCATCTCCCCGTCCCTCCCATTCGTCACCATCTCCATTCTGTACTATTTAATCTATTCCCAATTGTACAGCGCTGCGGAATTAGTTGGCGCTATATAAATAAAGAATAATAATAATAATTATACTAATTCGCCTCTTCATCCCCTCATCCATTCCCCACTTCATTTCTCTCTCTCTTGCTCTCCCAGTGTTGCCTCCCTTCCAAAAAAAACAGACCTCTTGGTGGGGGCATCAGAACACATCCTGATGCCCCCCAGCTACTGATCTCCCAGCCAATTCAGCAAGTAGATCAATAGAGGTAATACAGGGTAGCAAGAGATCTCCCCTGCTTCCATTCTTCTGAGCAAACCCAGGTAGGAATGGGCAGGATCGGCAAACCCTTTCATGTTAATGAGGGAAAGCCTCCATCACTGATGTGGGAGGATTTCCCAATCCCGTCCACTCATACCAGGTTCCTGATAGAATGGAAGCAGGGAAGTGCTCTTCCTGCGTTGCCTCTATTGATCTTCCATATGAATTGGGTAGGAGATCAACAGCTAGGGGGCATCAGGAGGGGTCCTGATGCCTCACCATGAGGTCTGACTGTTAATAAAATTTAACCCTTTGAGTGCCACAGAGGTATTCAATGCTTTGTAACGCAATGCATTGGATACCTCTCTGGCACTCAAAGGGTTCAAAAACCCACAAGGATCTCCGCCCAGGCGAATCTGTGCCACACGTCTATATACTCTATCTATATTCATCTTTAGTGTAAAGGACTTAGCATCAGGGCTTACATCGGGGAGGGTCCTCCATCTGCTGTTGGGCTGCTGGACTACAGTTCCCATCATCCTCAGCTGTCCAGAGGCCCAACAGCAGCTAAGGGCCAGAGGGCTTCTATCTGATTTTGGGCTTCTGGCCAGCTGAGGATGATGGGACTGGTAGTCTTACAGCAGCTTTGAGGACACACATTGCATGCTCCTGACTTACATTCTACAGCAGCCATTTAACAAAATGTGCTTGAAAACTGGGCTCCATGGACTAACATGGGAAGCAGAAAGATATTATTCTGTCTGTACAGTTAGGTTACTGCTTGATAAATCTAAGCAAATGTATTCTTTATAGTGCAATAAAAGTACTTGTTAATCAGATTTATTATATTTTTTTTCTTGCAATAATTTCTATAGTCACAGAAATGACATGCATTAGCCTACTGTAAATCTGTTAGTAAAAGGCAATAAAATTATAATATAAACTTGGGCTAAGGCTGAAAGGGTAAATACTGACAGCGATCATTCCATATCACAGTAGTAAGCCCAGGAATGAACCGTTAGGTCAGCTGCTGCAAGGCAGGATTCTAGTACAGCTGTGTGTGTTGTAGGATAAATTACGTGGAACACTAGAGGCAAATTCTACAGTTTGGGGATTTAGGTGTATTACTGAACTATGTAGGGAATGCCCAAGAAAAAAAAAGTTGTATATTTCTGGAGCATACCATCTTCATCATGGGGACACAAAATTCTCATTGATTAAATGGGGATTTTAATCCATTGAATGCATTGAAGACCTATCACCAAGACCTGTTTAAATCAATGAGAACTGCTGTTTGATCCCTATCATGCAGTTGATATTACCTAGAAATGCTCCACTTGAACATAGAGCCCATTGTACTGCACATCATTACTAGGACGTTTAAGGTTATGTTCTCATGGATGACGTCAGATCACTGCTGATAACTTCAGAAGATAACAATGGCCACTACTCAAGCTGGTCACGCAGTCATCTACCACCTTTTGAGAACACACCCACTCACCCTAATACGTCAGTCAAATGGAATTGCCATGGGAAAGCAGGACATTTCAAGTAAATATAGGCTGACCATACCTCACCTTTAAAAAGGGACACATAGGAAACTAACTTATGTCAGGAGTGCACCAAAATCAGTACAACCCTGTAGTATGCATTTTTCATGTGTGTCCCTTTTTAAAGGTGAGGTATGGTCAACCTAGGTAAATAACATGTTGGCTGGAACAAAGCTACACTGCAACACTCTACCATAGAGATGGCCAATCTCGTGCTCTCCAGCTGTTGTTGCACTCCATTTCCCTTCATCATCAGCTGGACAAGATATGGTTTGAGAGATAATAGCTCGCAAAGTTCCCCCCTCCCTCCCCTTTCCCTGTAGTCAGCATTCTAGCTGATTGCGGGGATATCTGGTTTTATGTTCATCAGGTGGCTCTGCAGCAGAGCCGAGATCACGTTTATAAAAAAGAAATCTTTCACTTAAATGGTCTTCTACGTGTGCTTGCAAACCAAGCACACGTAGAAGACCATTTCAGTGAAAGAATTATTTTCTATAAACGCAATCTTGACTTTGCTGCAGAGCTGCCTGATGCACTTAAGACGGTCGTACGACAGCTTCCCTTGCAGTCAGCTAGAACGCTGACTTCAGGGAAAGGGGAGGGAGGGGGGAACTTTGTGCGCTATTATCTCTCAAACCATAAGGGTTTGAGAGATGACACTGGGGGCAATACATTTATTTTTAGCATAGCTACAATATGGGGATTAGTAATTTGGAAGTATTACTATCCCTTTAAACCTTTGAGTGCCAGAAAGGCATCCTTGCAATGCACTGTTCCTTCTCTAGCGCTCAAAGTGTTAAAGTCCATTTTATAGTGAATTTTAGTATGTAAGTTTTTGGTACTTTTAAATTGATGGCAGTGTCGTTTCACCCACAGTTACAGCAAACAAATGGTTCTGTTTTATGTTGATGTTTGTGTGCTCGCAAATGGATTACAGAATTTTGAAGCCCTGATTGCAGGGATACACTTGGCTATTTATTCTGACCAAGAAATTCCCAGGAAGGGACCGCAGGGTACTAGAGGGGAAACTTCATGGGGAGGGTTGAGCCAGACAGGATGTGTGGTAATAGGGAGGAGTTTAAGGAAGAGGCTTGAAGGGGTGGACATCAGGAATTGGATTGTCTTGGGGGCAAGAAGGAACAAAGGAGAAGCATCTGCGTACCTGACGTTGCTGGTACCCTAAATTTTTCTTCGGATCCCTGTTTTGTCTTCCCCTTCATTTCTCCTGGATCTCTTTCTCTCTACATGACCGCTGAGCAGGTTGGACTTGCTGACGCTCCAGTATTCTGACTATTTGCTGGCGTCTGGGCCTTTCCTGTGGACCCCTTCCCGATGGAGTGCCTGGATTTGGGCTGTTGGGAACATTGGCAGTGGCTCTTCAACCCCCCCGGCTGCTCCAGGCCATCCGGACTGGTTGGTTGATCGTGGACTACTGCAATGATTGGAGCTATTCGCACCTTGGAGGAGCTGCATTGCCCACTGCTGTGTCGTCCCTCTGAGTTGGTAGTGATCCATGGCTGGTGCTAAGGTCTGCCTTCCGACTCATCATCCATGGCAGGAAACAGGGTAGTGGGGAATGCTCTCGGCCCGCTGCTTTCACGGGGGTTAGCTCCTGTGTTCTGCTACAGCTACCTCTGGATTGCCTGTTCCTGTGGGTTCTCAGCTCACCAGCTAGGGTTGTGCTCAGCGTGGACTGTTCAAAGGATCCTTGGAGGATTGGCTTCTTCGGCTGAGTCTGTACTGAGTGGTTCTCGGAAGCAGCGAGGAGGCTGTGGTCCGTTTACAGAAGGAGTGGGAGTCGAGCCAGACGACGCTAGGGAAGTGGTGGATCGGTCTCTCCTACCATGGCTGGTGAGGATACGGGGCGGCGCTCCACATTAGGGACATCTGTTTCCGTTTGCTGGGACCGGGCTCCTCGTGCACAGACTGTGGTGCTGGAGTCGAACTCTGTGGCGTGTGCTTGTTCTCTCCTTGGCACGCATCTCATATAGGCTGCTTTGAGATGATGATTCTCCCCTTCTCTTCAGCTAGCTGCGTTGAGCATGGTGCGAGGCATGCCTGCGCAGGGGTTGGTGGGTTGCACTGTAGAAGGGAGTGTGGAGCAGGCAATACATTTTTCATGGTATGGAGTTCTCCAGTATACTCAATTGGTTTAGGGTGCAGAGTTTGCGACCAGGGCGTAGTGGTGGGGTTGCATGTGTTAGCTTGCTAGGACCAGCGGGACAACGGTTCATACATGGGGTGGATGGAGGGTGTTCTGCGGCGGGTCAGCTATGGGGTCTGTTATGGTGCTACTATGCACTTGGAGGTGTTAGGGGTTAGGGTGCAGTGGGTGTTCCCATGGCGTGGGCACAGGAGAACAGGTGGCTTACCGTTGGCGCTGGCAGGTGCTTGGGTGGGCCCGTAGAGGCTAGATTAAGGAAATTTGGCTTCAGGCCTGACTTATTGGCCCATTTGGGCTGTCAATTTTCCTCTTCTAACCGAAGACATACATACCCTCTAACCCATTAGTCCTTGGTCCAGTCTTATGGTTGGTAATGCCTTATGCTTCTCCCTTTCGTTTTTTGGTTTCTGTCTCTCAATTATCTTCTAGAGCTTTCGTGGTTCCGTTCTCCCCTCTCAGTGTTTCCCTTCTGCACTGTGCTGCTTCTTGAGTGTGTGCTGCTTCTCTCATTGGACTTGTGCATTTACAGGTGGGTTACTCGGCCTGTGATTAGGGCATTGCGGGGATGGGTGCTATGCTTTTTCTGCACGGGGGAGCACGTGGACGTTTGGCCCTGGCTGGAATGGACCTCGCCATTCCCTGGGTTTATATGGGTAGCATGGGAGATTTTGCTGGGTCCTTCCGAGGTCCCTTGCATGATCTGCTTGGCAAACTTCGGGTGGTCAACAGGCACCCGGAGGAGGTTGTTGCTGGCTCTGCTGTCGGTGGGGGCCTATCGTGGGTTGGCCGGTTCAGGCAGGTTTGCGGGTAGTCGTCTGCTTGTCGGGGCCGGCTGACATCGTACCATCGTGGAGACTCGGCTTCAGGTTGGGATTCCCGCTGGGCTGGCATGATGGCCTCTGTGGTGGTCGAGGGGTTGGGGGCCCACGTCAGGGATGGGGAACCGGTGGTTCAGTCTTTGCTGGCATTCATTGCAGCTGTCCATTTGTCTTGGCTCCAGGTGTCGGGGGTACCATGGATATACTGTGCTCCATTTAGTTTAGCAGGTCATGCTGCCCCATATGCCTGGGTTCCGACAAATCATGTTTGTAGGCGGCTACATCTGAACTGCAACTGTACACTAAACTGAGCATATCTTGTTTGCTGGTTGAATTAAAAAAAAAAAATTAAACAAAACAGAAAACAAATTGAGCGAATGTATGATGCTTGATTTAAAAAATAAAACAAAACAAAAAAATATAAATAAATAAAAAGTGTATTTTGTGATGGATTCGTTAAAAAACAAAACAAAACAAAAATGTGCAAATGTATGATGGTTGATTTATAAAAAAAAAGGTGTATTTTGCGGATAGAAAAAAAAGGGACATTTTAACTTCATGCTTCCTTGCTGTATGTTCCACTATTTCCTCTCCAGGTGTGGGTCTTCCGGTCATCCTGCGGGCCAGGTTTACGGAGGGGTGACGCCTGTGCGGGAGCACGGCTGGTACCATACCTGGGCTCTCTTTGTGGTCGGTTGGTCCATGCGTCCATTACTGGGTGATGTTTTTGCTCTGCGGTCACACTGTGTATGGGGGTCCATGCAGCAACTGGTGCTGTTCCTGATTCTGGCCTTGTGTGCGTGGTGCTGGGCGGTCCAGTCTATTTTGCTTTGGGTGCTGTTGCTGGGTTGGGTCCGCATGGGAGTTGTATCCAAGGGGGCCTGGTGCTGGTTGGGTGTGGTGGTATGGAGCTGGCTTCCTCTGGGAGGCTGATTGTGTGTGTGTGTGTGTGTGTGTGTGTGTGTGTGTGGTGGTTCGGCTGGTCTGCTGTGTTTATTCCTCATGTCTGTTCCCCCTGCTGGGCTGTTGCCCATTCGATGGCATAGGTGTGTGGTTCATGAATGGGTATGTTTGACTGTGGTGTGTTGATGGGTAGTTTGGGGCTGGGATGCTGCCTGGTTGTCCGACGACAGAGTTCCAGTTATGGGTTGGTAGGCTGGTTTGTTGCATGAGTGCTGAAGTTAGGTGTCTATTTGAGCTTGTATTCTTCAGTGTCGGTTACTGGGGTGCTTATTTCTCATTGAGTGGGTCGTTGGGGTGGATAGGTAGGAATGTATTTGTATTTAGTTCTTTGCGAGTAGGTTGACGTCTGTTTATTTGTTGGTTGGGATGGTGTGTAGGCTGGGTTATGTGCATGTGGGTCAGTGGACCAGTATTTATGGATGCTGGCATGAATGGGTTGTGGCATATATCCAGGTGTGGGGCTTGTGTGTGACTCTTTGTGCTGTTTGGTAGTGGCTCGTGGGTCTTGGAGTCAGTGAGTGGTTGTTTTTCTTGTGGCTGAGCCCCCCCCCCAGTTTGGGGTGATCATGGGTTTTCTCTACTGAACGTAGGTTCCACATATAGTATCTTACACAAGACTTGGGGGTTCATGTACACCTTTTGTAGCTTCTGAGGGATAGCTTGTAATGGTTTTCACTGTCCCTCTGTATGTGTGGCTGTTGCAATTGATGCGTTATGCCTCTGTATGTGTTGGTGTGGGTTGCCCCTCCCCAGGTGACTGATATTGGACAGGTGTATGAGGTTAGGGGATATGGCATGGATGGTTCTTTAATTCCCTGGCTGCATGACGGAGTTGGGTTCCACTGCTTGAATTTGGTGGTGTGAGGTTGTGTGGGTTGCTGTGTGGGCTGGTCCTTGGGTACCCATTTGGACTGTGTGCATTGTGTTTAGAGTGTGATGATGGTCATGGGGAGCAGGCCATAGCTTTAGGTTTGTAGGTGCTGTTTGGTCAAGGCAGTGACCATCGGGCTTGGTGGCAGGGGCCCAACTGTTCAAGGTATTGAGAGTTGGGCCTTGTGGCGCATAGTCCTTGCATGGTTTTCAGAGATCGATAACAGATGTGGTAAAGTTAGGGGATATTATCCTCTGGAGGAAGCCCTTTGGAAGTTTTGCCCCGGACTGAGGTTGAGGGAGGTGACTTACCCATTGATGCTAAAGTGGATAGCCAATGGGGTAACTATTTGGAAGTCAGCTGTAAGTGCTGAAGTATGGTGGAGTCAGCTGTAAGTTCTGAAGTATGGTGGAGTCAACTATAAGTGCTGAAGGATCGTGGTCAGCTGTAAGTGCTGACGAACTTTGGGAACAGCTGTAGTGCTGATGAATGTGGGGATTTTAGCATGAGTCTGTACAATTTGGCCATACTTGGTTTCAAGGAAGGTAGATTGGAAAGCACTGCCAGTTAAAGAATGATTAATGGTTAAAGATTAATTATTATGGTATTTGGAATAAGTACAATAATAATAATAATAATGTGAATAAAATAGTTAAATAAAGCTGTGGTCTGTTATCCCCAATTAGATGTGTCTGTGATCTTATCCTCTCCCCATGACAATAAATTGCCAGGAAGGGACAGCAGGGTACTGGAGAGGAAACATGTCATGGGAAGGGTTAAGCCAGACAGGATGTGTGGTAATAGGGAGGAGTTTAAGGAAGAGGCTTAAAGGGGGTGGACATCAGGAAGTGGATTGTCTTGGGGGGAAGAAGGAACAAAGGAGAAGCATCCCTCCCTGTTTGTGGTGGTTGGGTGTCTTGGCTGGGTGGATAGTCCTTGCATGGTTTTCAGAGATCGATAACTAATGTGGTAAAGTTAGGGGATATTGTCCTTGGGAAGTTTTGCCCCAGACTTAGGTTGCGAGAAGTGACTTATCCATTGAAGCTAAAGTGGATGGCCAATGCGGTAATTATTTGGAAGTCAGCTGTAAGTGCTGAAGTGTGGTGGAGTCAGCTGTAAGTGCTGACAAACTTTGGGATCAGCTGTAGTGCTGAAGAATGTGGGAATTTTAGCATGAGTCCGTACAATTTGGCCATGCTTGGTTTCAAGGAAGGCAGATTGGAAAGGACTGCCAGTTAAAGAATGATTAATGGTTAATGATTAATTATTATGGTATTTGGAATAACTACAATAATAATAATGTGAATAAAATAGTTAAATAAAGCTGTGGTCTGTTATCCTCAATTAGATGTGTCTGTAATTATCGATGGATCATACCCTTTCCTCATGACATGCAAAATACAATTTAGAAACATAAAATCTGAAACCATAGAATTTGATGGCAGATAAGCACCACTCAGACCATCTTGTTTGCCAGTTTTTCCTGCTGTAAAAACCACAAACCTTATTTGGTCCCTGGTCTTGTCTTATGTTCTGGATAACCTTATGACTCCCCCATGCATGTTTACATTGCATCACTTCACCACTTCAAGGTATTGCATGGTATTGTATGAAACACAATATGAAACAGTGAGGCTGATGTACTAAGGACAACTGGATGGGAGGCAATAAGGTTTGATAAAGAGATGATAAAGAGGAGATGACTTCTCCAACGTATTCACCGCTTATTGATGATGACAAAATCTGGAACACTGTCGTTCACATTTAAATTCACTCCACCCAATAAAAGCAAGGCTTCAATAGTCCATGTAGTACGGATGCTGCTTATAGCCATAATCCCAACCAACTCTAATTAAACAAATGGGATAGTTAACCCTCACCGTCTCCCATAATCCTTCATATCACTAGAACCATTTATATTTAGGACTACCCACAGAGGTAATTCGGAAGCCTACCTACAATAATAAAATATACTGTCAGTTATCTGCATCTATATAAGTGGACACCTGAAAATCCCTGAATTAATAACGGGCGGAGTGAATACATTAAAGATGATAAACGCCACCATAAAGAGTGTTATTAAAACAGACTATGCCAGATTTATAAACCATTGGTGACACTGGTGTCAAAAAGACACATAACAATAAATCACTGCGTCACTGTCAGGTCCAGACCGCATAACTACAACATAAACAATCTTTAAAATGCAAACATCTTAAAATATATCACGTTAAGCTTTGCTATTTAACCATTGTCATCAATATTGGAACTCAAAAGTATATCAGTCACAAACCAGAAGCTGGTTTAGGTGTGACCACCAGTGTAACTGAAACTCCCTTCAAAATCTGGCACTTTAGGCAGTTGCCTACTTTACCTTATGAGAAATCCCACCCTGATTACTGCTTCCTGTCTAGTGGACAAGCCAGCATCTTAATTTGTAATAGAAGTAAGGTATCTGACCCATGTTTTTGAGGGAAAAGTGATGTAGTTTTATGGAACAAAAATTGCACCACATACTAAGAAACCACCATATGCACTAAGGAAATAAAACAATTCTGGGACCATCAACAATCCCATAGGGAACAAATGAAAATTCCAATTTATTAAATGATTGAATTCAATGAAGAGCAATTGGAGATCTCTCGGACATTGAAGGGGTTAAGAGACCCATTTAATCAATAAAAAAATATTTATATTTGTCCCCTATGGTCTAGTTGCTTTGCCTCAAAAATGTTAATGCTGAATTGTATCTAGATTGCCATTATAGATCTGTCATTGGTATATCTTTTCTGCATTAGTATATCTGATGACCTGAGCTGTTCAGCTGATTCCAGTTTAAAATTGCAGATTTAGGCAATTGTGTATTTTATATTGGGATGATAGATTTTCTTAGTAAGTAGAAGATATTTAAAGCACGTGGAAACAAGATGTCCAACTGATATCCAGTGCGATAGGCTTGTATGATTTAATGTCGTTATGACAGCTTTATGGCCTATCCTCAACTGAGCCAAGACAGTCACGGTAAGTTTTCGAGTGGCGTCAGGTCCCGTGCATTTTGAGAAGCCCCTTCTACTTGGTCCAACAGGCCAGAGGGATTCGCAGCATTTAAATCATCCTTGCGCTGCAGATTGAGTAGCTTCTAATAAATAATTTCTGCAAGGAAATGCAAAGCATTTATTACAGGAGGGCTCGGAGGCCATATATATTCTTGCTCTTCGTCACATTTCATGAGTTCCCCCTCTCCCTCCCCTGCTGTGAAACCCAAGCGAGCCCTTGAGAGAGCTGGAGACCTTTGGTGTGGAGAGGCAGTTAATTCAACAGAATGAAATAAGAATACAAGCGGCCTTATACAGAAAGTAAAAGATGAGCAATTCTGGAGCAAACCAACTATATCATAAGGGACACATTACAATTTCCAAAATGTAAATGTAGCTTTTAACCCTTTGAATGTCAGAGAGGTCTACAACGTGCATTGGAGACCTTGTTAGCATTCAAGACATTAAAATCACATTTAATCACATATCTTCCAACTTTACCTTTTTAGCATGTACAATAACATGTTTATGCTTTTCTACCATATAAAACAGTGTAAGCATTTTGTTCCTTTTTTTTATTAAAGTTTAAAGCACTGCATGCTGGGACTTGTAGTCCTGTTTAGTAACCAGTGTGTTGTCTTCTCCCAAGTTGGTTTCACTTGCAAATTACAAATCACAGCCTTCTGTGTGTACTATTAAGTGTCCCTTGATAGATCTTTGTACACAGAGAAGGTATTGTAACAATTATATAAATATCTATAAGTAGGTGGAATATGTATACATACACAAATGCATACACTCTGCATGGCTCTATAAGAACTAATGTACTCTGCATATGTATATATGGGGCTGGGGCAGAGGCTGTGAGTGTACCTTTTTTCATCTGTGGAATTTTGTAGGGTATGAAATCAATGGGAATGTTTATACCCCCTATGTTGCAGTTGGTTTGCTCCAGAACTGTTCATCTCTTGCTTTCTGCATAAGGAAAAAGATGCTGTATGTAGTACTTGTTCTCTGGAGGATAAAGAAGAATTTCAGGTTGAAAGAGAAATTCATCTTTTTACTTTCTATGCTGTCAGTGGAAACAAACTTGGATAAAATGATATCAGCCCCACAAACTTCCATTCGTGGGAAGACTTGTACATTTCTCTATGTCAAGAAGCCGTCCCTTTGCAGTGAAAAAATATCAGCCATTCTATTGGCTATATATATATCAGGGGTGAACTGACAAGTTGGGTATTCGGTCACGGAATTTTTAATTGCCACCAGCAATTAAAATGTTAAATGTCCTGTCTCTTGACTCCCATCCATTTGCTTGCCATTTAAGGGCCCGGCGCCGCCTGCGCCAATTAAAACTTGCCGCACTGTCTCTCTGTGACTGAGGCACTGAGGCTTCACGTTACAGCAATGATGATGTCCATCACATTCATGCCCATAACACTGCTACCCAGCCAGTCCCACACAAGATCCATCCACCACTTGCTGTCTGACTGGCAGCAAGCGCTTCTCTGTGCCTCTTCCTCTCCTCTGTGCATGTCTACATAACCATTTGGTCTGCGCAGCATGCGTCTTGATTTCATGACGGCCCTCAGGGGCGCGTGATAATGGAGGGGCAGAGTGAGATTCAGTCAGTGAATCAATACAGTTCACAGCCAGCCCGCCACAGGGGACACCATCCCATCAAGGAGCCCACAGCTCGTCAAGGAGGACACGCGACATAATCAACAGGACGAGGAGGAGTCAGGATTAGGACTTGAAACTCAGTGAGTCACCAGGAGGACCCAGCCAGAAATCTGCAGCAGTGACGCTGACAGTGACAGAACACTCCCCACAGCACAGGTAAGCCAGTAGTACTGGATAGCTGGTGGCTGGAGGGGGGTACTGGATGTCATGGGGGGGTCCTGGGGGTACTGGATGGCCTGCAGGGGATTACTGAATGGCATGGGTGGGTAATGACTGGCCTGGGGGTGAATGGATGGCCGGGGGTGGTGGTTCTGGATGGCTTGGGAGGTTATTGGATGGGCTAGGGGTTATTGGATGGCCTGTGGGTGATTGGATGGCAGGGGGGTACTGAATGGCCTGGGGGGTTATTGGATGGGCTGGGTGGTACTGAATGGCCTGGAGGGGGTTATTGGAAGGCCTGGGTGGGTAATGGATGTCCTGGGGGGGCATACTGAATGGCCTGGGGGAGTACTGAATGGCCTGGAGGAGTACGGAATGGGCATGGGGAGTACTGAATGGCCTGGGGGAGTACTGAATGGCCTGGGGGGAGTACTGTATGGCCTACTGTATGGCCTACTGAATGGCCTGGGGGGAGTACTGGATGACTTGGGGGGAGTACTGGATGACTTGGGGGGAGTACTGGATGGCCTACTGAATGGCCTGGGGGGAGTACTGGATGAACTGGGGGGTTATTGGATGGGCTGGGTGGTACTGAATGGCCTGGAGGGGGTTATTGGAAGGCCTGGGTGGGTAATGGATGTACTGGGGGGGCATACTGAATGGCCTGGGGGAGTACTGAATGGCCTGGAGGAGTACTGAATGGGCATGGGGAGTACTGAATGGCCTGGGGGAGTACTGAATGGCCTGGGGGGAGTACTGTATGGCCTACTGTATGGCCTACTGAATGGCCTGGGGGGAGTACTGGATGACTTGGGGGGAGTACTGGATGGCCTACTGAATGGCCTGGGGGGAGTACTGGATGAACTGGGGGGTTATTGGATGGCTGGTGTTATTGGATGGCTGGGGGAGTACTGGATGGCCTGGGGAGGTTATTGGATGACTTGCGGGGTAATGGATGTCCTGGGGGGTACTGGATGGCCTAGATGTTATTGGATGGGTTGTAGGGTGACCACATGCCACTGAATGCCCAGGACAGTCCCTTAATTGAGGTCTGGGTCCGGCGTCCCTACTCATCCCCAACCAGGACAATAAAGAGTTCCGGAATGAAGGAACGTCACCCCACAGCACAGACAGTCTGCCACTTGACCCTGTACTGCCAGTTCACACACACACAACTGACAGCCACCAGCCTCCACCTTACATAAACTCACACATATACTGTGTAAATATGTGTGCAATTGATGGGTAAATTAATCTTAGGTAATGACAATTTATACTCTGCTGCTGAGCTGCTCCGGTGGCTTGCTTGACATCAAAGTGACAATAACTGTGCCTTGTCTAAAGTAACATGCACCACAACCAGCCAATGAAAGAGGAGAGTATTTGCACAATGCTCCTCATTGGTTGGCTGGTATGTGTGAGACAGTGGGGATGGCGGTACGCCGGCACTGCGACACATGGGTAAGATATGTCAGTCCAGTGAGTGTTACATGAGGCAGCCTGGGTTCGGTGACAGAACAAGAACAACTCTCCCAACTCCAGTGAGTACTGACTCCCATTCTGAGACTCAGAGTAAGTCTTCACATTCACATGAAAAATCACAAGAAAAATGTTACTACATACACAGATATAATAATAAGCATGCCACTTTTGTGCAAGATTAGGATAAATATCTGAAACTCAAATCCAGTGCAGATGTAACCCTTTGAGTGCCAGAGGGCTATGCAATGCATTGCTTCCCAATCTGTTGCATACCACTCTGGCACTCAAAGGGTTAAATCATTATTTCTGAATGAAATTTACCCTTTGCAGACCAGGGGAATCAGAATGTGCAACACATTAAGAAGCAAAAGCCTGATTTTGCAGCAACTTGTTTGTGAAATTTGTGTCCCTGAATGGCAGAAAGCAAATGTGGTGACCCTAATGAGCTGGGGCGTACTGAATGGCTTGGGGGAGTACTGAATGGCTTTGGGGGTACTGAATGGCCTTGGGGGGTACTGGACCTGGTACCCACCAAGCCATCCAGTACCCCAGGCCACCACACTTTTGCAAATGTATATATGAAACATTGTACTTGCTACAGACACAGCCACCAGGCCAGACATCCGGCACACCCTCAAGCTATCCAGCCAATTGCCAAGCGGCCTCCAGCCAACCGGCAAGAAGTTAGCCAGCAGTGTAAGGTTAGTTTTATTTTTTAAATATTTATATATATGTTTAACCATTTCAGTGCCACATTGCAAAGCGTTGCAGTCCTCTCTGGTACTCAAAGGGTTATACCCTCTTCTGCAAATTATTAATACTATGTTATACTGACTCTCTGCAGGCAGAGCCGCAAGGCCAGCCAGTCATGGGGTGAGGCCAATGATGTAATGGGGAGGGGTCAATAATGTAATTGGGCAGGGGGCCCAGACCTCTTTTTGGACCAGGGGCCCTGGGTCCTGTCAGTCCACCCCTGTTACACCTATTATTGCCAATAAGTCAGACGTTGACCTGCCTGCCTATAAATTACTGCTAGGTATCGAGGGTAATGTCAGTGCTGTTTTCAGTGGACAGTACCTTCAGAGAAGAGCATTTCAGAAACATTATCAAAGACAGAAGCTCAGCCTTCTTTATTTTTCATGGAGATACCATGATAATACCAGACTGACTACCCCGAGAACTGGGAAGAAGGCTCTGGATCATAAGTGGTAAGGGGTACATGCCCAATTTCACTTTTCTTCCATCTCTAAAATGAAACCAATCACACGTAACCCTCCACCACCTGATAGATGGCAATAATCTTTAATAAAGACACAGACACAGCTGCAAATAACATTTAAGAAAGACTCAGACAGAGTTGTAAGATGGATAAAGGGAAGTCATGGTTTGTTTAACATATTAACCTATTAAGTCCCGAGGTCTCTCCCACTATAATGTGGCACCCTGGTGGGACTGGCACCCGTGTCCCTGCCAGGATGGCCCTCCAGGGAGAGGTCTGCTCCTAGACAGGCCCTGCCCAACCCCTCCCTTCCCCAGTAGCCCACACCATTTTACATCTCTAGCTGTCGTTACTGGCAATGACCCCTCAAATGTCGGGTCTGGTTACAGGATGTGGCTCCCCACCTTAAGGCCCAATGGAACCAACTAGCATGCCCCTCCAAACGCATTACCCACATTTGATGTCCCCGTTGACCTTCATGACTTCCACTCTGGCAGGCATTTAGAGTGATATTTAATCAGCGTCTAAGAATGGGTGAGAGGGAGGGAAAAGAAACAAATGTTAGTCCAAATTACCATATAAGATTTCACCCTTTTAAACCTTAAGCCCCTCCCCTAATATTCCCACCTCAAGTTGGTAAAGGCTCCTTTACCTTCCCCAGCCCCTTCTGCTGGGAAGGGCATGTCCCCTGTTGTTCAGGTGGACTTTCCACCCTCTGTCAACTTAAGGTGTATAGGCAAATTCCCATTTTCTTCCACCTCTAAAATGAAACCAACCACACAACACATAAACCTCCCCCACCTGGCAGAAATATACAGTCTACAGACCAATAGCTCAATAATCACTCTAAATAACTTTGTCCATGGTGCTGTTGATAAGGGCTCCATTCTGTAACCTTCTGACCTTAAAGTGTATCTATCACCTTAATTCAAATTTGCATATTTGAAAATTGCATTAAAACTGCCTATATGTCATGTTAATCAAAATTCCAGCAGATGTACAGTTTAGTAGATATTCACAGTTTTATATCTGGACAAAGTGAAACTAAACACTTCCTTGTACTGCACAAAGCTGTATTAGCATATGAAACATCATTGAAACCTCTATTAGCATATGCCACATCACTGAAAAGGCTTCATTAGCATATGCAATATAAGTGTTACCTGCCTAAGTAAGAGACCTAAGAGGTCTTGAAAGCATACATCCTAAATCTGCTTAGTTAGCCAAATAAGGTATCAACTTGACTATATTCGCCTCCTGTATTTCTATGGCTAACATGATACCAACTCTCATCTGTTTATACCAATGCAGCTCCACTGGTGTTAGTCTCTTAGAATTTTAGGATATTCACTACATAGTATGAATAATGTAGTGAATACAAGTGCACACACTTTGCCATCATTAGCCCCTTATGGCTATGTGAGATATGGTATGTGACTGCTCCTTTGTCCTTCTCTTGGTGTAAACAGCATTAAAGGTGAATAGTTGACATACAAAGCTTTGTAAATTGCTGTTTTTGCAAGTTTAGGACTAAAAACCCTATTCTACTTCCTGATTTAGCATGGAGTCATATTTGTAAATTCACCAAAGGGACTCAGCAGGTATTTTGTTGATTAAGTGCTCCGACACCCCATTAGCTCTTCTGCCTTTGAATATAAACCATGTTTGCAGTGATTTGAGCCTGACAAAGAACCCAAAGAGGAGATCCAGTTACAGAACTGGTCTTCTGCCACATTCTGTATCCTAATAGTTGCTAGTTGTCTAATCTTAATTTTTATTACAGTCCACATTATGAGCTATTATGGCAAGAACATTTTCTGTAATTCAATTTTTATTATTTTGCATATACAAGAAGAATAAGTAGGAAGAAAAACAATTACCTTTTATAACGTTAAAGATCAAATAATTTGTATATACACAAAAAGACTCGGTACAATTGTACAAAGTTTATGAAATATATGATGGTATGTTTAGTCCTAACTATCTGTAATGCTTGTTTGTATAACATACAGCAGGAAACATTTCAAATCCCCTAACAATTTAAAGAAAATATAACAGAGCAATGTGTTATCAAATAATATATCACTAATAAGGGATGAAGAATAAGTAGATAGTTGCTTGCATCAATAAATCTCTAGTATCTAACTGTGAATTTTGGATGGTTATAGGAATAAGTAGATTTTATAATATAGATTCAAAAAGGTAGGAGAACTCCATGTTATTTTTCAATGTATTCTGCCCATAAAAGCCATGTATATCTTAAGTATTTTTTTCTCTGATGTTTGGAAAGTCAGATTAAAAATGTTAATTTATTGGCTTTCTACATGTCTAAGAAAAGAGATTTGGTACATTTCATCAGAATCAGGATCACTCCTTTAGACACACTGAGAAGACACATTGAATGCTACCAGGGGGTTATGGACTATAGTGTTATAAAGAATAATTAAAGTGGAGATGACTTCCCCAGTGATTTCAGATGTCCAATTTCTAGGTTATTCTATGGAGCCCATGTACTAACATTTCACCAGCAGGGGAGGGCTGGCCTGGGGGGCAGGGGGACAATTGCCCCCTGGTCCGGCCATATGTCTGAGTCAGTGGGCCACTGCCTCACTTAATTGCCATAAGTCAAGTTATACTAGTGATACCACAGCGCTTCCAACTGAAACAGAGCTACACAAATTATATCACAGAGGTACAATCCAAATGAAGCTACACTAGTAGTATAATGTATTTCCCTTGTAAGCTCTATAGTATTACTAGGGTAGCTTTGCTTAAATTATAAGCTCTGTAGTATCAGTAGTGTAGCCCATTTCTGCTGTGAGCTACATGGTATTGTTTTACTTCATGATATTAATGTCGCTTTTAAAATTAACAAAAGGGTGTGGGCTGGGACGGTGGGCTCAAACAATAGTAGAAATGGGCCACTTGATCGTATTTGCCCTCCTGGCCACAAGTTGCCAGCCCTCCCCTGTTCACCAGCTTGAGAAATCTTAGTGCATAAGCTCTATAGACTAACATAGGATTTGTAAAAGTGATATCATTGCAGAATTCATCTCTACTTTATCACCTCTTTATCACACCTTAGTGTGTCACCCCCAGGTCTCAGTCCCTTTTTAAGATGTTTCAGCCATGGCTTTTCTAGGTTATTCAATTCTTTTACTTTAGCGACCATAAAAAGGGTGAGATAATAATGTTGTCTGCATCAAAAGGACATTAGAATTTTCCCCAGATCAAAAGGGAGACATTCTGCTCTGGTCCGTAGACCATAAATCTCCATAGGATGGTGTAGCAACAGCGCCACTGTAGATTTTCAACCCACTGTGATATTGTACCAAAAAAATTCAAGTTTGAGCTGTTATAATGTTTTAATAAAATCTCTCTCAGCAGTGGGAGTACCCTTGTTTTATTCTGAGACATAAACCCTTCAACATATATTTTTTTACACCTTAAGTATTACTATCCCTTTAAGGGTGGCCAAATAGAGGGTGACATATACCATATATTTTAGCCAGTGGTATCATGGGAACCTTTCTACAAGCATCGCCCTGTAGGGTTTTGTGGAGCTGGTAATTTAACTCTTTTATCATTCATAACAACTGCAGCAGGTGTTGTTTCCAGTACAGCCAGCTCCTACCCCCACATGGAGAGGAATGGCAGAGGAGTGGAGGACAAGGATAGATGAGCTGTATAAGAACACAAGGTCCCATCACAGTACTGACAGCGATGTAAACGTGGGGAGAGGTCCAAACAGCACAGTCCTAACTATAGGTTTAACAAAGCAATGCATTGCACTCCCCTCTGGCACTCAAATGGTTACACTTGGTGTCCAACGCCTTGACTCACATACTTTACATCTACAGCCACAGAGGTCATTTGCATTTCTGGTCCCCTTTTAGCACAGAAGAAATTAAGCAAATATCCAGATAAAGTATTGGTTCTTTCAGACAATTAAAGACACACATACAAACACACACAAATAAAGATACACAGTAACACACACAGACACTCAAATTTACACATACACTGGGCATGCAGGGCCACCCAAATGTATCCTATTGAAATGTGGTCTTCTATTTGGCGACCTTTAAGCGTGAGACATCAGAATGTCTCCCAACTGATGCAGGTGACATTATGATCTTGCCCTTTTCATGGTCGCCAAATAGAAGGTGACATTTCAGTAGTAAACCAAGAAGGTATCTTATTGACATTTCAATAGTAAACCCATTCAGAATATTCCTTAGCTCAAACTTCGTTATGTAATTCTGTGTTGGGATTGTGGTCAGACTTACTTGTATGATGGAACACAGCTATTAATGTACAAAGTGTGTTAGACATGAGATGAAGAGAATTTTCCTCTAGGGTTTAAGATAGTAATCTTGAACAGACACCAGGACCTGCCAGTTACGTATTATACCTTCTCAGAAGAATAAAGGGATACACAGCTGCACTGAAGTAATGGAAACTTTAAAGTGGAAGAAAGCAGAAGATAGGCAAGTTTGAATGACAGATTCAGATACTAGAGTTTACTAGGTATTGGGCACTGAGTCAGTAATGGTATCCTTTCTGTGACACTTATGCAGAGAAAAAATAATAGATCTCAAGTATTTGGAAAGGTACAAACTTTAAGTTTGGTGCAGTTACACATAAATGGGCTGTGACACTCTGGTTGGGAACATGTATGATGCATGATAGGTGTTTCACATACATTTTCCTACATAGTTATTTATCTAAATATATATAAATGAACATCAATATTCTGTCCCTTGTTAATGGCACCAAACTTCCAGGGCATTTCCAGTCAGTCAAGCTCCTGTTAAATTATCCTAAGACATCCCTGTTTCTTGTAGTGATAGTATATTAGCCACGTATAACAGCGCGACCTTTCATGGGGCGACATGAGAATCTCGCTCTGTTATGCATGGCAAGATTCTCGTGTCACCTTTTTCACTATGGAAACATGATGAATGCAGAGTGAAGCCGCATGCTATTATGCATGTGACTTTTCAAAAGCGAACCGCCAGTTATGGAGGGTCACAGACTGGACTTCCTTCAAGATCAGATGCAACGTCTGTAATGAAGTAGTGCATGTGGAATGTAGTAAATTAGAGATGAGGGGTTGGTAAAGGTAAGTAAAATACAGGTAGCAAGGTACTACTGGGATGCTAGATACCTGGATCCAAGTTGCTCTGGCAAAGGCTGCTGGGAAACAAGTAGTTCTTAAAGGTGAATGCTGGCTCCTTCCTGGCTATATCTGAGCTGCTAAGAGATCACTTGAGAAATGTAGGAACGTAGGTGTATTTTACTCTTGAAATTTATGTATGGAGCATTCATTCTTACTTTATTAGTCTCCTCCATCCTAACCCAGGTATTTCCTTCCTAGATCTACAGCAGGAGTAGCATCTGCTAAAGAAGAGGTCACACATAGGCCAAGGCATATGCCTTGGCAACTAGAGTACCACTTAAGGCTGTAATGCAGCTCTCCCGGGTCCAGCTAATGAATTTTAGTCAAAGTTGTTTCTTGTGCAGGGGACTGTGGCTTAGTGGTCAGGCAACCTTTTGGGTGGGCTATTGCTATTATTCACTGAGGCATAGGGGAGCATGGAGGACAGGATGTGGCAAATTGGTAATGTTCAATTCCTCTCCTCATGTATGAGGTAGCCATTGTTGTGGGGCCCTGTTATGAGGTGGCAGCAGTGCCTGAGAAGTCCCTCCACCCCTGGCGAACAGTGGGGCACAGGTTATGGCCCACAGTGACATGTTGGGCCTGTGGACTTGCTTAAGAGGCTTTGCCATCTTATTCATGTGTGTGTATGTGTGCCTCTTTTTTATGACTTTAAATTTGCATATTTTCAATTCTAGTTATTTCTTTGCGGTTATGTTTTAAGAGAAGGGGGAAAGGACCTCTAAGCAGGAAGAAAAGCATTGGGACATTTGAGCCTTAATAGGCAGATAGACATTTCATATAGACATGAATGGCAGAACAATGAGCATGCAATCCATAGAATGTTGGTGAAGCCCACATAGAGAGCTCATGTGCAATCAATACAATTTAATTCTTTAATGATATGCCAAAGGTCTAATACTGCCACAGGCTCACTCTAAATCAGAAAGGCAGTGTTCCATTGACTAAAGATGAACACTAAATCAGTAAATCTGTATTCTAAAGGGAACAGATGAACTGGAAATCTGTAATTCTGTGTTACAGTGGGTAAGGGCTCTCTTTTAATCAGTAATTCTGTGTTCCAGTGGATAATGAATCACTCCAAATCGGTAAGCCTGTGTTTCAGTGGGTAGTTGCACACTTTAAATCAATAAACCTGTGGTCCATTGGGCAAGTACTTTAATCTAGACCTGTAAGATTACGTTCTAATGGATTACAGATCTAAAATAAAAGTGCTTGTCCAAATGACTATGGTTGTATTGATTTACTGAGTGTTCTTACCCATTGAAACCCTGGCATTTTGATATAGAGCATGTCCTTATCCAAAGGTATACAGACTAAGGACATGCTCTATATTAATAAGCCTATGTTCCAAAGGATAAGGATGCAGTCTAAATTAGGAAGCTTTTCTTCCAATTGATAAGAGCTCACTCTGCTTTAGTAAGCTTGAGTCCTGATGGATAACAAAGCAAGCACACTGGTTAACCTTTGTTCCAATGAATGATAACATACTCTAAGAGCCTTAGGTTTAAAAGCAGTGGAATAATGCTGGGGAAATCCATCTGCACCATAGGAGACAATTAAAAATCACAAATGCTTTAAATGAGGATATTAGCCCATTGAATGATAGAAAGGTTTCCAGTGCATTGCAAAGCAATTCTTTGGAGATAGCTCTAGCAATAAGGGGTTAAAAATCTAATTTAAACTAGGTGGTTTTGGGGAATTTGTATTTGTCCCCTGTGGTGTAGTTGGTTTGTCTCAGAATCATTCTGGTTTAACTTTTAAGGTAAGGCTCTAAATCGGGAGGCTGCACTGTCTTCTTAACCAGAGAGGGATTTGGGGTAATAGTTTAAAAATATGAAGTCAGACGTATTGAACATAGAGTTGGATTAAGACTCCATGAGGCCCTAGGCAGAGTAGCAATTTGTGGCCACGATCAATTCAGCCCTGCTGAACCAGATGTGATAGGGAGAAGGAAAGTGATAGAAGAGATGGTGGAGGGCACAATAAAGTGGGTAAGATAAGCTGTATCAGATAAGATGAGTTGTATCATCCTCAGAGGTAACATTCTATCAAGACAGGGATAGGCAAACTTATTCCTTCCAGTTGTTTGATGCTTGATGATGATGTTATATATGGTTCACAACAGCTGGAAAGGCAAGATTGCCTACTCCATGTGTGGATTCTAACCTGATTCTTTTAGCTTATAATGGTTTTTAACAAGCATTGTGGATTCTATGCCTAAGCGTGGTAGGCACAGGATTACCAGCAGATAATGTTTTACAATAAAAGCAGCCTCAATTAATCTTCATAGTATTTGGGCCATCGAGAATGTTATTTCAATACTGTCATAGTTGAAGTTCAAGAGTAATTGAATGATAAAATATCCACCTCCTGCCCCTTTCACTGATGTAACACTGTTCATCTCAGAGCAGCAAGACTGTCCGGATGGATCACAGAGAGGAACAGTCTTCAATTAGCATAAGTAAAAACATGTCAAGGGGGGCAGGGTTTTCCTTATGCTCACAGTAAGAAGATTGTCCCTTGCTGTGAGCTGTCTAGTCTCAAGACCAGATTCCACATCTGAGGGGCAGGGCTTACACTACGTAAAAGGGGCGGGGGATACTTTATCATTCAATTACTCTTGAACTACAACTCTGACAGTACTGAAGTAACACTCTCCATGGCCCAAATACTATGAAGATTAATTGGAGCTGCTGTTTTTGTGAAACGTTATTATTCCTTTAACGTGTGATAACATTGACCATATACAATAGAATTATCCTTGCTCGTTGTTTTCAGTTTATCTGCATGGGCTTTTTTTGTCGGCTGTTCAAATTTGCTGCACATTGGATGTTGACAATGTGTGGGTTAGAATGGAGAACTGTGCTTTAAAATGCACCGTTACCACTTTTTTTCCTTACCAGTGGTAATAGTATCGAGTCCATGAATACAACAATTGTTTATTAAGCTAAACTTCAATATGTAGGGAGCCATTTCTGAAGTACGAGGCTGGTAGACTAAAAGTGAAACCTTTATTGGCTAACTAAGTGGCTTCATAATGCAAGCTTTCAAGATAACTTACGTCTCTTCTTCAGGCATATTTAGAATAAATCAATAAAGGTATCACTTTTACTCTACCAGTCTGCTGCTTTTTCTACGGCTAATACGGTACCACATAGATCTCCTAATACAGGAATGAGTGCCAGAAGGCCTACATTTATACGTGGATCTAGAAGCCCCTTCTCTCTATCAAGTTCGGATGAGTGACTGGAAGAATCAGTGGGATTCTGGGGGAGAAGGACCAATGCAAATTACATGTAAGTGTGCATGTTACATTGTTTTTGACAGAGAGTTTATACACTAAAAAAGCATTTCCTTCCTTTTAAGACTGCTGGGGAGAAAAATGGATAACGTCTGGTATTGTACTTAAGAAAATAGGATTTTAGTCTTACCTGTTAAATCCTTTTCTCTTAGTCTATACAGGTTCCTGGTAACTTTTGGTAGGTGATCAGCCCCTTTAAGTAGGTAGTAACAATTCTGAGAAGTGACTGCTGGGTGGAGCCTACCTCCTCTCCTTAGCTTGCAGCTAGCCAATCCCCAACCAGTAAGATTTGCAGACTAACTATTTACTAGGTAGTAAGAAGGTAAAGGAAGACTCCTGTGAGCATGAACCCGAAAGGACCCCCACGTTCTGCCACAGGAGAGCCAAGCATGGTCCCTTGCCAGGATGGGAGGCCAGTAACCTGTATGGACGAAGAGAAAAGGATTTAATAGGTAAGACTAGTGATGAGCGAGCACCCCAATGCTCGGGTGTTCGGGTGCTCTGACCGAGCACCCCCTGAGGCTCGAGTGCTCGGCCGAGCACCCGAGCCCCATTGAAGTCAATGGGAGGACTCGAGCATTACACCAGGCACCCCCTGCTCTGATGAGGGGAGGGTGCCTGGTCCATAGGAAAAGGGCAGAAAAGGATGGAAACACCACAGAAATGGTTCAGGGACAGCATAGGGAGGATGTCTGGATGCATCTTGGACTCCAACATCGCTGCTGGGAACGATCTTTCGCCCGTAGTACGCCATTTTTACAGACTGACCATAAAACACACAAAAAGGAAAATAAAAACGACTTTAGGCGAAAAATTGTTACCAAACAGTATTTGCTGTATATTTACTTGTATATCATCTGCAAATTCTCCCAAAAATTTCCTTGATTTTCAGAACTGAGGCCATGATTAAGAGGGAAACGTGCGCAGAGGCAAATTCTCCCAAAAATTTCCTTGATTTTCAGAACTGAGGCCATGATTAAGAGGGAAACGTGCGCAGAGGCAAATTCTCCCAAAAATTTCCTTGATTTTCAGAACTGAGGCCATGATTAAGAGGGAAACGTGCGCAGAGGCAAATTCTCCCAAAAATTTCCTTGATTTTCAGAATTGAGGCCATGATTAAGAGGGAAACGTGCGCAGAGGCAAATTCTCCCAAAAATTTCCTTGATTTTATTGAACTGAGGCCATGATTAAGAGGGAAACGTGCGCTGAGCTGACCATCTAAAACATTATGGGTGAGGGTCTGCTGCAGAGCTGACCATCCTAAACATTATATGCGAAGGCCCGCTAGTGAGCTGACGCTATAAAACATTATATGAGAGGGCCCGCTAGAGAGCTGACCCAATAAAACATTATATAAGAAGGCCCGCTGGTGAGCTGACCTATATAAAAATTGTCAAACAGGGCCCGCTGGTGAGCTGGCCCTATATAAAAATTATATCACAGGGCCCGCTGGTGAGCTGGCCCTATATAAAAATTATAGCACAGGGCATATGGAAGAGGAGGAGGAGGATGAGAAGATTAAGAGTCAACCATATACCCGTTTTTTGGGTGGAAGGGGTGAATGGGAATACAGAGTATTCACATCATTGTAAATAACATATATAAAGTGAGTTTATGTTCCCCCGGGGCTTTCCTCCAGTGGAGTGGAGAAGTCAGGGGAAATCCAGGCCTTGTTCATTTTTATAAGTGTCAACCTATCAGCATTGTCGGTGGAAAGGCGGATACGCTTATCTGTTATGATGCCACCAGCAGCACTAAATACCCGCTCAGACAGAACGCTGGCGGCAGGGCAGGCCAGCACCTCCAAGGCGTAGAGTGCCAGTTCATACCACGTGTCCAGCTTGGACACCCAGTAGTTGTAAGGCACAGAGGGATCATTGAGGACGCTGACACGGTCTGCTACGTACTCCTTCACCATCTTCCAAAACTTTTCCCTCCTTGTGACACTAGGCTGCGCATCAGGGTGAGGGTGCTGGCGGGGTGTCATGAAGGTGTCCCACGCCTTGGAGAGTGTTGCCCTGCCTTTCTCGGAACTGCTGTGTGCTCCCCTTTTCTCCCCTTCTCTGTTGGCCAAGGTAGCACGTACTCTGCCGCCAGCGTTGTCAGATGGAAAATTTTGGAGCAATTTTTCAACAAGAACCTTCTGGTATTGCACCATTTTGCTTGTCCTCTCCACCGGAGGAATGAGAGATGAGAAATTCTCTTTGTAGCGGGGGTCCAGAAGGGTGAACACCCAGTAATCCGTGTTGTTTAAAATGCGTATAACGCGTGGGTCACGGGAAAGGCAGCCTAACATAAAGTCAGCCATGTGTGCCAGAGTACCAACAGTCAAGATTTCGCTGTCCTCACCAGGAGGATGACTCTCAATATCCTCATCCTCTTCCTCCTCTTCTGCCCACCCACGCTGAAGAGATGGAACTAAAGTTCCATGGCTACCCTCTGTAGCGGAGGCAACCGTGTCTTCCTCCTCCTCCTCCTCCTCCTCCGCCTCCTCCAATTGTCGCTGAGAAGACGAAGTGAGGGTGCTCTGGCTATCACCTTGTGTAAGCTCTTCCTCCCCCATTTCCACCTCTTCCACATGCAAAGCGTCGGTTTTAATTGTGAGCAGCGAGCGTTTCAGTAGACACAGAAGTGGGATGGTTACACTGATAATAGCGTTATCGCCGCTCACCATCTGTGTCGATTCCTCAAAATTGCGTAAAACCTCGCAGAGGTCTGACATCCATTCCCACTCCTCACTTCTGATTACAGGAAGTTGAACGGAGAGGCGACGACCGTGTAACAGCTGGTACTCCACTACTGCCCTCTGCTGCTCACAAAGCCGGGCCAACATGTGGAAGGTGGAGTTCCAGCGCGTGCTCACGTCACACAGCAGCCGGTGAGCTGGCAATTGTAAGCGCTGCTGCAGCTTCAACAGGCCGGCCGAAGCTGTAGATGACTTACGGAAATGTGCACACACGCGGCGCACCTTGGTCAAGAGATCATGCACATTGGGGTAGGTTTTTAGAAATCGCTGCACCACTAAATTAAATACATGCGCTAGGCATGGTACGTGTGTGAGCTTGCCGAGCTCCAAAGCCGCCACCAAGTTACGCCCATTATCACACACAACCATGCCTGGTTGCAGGTTGAGTGGCGAGAGCCACTGCTCGGTCTGGTGACTAATCCCCTGCAACAGCTCTGAGGCCGTGTGCTGTTTGTCCCCAAGGCAGATCAGCTTCAGCACGGCCTGTTGACGCTTCCCCACTGCAGTGCTACACTGCTTCCAGCTACTGGCTGATGGGGGAGTGGCGCTGCGTGTAGAGAATTCGGAGGTGGAAACGGAGGAGGAGGAGCCAATAACGTAGGTGCTGGTGGAAACCCTGATGGAGGTAGGGCCCGCAATCCTCGGCGTGGGTAGCACCCGTGCCATCCCAGGGTCCGAGTCGCTCCCAGCCTCCACGACATTCACCCAGTGTGCCGTCAGGGAAATGTAGCGTCCCTGGCCACAAGCACTTGTCCATGTGTCAGTCGTTAAGTGGACCTTCCCAGTAACTGCGTTGGTCAGGGCACGGGTGATGTTACGGGACACATGGTGGTGTAATGCGGGGATGGCACACCGGGAAAAGTAGTGGCGGCTGGGGACCGCGTACCGAGGGACAGCTGCTGCCATCAGGCTGCGGAAGGACTCAGTGTCCACAAGCCTAAATGGCAGCATTTCGATGGCCAGTAATTTTGAAAGGTGTGAGGTTAGTGCTATGGCCTGTGGGTGGGTGGCTGGGTACTTTCTCTTGCGCTCAAATGCCTGGGGTAACGACATTTGGACGCTGTGCTGGGACAGGGAAGTGGATGTGGTCGCTGATGGTGCTTCAGATGGTACAGGTGCAGGGCGGGAGGTATGCGGGCCTGCACCTTCGACAGGCGATTGGCCGGCACCGAAAACAGGGGAAGAGGAGGCAGTGGTGTGGCCTGCAGACACAGATGGGCGATCCAGGCGTTCCTCCCACTTACTACGGTGCTTGGATGCCATGTGTCGGATCATGCTGGTGGTGGTGAGGTTTCTAGTGTTCATGCCTCGGCTCATTCTGGTGTGGCACAGGTTGCAAACTACAATTCTTTTGTCGTCCGCACTTTCCTTAAAAAAACGCCATACCGCGGAACACCTACCCTTTGGCAAGGTAGATTTACGCAAGGGGGTGCTCCGTGGAACATTTGCGGGCCGGTTTGGTGCGGTCCGCCTTCTTTCTGTAGCCACACCACTGCCTCTTCCAGCCTGTTGCGGTGCTGCAGATGGCTCACCCTCAGGACTGCTGTCATCGCTCGGCTCTACACCTTCCCAGGTGGGGTCAGTCACCTCATCGTCCACCAAGTCCTCCTCCACTTCCTCACTCTGATCATCCTCCTCAAGTCTTGATCCCACCACATACTCAGTCATTGACAACTGTATAACATTCTCCTCAACAAGGTCTTGAGACGGAAATAGTGGTTGATTTAATGGCAACTGTGTCTCATCATCATCATCATCATCCACTACTTCCTTTGACCTTAAATGCCGTTCACATCTGTCATCTTCTTGTGATTGGGTAGCCTCTAGAGGTTGTGAATCAGGGCACAAGATGTCATGTTCCTCTGTAAGCGTGCTTGGAGAGAGGGTCAAATGAAGGATTGGTGATGAGACGAGCTCCTCACTATATCCCAGTGTGGGATCACTTCTTTGACCAGACCGTCTATGGTGGGAGGAAGGATGATCAGAGTGAGGATTATGTTGACCAGACTCTTGGCTACTGAGAGTGGACTTGGTGGAAGACAGGGTGGTGCTTAACCGACTGGAAGCAGTATCAGCTGTCATCCAACCGACCACCTGTTCGCAGTGGTCGGACCTCGAGAGTGATGTCCTGTGACGCCCTGTAAAATTAGACATGAAGCTAGGTATGGTGGATGTCTTTCTTTCTTGTGCTCTGGCACCAGGCACAGTTTCTCCGCGTCCTGACCCGCGCCCTGAACTATCAGGATCACGTCCACTTCCCCGTCCCTTTTTACCCGCCTTCTTCATCTTACACGGAATATGTGACTTTAATATTTGAGTTTGAAAACTTAACAGTATTTCTTCCTATTCTGCAACTGTGCAGAGTACACAGAATAGGCTGCTAAACGGCGGTGACACACACTGAATGGAAAATGTGACTTTAATATTTGAGTTTGAAAACTTAACAGTATTTCTTCCTAGTCTGCAACTGTGCAGAGTACACAGAATAGGCTGCTAAACTGCGGTGACGAACACAGAATGGAATATGTGACTTTAATATTTGAGTTTGAAAACTTAACAGTATTTCTTCCTATTCTGCAACTGTGCAGAGTACACAGAATAGGCTGCTAAACGGCGGTGACACACACTGAATGGAAAATGTGACTTTAATATTTGAGTTTGAAAACTTAACAGTATTTCTTCCTATTCTGCAACTGTGCAGAGTACACAGAATAGGCTGCTAAACGGCGGTGACACACACTGAATGGAATATATGACTTTAATATTTGAGTTTGAAAACTTAACAGT
The DNA here is from genome assembly GCA_037306005.1 of Rhinophrynus dorsalis. Lineage (NCBI taxonomy): Eukaryota > Metazoa > Chordata > Amphibia > Anura > Rhinophrynidae > Rhinophrynus > Rhinophrynus dorsalis. The sequence goes on from CM074719.1 coordinate 504,429,324, forward strand.
ATTTCTTCCTATTCTGCAACTGTGCAGAGTACACAGAATAGGCTGCTAAACGGCGGTGACACACACTGAATGGAATATGTGACTGATATTTGAGTTTGAAAACTTAACAGTATTTCTTACTATTCTGCAACTCTGCAGAGTACACAGAATAGGCTGCTAAACGGCGGTGACACACACTGAATGGAATATGTGACTTTAATATTTGAGTTTGAAAACTTAACAGTATTTCTTCCTATTCTGCAACTGTGCAGAGTACACAGAATAGGCTGCTAAACGGCGGTGACACACACTGAATGGAATATGTGACTTTAATATTTGAGTTTGAAAACTTAACAGTATTTCTTACTATTCTGCAACTCTGCAGAGTACACAGAATAGGCTGCTAAACGGCGGTGACACACACTGAATGGAATATGTGACTTTAATATTTGAGTTTGAAAACTTAACAGTATTTCTTCCTATTCTGCAACTGTGCAGAGTACACAGAATAGGCTGCTAAACGGCGGTGACACACACTGAATGGAATATGTGACTTTGATATTTGAGTTTGAAAACTTAACAGTATTTCTTACTATTCTGCAACTCTGCAGAGTACACAGAATAGGCTGCTAAACGGCGGTGACACACACTGAATGGAATATGTGACTTTAATATTTGAGTTTGAAAACTTAACAGTATTTCTTCCTATTCTGCAACTGTGCAGAGTACACAGAATAGGCTGCTAAACGGCGGTGACACACACTGAATGGAATATGTGACTTTAATATTTGAGTTTGAAGACTTAACAGTATTTCTTCCTATTCTGCAACTCTGCACACTACACAGAATGTGCTGCTAAACTGCGGCGAAGCACACTGAATGGAATATGTGACTTTGATATTTTAGTTTGAAGACTTAACAGTATTTCTTCCTATTCTGCATCTCTGCACAGTACACAGAATGTGCTGCTAAACTGCGGCGAAGCACACTGAATGGAATATGTGACTTTGATATTTTAGTTTGAAGACTTAACAGTATTTCTTCCTATTCTGCAACTCTGCACACTACACAGAATGTGCTGCTAAAGTGCGGCGAAGCACACTGAATGGAATATGTGACTTTGATATTTTAGTTTGAAGACTTAACAGTATTTCTTCCTATTCTGCAACTCTGCACAGTACACAGAATGTGCTGCTAAACTGCGGCGAAGCACACTGAATGGAATATGTGACTTTGATATTTTAGTTTGAAGACTTAACAGTATTTCTTCCTATTCTGCAACTCTGCACAGTACACAGAATGTGCTGCTAAACTGCGGCGACGCACACTGAATGGAATATGTGACTTTGATATTTTAGTTTGAAGACTTAACAGAATGTGCTCTAATCTGCAACTTTGCACACTAAACAGAATGTGCTCTAATCTGCAACTTTGCACACTAAACAGAATGTGCTCTAATCTGCAACTTTGCACACTAAACAGAATGTGCTCTAATCTGCAACTGTGCACACTAAACAGAATGTGCTCTAATCTGCAACTTTTCACACTAAACAGAATATTTTTTTTTTTTTTTTTTTTTTTTTTTTTTCCCCCCACACAAATAACCTGCTGCCCCCACACACAGTAGTCCTAAAAAGGACTTTTGGTTCTTTTTTTTCACAATTTGGCTTTTTTTCCTCCCTACACTGCCTTTCCCTTCCTATCCTCAGCTCTCCCTGGCTAAGACTGAGCCGAACTCGATGGTCAGGTGCTATACAGCACCCGACCACGGGTTCTGGCCAGCCAATCAGTGTAATGCCAGCAGCCAACATGGCTGCTGGCATTACACCGATGTCAGAGCCTCCCTGCACGTTTATTGGCTGCGCAGCAGCCGCAAAACGTGCGGGGAGGAGACCCGAACATGGCGGGCGAGCACATGCGGTACTCGTACGAGTACCGCCATGTGCCGAGCAGAGCGATGCTCGAGCCGATCCGAGCATCGGCCGAGCATGCTCGCTCAACACTAGGTAAGACTAAAATTCTATTTTCTCTGTCATCCAATACAGGTTACTGGTAACTTTGGGATGTCCAACCATTAAGTTCCCCAGGGCAGGAAGAAAGGCAAGGAGCAGGCCGCAGGCCCCCAAAGTAAAAAGAGTACCAATGAACCTACAGATCATAAATAGCTCAACACTAACCGCAAAGTGTCAATGGACACTGAACAGGGATAAAACAAACCCCATGAACTGTTACACAACACACTGAACTAGAGCCAACAGGGCTCAAAAGTGAAAGAGTACTGAGAGACTACAGAGATCCTAGACAGCCAAGGCCGCCTCCAGGTTCTTCCTCCCAAAACTGGCATCAGCCAATGCCAGCACATCCACACGATATTGTTTAGAAAAAGTGTGCACAGACGACCAGGTGGCCACCTTGCACAACTAATCAGCTGAGGCCTGGTTCTTGTAGGCACAAGAAGTCCCAATAGACCTCGCAGAATGATCCGTGACAAGGGAACAGTCTTCTTCCGAAGTTCATAAGCCTGACGAATCATGGACTTTATCCAAGAAGCAATGGTTACCTTAGAAGCAGGCTTCCCTGCCCTAGGACCCTCAGGAACGACAAAAAGAGTGTCAGACTGCCTCAAGGACTCAGTGCGATGCACATAGAACTTGAGACAATGAACAACATCCAACAGATGAAGATTCTTCTCTTTGTCAGAAGTAGGGTTAGGGCCAAAGGAAGGAACCACAATCTCCTGACTAATGTGGAACTCTGACACCACCTTTGGGAGAAACTCTTGTGAGGTGCGAAGCACCGTCTTATCCTTGTGAAAGACCAAAAAGGGTGGTCTACAAAACAGGGCATGCAGCTCCGCAACTCGGTGAACAGAAACAATCACCAGGAGAAAGGCCATCTTCCACGTCAACATACGTAGAGGAATGGTAGCCAAAGACTCAAAAGGAGGATGCTGAAGTACTCCCAAGACCACGTTAATATCCCAGTGAGGAGCAGGGGACTTAAACACCGGACGGGTATGAGCAACACCCTGGAAGAAAACCCTGACATCAGGAATGATAGCAAGACGACTCTGAAAGAAGACAGAGAGCGCAGAAGTCTGAACCTTAAAAGAACTCAGATTGAGACCCTTACCCACACCATCCTGGAGGAAGGAAAGAACTGTAGGAAGGTCAAAATCCAGAGACAGGTCTTTGTCAGCACACAAAGATATAAAGGTAGACCAAACACGATGGTAGGCCTTAGAGGAAACAAGCTTACGGGCACTAAGCATTGTAGCCACTACACCAGAAGAAAATCCCTTCTTCTTCAAAATTGAGGATTCAATCTCCATGCTGCCAAAGCCAGACGATGAACGTCTTCCTTCCAGAGGTAACCCTGTAGAAGAAGGTCCACACGAGGGGGAAGTCGAAGAGGTTCCACCACTGAGAGGTCCAGAAACTCCAGAAACCAAGCCTGTCAAGGCCAGTACTGACCAATCAGAATGGCTAAGCAGCGATCCAGTCTCAGTTTCCGTAGCACCCTGTTCAACAGGGGAACAGGAGGAAAGATGTATGCCAGAGGAAATGTCCACTGTATCGACAAGGCATCCCCGGCCACAGCCAGGGGATCCGCCCAGCGAGAGCAGAACGTTGGAACCTTCCTGTTGTGCCTGGTTGCCATCAGGTCGATGCAAGGAAGACCCCACTGCTGGATGATGAGGTTGAACACCTCTGGATGTAGTTCCCACTCTCCACTGTCCACAGTGTGCCAACTGAGGAGGTCTGCCAGAACGTTGTCTACTCCAGAAACATGAACTGCGGAAATGTCAGGGACATGCTCCTCTGCCATTGATAAAATAGCCTTGAACTCTAGCCAAGCTGCTAGACTTCTTGTGCCACCTTGCTTGTTGATGTAAGATACTGCTTTGGCGTTGTCCGACTGCACCCTGACTGGCCAATCCTCCAGTTGCCAGATTCAGTGATGTAGGACATGAAATATCGCCCAAAACTCCAAGACATTGATGGGAAGGAGAGATTCCTCCTGAGATCACCGGCCCTGAACACTCAAGTTCCCCAGCACCGCTCCCCATCCAGAGAGGCTGGCTTCCATCATCACTGTGGTCCAGAAGGGCACCAGGAAGGGTTTGCTTTTCAGGAGATTGTTCAGGTTGAGCCACCACGAGAGGCTCTGTTCCACATGAGATAGGGATCTTTCCAGGAGATCTGGTCGACCCTTGCATGCCAGGATTAGAAACTCTGAAGTTCCTGGTGTGATCCATGGCAAACAGAACTGCTTCTATGTTGGAAATGAACTTCCCCACCAAGGAGGACAACTTCTTGGCTAGAACCAGATCCTGAGACAGGATAGCCTGGACCTTCAGTGCTACCTGACGAGCCACTTCATCCATGAGAAGAGGCCCAGAAAGACCATCCTCTGGGAAGGAACAAGGTCTGATTTGTCCAAATTGATGATCCACCCATGATGGGAGAGAGCATGAATGCAGTCCTGCACCTGCTGATGAAGGAGTTCCGGAGAAGAGGCCTTCAGAAGGAGGTCATCCATATATGGAGTCACCCTGATGCCGTTCCGATGAAGGACGGAGATCAATGCTTCCAGCACTCTGTTGAAGACTTGAGGAACCGTGGTCAGGTCAAAGGGGAGGGAAGAAATCTGGAAATGCCCTCGGTCGCAGGCAAAGTGGAGATACCGCCGACTTTCTGGGTGAATGGGGATGTGCAGACAGGAACCTTGAAGATTCGGAGAGGCCAAAAATTCCCCAGGGGACATGGCCGCTATCAAAGTGCGCAGATACAACTGGCGGTATTGGGACCAGAGCCCAAAGGACTTGAGATCTTTCAGATCCAAAATGGGATGACAGCCTCCGTCCTTCTTGGAAACCACAAAGAGGTTGGAGTAGAATCCCAAGCCCCTCTCCTGAGGAGGAACAGGCTCCAGGACCGCCTTGTCCAGAAGGGCCTGTATAGCTTCCTCAAAAAGGCGGCAAGTTTCTGCTCCCAAAGGAGAACGAGAAGCGAAGGTCCTGGGAGGAGGAAGAGAGGTGAAGGGAATCCTGTACCCCATAGCCACCACCTGTAAAACCCACGGGTCCACCACAGAGGCCTGCCAAGCCGAGAGGTAGTGGCGTAAGCGGCCACCTACCTGCGGGTGGGGACCCAGGTTCAGAGAGTCATGCAGAAGGTTTGGAAGCCTTGGGCTTTGTGGAGGACTTGGATCTCCAGTGCTGCTTAGGCTTGGATGAGGAGCGCGGAGCCTGAGGGACCGTCTGGGTCGCTTGGAGTGAGTCTGCTTGAAAGGGACAAAAAAGCGGATTCCTTTTGACAGGCACCTTCTTCCTTAGGACCACTGGCAGGTGAGTACTTTCTTCAAGGCTGTGTCAGCAGACCAGATCTTGAGCCAAAGAGCACAGCTGGCTACCACAGACATGGTAGATGCCCTGGCTACCATACGCACAGAGTCAAACAGGGCAGCAGAGACATAATGCTGAGCCTCAGCAATGTTAGTGCGAAGCCGTAACATGTCAGCAGTAGGGGCCCCCTGACGGACAGCTGAATTGAGCTGTTCAGTCCAAACAGCCACAGCCCTATTCACCCATGCTGCAGCAAATGCAGGGCGGAGGGCAGAGCCAGCCGTCGCAAAAATAGCCTTGAGAGAGGTCTCAAGCTTCTTATCAGTCCAGTCTTTGAGAGCAGAGACGTCAGCCACAGGCAAGGCAGTGGACTTAGAAAGCCTGGAAACAGGGGCATCCACTTGAGGGCCATTTCAGAGAACAGGTAAAGCTTAGCGAACTTCCTAGACACAGATGGTTTCTTGTCTGGAAACTTCCACTTCTCAGACACCAAGCGGTTAAGGGTGGGGTTAGATGGAAAACAAGTAGGTGGAAAACAAGTATGGGGCCTAACAGGCTCAGGAAACATGTCAGAGGGGTCAGAAGACTCCTCCTGTACCAAGGAAATGTTCAGGGTGGTCAACACAGCCCTGATCATGCACTCAGCCGAGGGAATGGGGTCAGCCTCAAAAGGGTCCACAAAAAACTGAGATGAAGGAACAGCTGAACAGTCATCATCATCATCATCAGAGTCCACCAATAATTCCTCCTTAGAGGAATCAGACACATCAGGTACATCCGGCGGTTTAGGCAAGGAAGATCTGATAGAGGCAGGGGTCTTCCACGAGTGGAAGACCCCCTGTAAAGTGGATGGAAGGAGTTGTAAGGTGTACCGGAGGTCCTTTGTAGTAGCCTTAAACTCTTGCATCCATACTGGCTCTAGTGCATGGCTGGAGGCCCCTGCAGGGGATTCAGGGGCATTCTCTAGGTAATCTAGGTGACATGAGGAGCAATGAGCAAGGGGGACACAGACATCCCAGTATCCTTAGTCTTAGGTTTAGCCCCAAGGTCTAACAGAGTAAACATTCTCACAGAGTCAAACGGTCAAAGTATCAAAACACTCACAAAATAGTGTGTATGATAAATAAATGCACCCCAGAAACGATAAATAAGACTTATCTAGTAGGCGAAGGGTTGAACTGCGGAGGAGAGAAGGAGAGTCCAAGCCCTACGTAGGATACTCGATCTGCGAATACACGGGAGCCAATCGGAAACGAGCGCACAAAGTGAGCGCTCATTGTGATGTTCACATACAGCCAGGCATCTGCTGTAGGAAGTTACCTGACCGGAAGTCGTCACAGCCGAAACTGGAAGTCGTCACGACCGAAACTGGAAGTGACGTCGCATCCGGCCCTATGGTCCCCTTTGTCCTGCTGGCTGGTTAGCACCAAGCCAGTACCACATCCACCCTTGAAGGAGACACCAGCAGCAGAGACCCACTCCAGCCCTCACCTTCTCCCCCCAGAGACTGCCCTCATTTCCTACCTGCATTACAAATAAACGGAGGCTGGAAATCCAGCTCCAAATTGCCCAGCAGCGTGGTGGTGACTTTTGTACTGGGCCAAACAGCACAACTGGCGACAAGGATCCCAATAAAGAACCCAACAGTACTGTAAGTAGCTGAGCGGCTGCCAGCTTAAAGTTATTGCATTTAATTTTATGCTAAAAAGGATATTTGTACTGGAAAACCAAAGAAATACCGTGACTGATAGAAGATATGTTTCTTACTGAAGAGTACACTACTATTATGCATCACTGATTAAGGGAATAAGGTGACTACTACATAGGATACTGTTACTGCTAAAGAGGATACTACTATTGCTAAAGAGGATACTGTTACTACTACATATGACACTGTTACTGTTAAAGAGATTACTGTTACTACACAGGATGCTGTTACTGCTAAAGAGGATACTGTGATTGCGAAAGAGGATACTGTGACTGCTAAAGAGGATACTGTGACTGCTAAAGGGAATACTGTTAAACAGAATACTATTACTGCTAAACAGGATACTATTACTACTAAAGAGGATACTACTTCTGATAAAGGGGGATACTACTACTGCTAAAGGTGACACTGTTACTGCTACAGAGGATACTGTTACTGCTTGAAGAGGATACTATTACTGCCAAAGAGGATACAGTTACTGATAAAGAGGCTGTAATAAGACATGATTATTGCTGCTAAAGAGAGGTTGAGGTTAAAGGCAAAACGATTGTCAGATATTTGCTTGCTTACACCATTTGGCATCTGCTTACACACATTTGCTTGCTTACACACATTTTGCTTGCTTAAACACATTTGCTTGCTTACACACATTTGCTTGCTTACACACATTTTCCTTGCTTACACACATTTGCTTTCTTGCACACATTGGCTTGCTTGCACACATTTGTATTTGTTACACACATTTGCTTTTGCGACATACGTTAACATCTGCTTGCTTACACACACCTGCTTACTTGCACACAACAGCCATGTCCTCAGTAGGAATCCTCATAGAATTTAATAAAGACCAGGAGCCATGGAAGGCGTATGTAGAGAGTGCAAGAGTACATGATGGCCAACAATATTGCAGAAGCCAAGCAAACCTCTGTGTTCCTGACCACCATAGGGTGGAAGCCATACTCCATCCTAAGGGACCTACTCGCTCCCGTCAGACTCGGGACCCAAAGTTTCCACTACTAACTGACTATTATCACCCAAAACCATTGCAGATCGCAGAGCGATTCTGATTTTACACCAGGAAACATCAACCTGGAGAAGACATCAAAACCTATATCCGCGAACTAAGGAAACTAGCATCCACCTGCAATTTTCAAGCCCACCTCTCTGAAGCCCTATGTGATCTCTTTGTATGTGGTTTACTGAACAAGAATATCCAGAAATGCCTCTTATCAGAGAGGAATTTAACTGAGAAGATGGCATTTGACATTGCCTTAGGCATGGAAATGACGAACAAGGATGCATCACAGCTACAAGCCCACAACGGAAATCACGCAACAGTGTACCACACGAAGGAAAAAGACATGTACAAACTGACAACCAACAGACTCCGTGCACCACCAACACTAGCAAAGGACACGTCCAGACAAAGATGCTGCTTTCTCTGCGGATACCCAGCTCACGACGCTCCAGTGTGTCATTTCAAAGAGGAAATATGCTTCAATTGCTCTAAACGGGGACACCTACAGAAAGTTTGCAGAAGCGCACAGACTTCTAGGAATGTGCCAAGGGGCAGAGGGAGGTCACTCGTCACTTATTACACAGAAAGCCAGCAAACGAAAGAAGAGGACGAACCACTGGAAGAGGAAGGGTGGTTGGTCCACCTAAGCATTCATCAACTAGAAGCCCCTGGAGGCAAAATGCAAGTAAACGTCAAAATCAATGGAAGACCAGTACTCATAGATTTGGACACAGGATCAGCGGTTTCAGTAATGACCAGGGACCAAGTCAGAGAGGCAGATTTACACATTCAACTACACCAAACTTCCATGAAGCTCAAGACTTATATCGGTCATCTACTTACACTGGTGGGATATGCCTCAGTCAAGGTATGCCATGAAGACAAAGAGCACAAAGCAATCCTGTACGTGGTCAAGACCGGAGGACCCCCACTGTTCGGCCGCACATGGATAAGCGCCATGGGGATGCCACAAATCGTGCCACGAGATGAAGCTGGCTCAGCCGGAGTCCACCAACAGATGGCTGGCACAGCTGAAGCACCAGTTCAAAGAAGTCTTCTCCCCAGAACTGGGCAAAGTCAAGAACGCCCAAGCGACATTGCAACTGAAGCCGGGAGCCATTCCACGATTTTGCAAAGCAAGAACCGTCCCGTTTGCCTCCGAAACAAAGTGGAGACAGAGCTCCAGCAGTTAGAGGCACAGGGAATCATCTCCAAGGTAGAAAGAAGTGAATGGGCATCGCCCATTGTACCGGTCATCAAGAAGACTGGAGAGATCCGCTTATGCAGAGATTTTAGGATGGCGCTGAACAAACAGTTGGAGGTCGATCAATATCCACTACCACAACTAGAAGAGCTGTTTGCGTCCCTCGCAGGGGGCAATACATTTTCAAAAAATTTACTTAAAACAAGCTTTCTTACAGCTAGAGGTCCAGCCAGAGAGTAGACACCTTCTAACAATCAACACTCACAAGAGCCTCTACCAATACAACAGAATGGTGTTCAGGGTGGCATCGGCTCCCGCAATCTGAAACGCACCATGGATGCCATTTTAGTGGATATCCCACACACAAAATGCCTTCTGGATGACATGCTCATCACAGGCATTACCGAAGAGGAGCATAAGAAAAATGCAGAAACAGTCCTTCAGCTCCTGCAGGAAAACGGTCTCAAAGTAAACTTGGAGAAATGCGAGTTCTTACGGTCCCAACTCACCTTCTGTGCTCACATCATAGACAAAAACGGCCTACACACAGCAGAAGACAGTGCGTGCAGTAGTACAAGCACCCACTCCCAAGGATGTGGCACAACTGCGATCCTATTTGGACTTATTACCATCGGATTTTTACCAAACCTGGCACAAGTGCTGTATCCGCTAAACAGACTTCTGGAAGCACAAACAGAATGGAAATGGTAGCCGGAGTGTCAAACAGCTTTCCAAGTAACAAAGGACCTGATCCTCCAATCAAAGGTATTGGTCCATTACGACCTCCTGAAGCCAATCACCTTGGCTTGCGACGCCTCACCCTATGGATTAGGAGCCGTACTTTCCCATGTCATGCCAGATGGCTCAGAACAACCAATCGCATTTGCATCCAGGTCGCTGACGCTAGCAGAAAAGAACTACTCTCAAATTGATAAGGAGGCACTGGCCATTATATGGGTCTTACAGAAGTTCACAATCTACGTGTATGGACGCACATTCACCCTACTGACGGGCCACAAGATGTTACTGGCTATCCTAAACACAGACAAAGCCATCTCTGCCACCACCGCAGCCAGACTACATTATGCTCTATATCTTGGAGCATTCAATTACACACTTAGTTACAGGCCGCACAACCTACACTCGAACGCTGACGCCATGTCACGCCTCCCACTCAAGGACTCACCAAACACAAAGGAAAAGGGAATCATGTCAGACGCCAGTCACATCTGTTTCACCACCACGTTCAGATCAGACGTGGTAGCAGCGGCAACAAGCACTGACACAACCCTGGCAGCTGTCCTCAAATGTGTCCAGCGGGGCTAGCCGACGAAAACGCCAACAACAATACTTGCCTATGCCCACCGAAAAACCGAACTCACCAGTCATGGTGGATGCCTCTTATGGGGAAATAGAATTCTGATTCCGCCACAGCAGCGGGCGCAAGCACTGGACATACTGCATGAAGGGCACCTAGGAATCGTCAAGATGAAACAAAGGGCACGAACAACAGTGTGTTGGCCGTCAATTGATGATGACATTGCAACATGGGTAGCAAACTGTACAGGATGCGCGAAAACCCAGCGTCAGATCAACCCACAGACGACACAACCATGGGAATGGCCACAAACACCATGGGAAAGAATTCAAGTTGACTTTGCAGGCCCAATCCGGGGCACCACATATTTACTATTAGTGGATGCACTCTCTAAATGGCCAGAAATATGGCTGATGGCTAGCACCACTACAGACGCAACAATCCAAATACTACGTCTCATCTTTGCAACATTTGGCCTTCCGAAACACATTGTCACAGACAATGGACCACAGTTTGTGTCCCAAAAGTTCCAGGACTGCTTAGTGGACATCGGAGCCACTCACACACACACACGGCCCCATACCACCCGGCCACCAATGGCCAGGCAGAGAGGTTTGTCCAAACCCTGAAGTCTGCCCTAACTGCAATACAAGAGGCATGGGACACTAAATCATCACTGGATGATTTCCTGGCTACCTATCACACAACACCACATGCCACCACAGGAGTCACCCCAGCACACTTGATGTTCGGCAGACCCTTGCGAACCAAACTACATACTTTCTGCCCAGATGTGGCAGACACTGTCCAAGAGCACCAAGCACGCATGACAGGCTCCGGCACAGAACGACGATTCCAAACGGGAGACCATGTGTGGGCACGCTGCTACACGGGCCATCAGAAATGGACTCCAAGCATAATAACAGCAGTCACGGGCTCTCGATAATACATAGTCCAAACGGACCATGGACACCTCTGGCGAAGGCATGTTGACCAATTGCGAATCAGATGTCGGAATCTGGAAGACCCGGAACAACAAATTCCTCCAAAAGCAGGCACAACATCCACCACAAACAAGGACAACTCGTGTCCATCGACAGAAGAGGAGGAAGAGTACGTCTTCCTCTTCAGCTCATCCAAGACGCTTACGCCAACATCCACCAGAGGCACTGAAGCACCACAGAAGCACCTACACTGCCACAAAGGGATAAAACAACATTGGCTGCAGAAGGCCGCTTGGGCACCACGCCCACTCCCTTCGGCCAGCCCACAAGAGAAACTCAACCTCCCGATAGATGGCAGTGCACAGACAACATCAAATCCCGCAGGAAGCCTGTCCATCACTGAAGAAAGAAGATCTTCTCTCTCTCTCTCCCCCCCATCTCTGTCATATCTTCTCTTTGCAGTGGGAAAGGAGATGTGATGTTCACATACAGCCAGGCATCGGCTATAGGAAGTCACCTGACTGGAAGTCGTCACATCCAAAACCGGAAGTCGTCACAGCTGAACCGGAAGTGACATCACACCCAGCCCTACGGTCCCCTTTTTCCTGCTGGCTGGTTGGCACCAAGCCAGTACCACATCCGCCCTTGAAGGAGACACCCGCAGCAGACACCCGCTCCAGTCCTCACCTTCTCCCCCCAGAGACTGCCCTCATTTCCTACCTGCATTTCCAATAAACAGAGGCTGGAAATCCAGCTCCAAATTGCCCAGCAGCGTGGTGGTGAATTTTGTACTGGGTAAAACAGAACACTCATGGGAAACATAGTTTTGCTAACGGAGTACCCCAACAGTGCCCAAAGTCCCCTAAAGCCTCCAATATGCCCAGAACATTGACCAGATGACAGAGCAAAGGCAAACCCACAAAATGAGCCATCTCTGACCACACTACATGGAGTGGTTGCAGAGATATGTCCCAAACTGTAAAGTCCCATAGAAGTGAATGGAGCAATGGCGTCAAAGCGGTAAGCGAGCGCTTTAAAGGCACGGAACATAAAGTTAACAAGGTGAATACCAAAACATAAAACTACTCAAAAGCCTACTAGAATAAAACAGTAAACCCAATAAACACTGGTCCCAGTAGGGAAAGTGTCCAAAGACCCCTAAAAACATGCTAACCAGCAACAAAAGGGTTAAGTTACCACAGAAACTTGCTCCAGATACCTCACAGATATACAGATAAACCCAATGAGTGCAGAGTATGTAATAGGAACCCCAAATGAGACCCCTGTGCGGAGGGGAAGTATGGGACACGTAGACCTCAGCACTCAAAGGGTCCTCACCTTTTTCAGCAGGTCTTCTGTCTTCAGATTACCATATATCAAGAAGAAGCCTCAGTGGGCAACTCCTGGGGAAAGAACTTGCAGCCAAGATTTTCAACCCAGGGCTTAGGTCCACAAAAGCACCTAGTAAACTGAGCTATCTACACTTGGGTGATTGGAATTGTCAGTGATGGTAATCCGCCTAATGGTGGTATTCCATATCTAACAGAAAAATAATAAAAAAGCTAAAACTATAGCAGAACTGTTCTCTTGCCTTGTGTCTTGACCAAGGAACAAATCTTACTGGTTGGGGATTAGCTAGCTGCAAGCTAAGGAGAAGAGGTAGGCTCCACCCAGCAGTCACTTCTCAGAATTGTTCCTGCATACTTAAAGGGGCTGATCATCTACCCAAAGTTATCAGTAACCTGTATTGGATGACAGAGAAACCCTATTGAAGTGACACCGCATTTAAGAAATTCCAGTGAGAGTGAATCGTATAGAACTTTAGTGTAACTGAGACATTTCTTATATTTTGGTGTTTGTACGTAATACTGAGAGATTATTCCCTTTTTACATGTTAACATCTGAATCGTTAAGTGAGACTGACCTACCCAATAAAGGTGACACACATTTCATTTAAGACTGCAATATCTATTCATATTATAATCAAGGGTAACAAACAAGCGGAGGATCTCCTGATTACCTGGCGAACTATAATCATTATTAATTCTATGGATAGTGTCACTAATAAATGCACGCCCTATATTCTGTATGTTTTGGATCGCAATAGTATTTATTGTTACTATCTACTGAGTGTGGGATTAGATATCTTATTTTTGCTTATTTTCTGATTGTGGTAGTAGCTATTTTATTGTTGGCCTACTTTGTGTTGTAGTGTAGCTATTCCGAATGTGGGGACAATTCACCGTGTGTGAAGGTCTATAAATGAATATTGCTTTATTGAAATGCCACTAGCACCCTCTTCTTTTTAGTTTCATTTGTCTGTGCTAGCAGATAAGCGGGTGGCTGCATCAATAAATCGTTTTATGTGTATGTGATTTATAGAGCACAAAAGTATTGTCTTCTTTTGGTAAACTGCTTTTGATGTAGCATTGAAGGGGGTTAAAATGTCCCTTATAAATCAGTAGTGCTAGATGTGTTCTTATAGGGCCGTTGGTTTGTTCCAGAACATAGTAACATAGTTGATAAGGCTGAAAAAAGACATGCGTCCATCAAGTCCAGCCCATGCCAAAAACACCCTTGTTGATCCAGAGTAAGGCTAAAAAAACACTCATGTGTAGTAGACTAAAACTGTTAATTTTTGGTATTCCTAAACATTCCATGTCTTAGGAAGAAAAAGTCAAGCCTTGTAATAACAAGTGACTGAGAAATGCTCAGTAGCAGCCAGTATTCTAGTTTATAAACCCAGTCGTTTCAGCATTTAGTTTAGTTACTGAAATTGATGGAGTTTCTCTTCCCATGCACAACATCCTGAACTTTAGGTGACATTTCCATCTAGACATGCTCAGTCACCTCCGTAAGCTATTCACAATGATTCTCTTCACACAAGGGAAGCACTGGAATAATTGCAGTGAAAACTTGGCCTTCAACCAAGCTGTATGCCTGATCGGTTTCTTCCTGTGTCAAGCCACATCAAATCCAGGTATTTGCGCTTTTGCAATTTAACAGGGAAATATGACCTACGAATAAGTGGCTCTTCTTTTGTTTAATAGAAAGACATACCTAAGTAATTTTCCTACACAAGGCAGTCAGGAGCATTTGTATAATTTGCTTTTGTGCATTGATCGCTGTTGAAGTCTACTACTAGTTGTTTTAGTTTACAATCTCATACGCAATAATGACCCTTATGAACCATTCAAATCTATTGAATCCCATAATTTGCTGTGAGTAGATGAGTCCTATTGGCAGATCTTGATTGAGATCACTATATGCCTGTACAAGTATATGTACTGCTATAGACCATTGAGACCCAACTGAACAAAGCAGTTTATTCTTTAGGACAGCACATCCTCAGTGACTGTACAGTGAATTATACTACTCCCTTGTGCCATTACAATTTTTTTCATATTCACATCCGTCTGGTCCTGCCCATAGACCAGTGTTCCTCAAACTTTTTTTTACTCAAGGCGGTAAACACACAGGCTGTAATTTTTGGGGCTCTCCTAACAGTTTATAAAATATGAGAAAGGTTAAAAACACAAGGGGAATGCCCCTTGTGTGGAATCACAAGCGGGTAAATGTTGACCTCCACCAAAAACATCCAGTGATTGGATACTCACAAAATTATCTGCTGAGTTGATACTTATGAGGCACTCAGCAATCAAAGCTTCTGGAATATTTAAACTGCCCTGCTCACAGTCCTAAGATCTTCTCCAAAGTTTAGATGAAGTGGGCTGCTCCTCTCATACTCACATTCCTCCAAAATGACATATACTGTAAAAAAGAACAGACAAGAAGGCACCCAGTGGTACCTACATGAATCAAATTACAAATCCTAGATCCCAACGAATGAACTCACTCACATGTGTGGGTGATTGGTGTGAGAATACTCTCAACTCAACAACATTGAAAGCTTTCAGAGATTTACCCGTCTGCAGTCAGGATCATCAAACCGTTGGACGAAGAAACAGCTGCTCTCCCTCTAGGATAACAAAAGTCACTTGGTATCATGGTGCCCTTGATTGCCCTCTGATGATGCTGCTGCTGTGTATGGGCGACATTGTCTATCACTTCCTAAATGTCATGCTTATGTGCATTCACTATTCTTATAGGCCTATGGTAATTGCCAGAGTGAGTCTCCGCCTACTTGCTAGGCCTTATAGGCCTCAGTCTGCCAGTACTCATTTGCCCTTTCGTGGTGGACCTGTGTGCTAGCTCTTGTAATTTTCTTATGTTCTGATCCATGTATGACCTCTGGCTACGTTTCTCTCCGGCTATGTTAGATGCCTGACTTGTTGCCTTCTGCTCCGGTCTGACCCTTGGCTTCATTTGACTACCCACTCTATGCTGACCCTGGCTCCGGCTGATCATCTGATATGGTATTGACCTTGGCTTGGCTGACTAACTACTCTGTGTTGACTCTGGCTCCAGCTGATTATACACGTGTCTCCGACACTTGGCCTGACTGCATCTGCTATCTCTCTAGATCGTGCTCTAGCTGGTACATGCTGTGCTCAGTATCCTCCTCTGCACCGGACATTGGCTCTGGCTATCCTATTTCGCGTGTTACCAACGGTTAGTGCCTTTTGGTATTCCCTAGCGTTCTAGGGATTTAAGTCACCATTGCCTTCGCTACCCTAGCGTTCTAGGGTATGTCTAGTCACCATTGCCTGTTGATTTACCCTAGTGTTCTAGGGGAGTTACTCTAATTTTGTTTGGGTGTTTCCGCTTCACCTATACTAGTAGCTACTGCTATCCTTGCTACTATTACATGCTGTAGTCAGACTGGATTCAGCCTCCCTTCTGTCAGTGGACTCCGTGCTGTCTCCATACCTGGCTAGTGAGGGTTGGGAAGTACTTGTGCACTGTCTCTATACCTGGTCCTGTGAAGGGGAAGTGCTTTTCATATCTTTTCTGTTCTAATTTTAATAAAGATATTTATTTTACTGTATCTGTTTTTGTCACTCCGTGACACTTGGTTTATTAAAACACAATATAATAAGACATGGTCTGCTTATGCATTTCACAGCTTACTACCACTTTATCAGCATATATGACCAAATAAGGTAAAGGAATTGTCCTTTACCTTGTTTTGCCACATTCTTTGATAAAATGGCAGTAAGCCATGAAAGGTGTAATCAAGCCATTTTATTTGTCTTATTATATTGTGTTTTAATAAACCAAGTGATTTTTGTTATCCTAGAGGGAGAGATGATCCTGACTGGAGACGGGTAAATCTCCAAACACTTTCATTGTTGGTAAGCTGAGAGCATTCTCACAACAACCTGACACGTGAGATCTAGGTGAGATCTAGACTGTGTGTGTGGTGATTTTGTTATAGAAAATCTGGGACACCCTAAGCGGATATCCATGGCATACCAATGTGCCGTGGCACCCTGTTTGAGAACCAAAGCCATAGACAGTCCAGGGCTAAAATGTCTGGCAAATCTGTGCACAAGAGAAAGTGCACAATAAATAAATGATAGTGCATAAATAAAGATTGATAATTATAATAATAACCACACGCATATGTGTCAGATTTTAGAGGGCTGTATGAATGACACTTACTTAGGTAAGTTAATCTGTTAAAAGTATTAAGAACCCCTAATTCCTAAGGTACATTTCAGCTTTAAGTCACTGGATATTAATTAAACACACTGCAAAATGCACTGGAGAACTCTCATATTAACCCTTTTTGTGCCAGAGGGGTACTCAAAGCATGCATTGCATAACCCTATGGGACTCAAAGGGTTAAGGGGCTAAAATGAACAGCTTTTGTAAGATAAATAGTAAGAGTATATTTATTAGTAAGCATATATTTATAGAAGATGGTTAAATAGTCACATGGTACATGTGGTGAAATAGGGCACAATGGCACTCATGTATCAGGTACTTTGCCATGAAGACTGGCACTACTGCACCTACTGATTCACGTCTAGGTAAATTTGATACATTTGGGTGAGCTTTTGAATGGGATCTGGAAAATTAGATGTATTAACGCAGCACAGATGGAATTAAGGCTGTATTTAGTGGAAGCAAAAGAGAAACAATTCTAGAGTGAACCTACTGCACCACAGGAGACAAATGGAAAACATATAAATGTCCTTTGATTTGAATGGGGCAATGGAGATCTGTCTAGAATTCAGTAGGTTACAATTTCCAGTTAAATAAATGGGAAGTTTTATTTGGCTCCTATTGCGCATCTGGTTTGATCCAGAATTGATCCTTTTTAGCTTCCTGAATAGGGCCTTCATTGCTAGACATTCCCTAGACCTATATTAATCCCTTGAGGACCAAAGGGTTTGTTCAACACAAAGCTCACAGTGGGTTACATAAGCATTTAGGGCTCGATCCAAATGTTGGCGTCGGCAGAAAAAACTGGCGACGGTGGTTTTGTATGTCAAGTAAGCAACGCAAATGTTCCCACTAGTAAGAACTAATGGCGGTTTTGAAACACACGACACCAGTCGCCAAACTATCGCCCATTGAGGACAATGTAAAAGCTAAGCCCAGAGCTAACGCGAGTTAAATTGAAACATTTTCCTCCAGAAATCTAACACATACTTTTTTTGGAGAACATCACACAACACAGAGTAGAAAACCACCGTCGGGTGAAATAAAACAGAGAAGCAGGTCATTCAAGGACACAACACAAGCATACAGAGGTCAGATATTAACCCCTGCAATGCCAATACAACAACAAGGCCTACAACAGTGGTTCACAATCCCTCCATCTAAGACAACCCTAACATCCAATCTGGATGTTCAAGGGCACCCCTTGAAGTTCTTAGAAAGGACTCAGTGAAAGGAACAATCAATGGATACATGCTTATTAGTAGGGCTCACAGTGGGGATGAGAAGAAGGAGATAATTGAGCAGAATGACCACTACAAACATACATCACAGAACACATCTACAAAGCAGTTGTAACCTGTATGGGAATAGTCAGGCACCCTGAGCTTGCGCTCATAGCACACCAAAGAGCCAAGGCACAAAGATTGTGAAACACCGGCCTAAACCATACAAACAAGTCACAGACAAACAACAAGTCTCCAACAACCCCACAGGGACAAGTGGAACACAAAACAGCACAACATAAGCCATCGCAACACACCTTTGAACAACAGGGGTTAACACACAACACGACATGCACACCTGTCACTCCAAGAACAAATCAAGCTCATCTATGTAACCTCAGCAGTCAATGGAGATAAAACACACACCTGACAGGTACATACCAATTACAAATAATCACACCACTAACCACAGACACACCAGAAAACAATTACCTGTATAACACACACACCATTATGACCACATGATACAGAAAAAAGGGAAGAAAGGAAGGGGGAAACCAACTGGAAGAGAACCACCAGGCGGTTCCCCCCCACCCCCCCAAAAAAAAGCCTAATAACTGAGACACACTCCAGGAGTGTGACACATATGACTATCTTGCGTCATTGATCACCTCTTCCTTGTCAGGGTTTTAAAGGGATAGTAATACTGAATATGTTTTAGAAACCTGTCTAGTAGGGTTCATCCCCCTGAGTAAAACAAGGGAATTGCCACTGCTGAAAGGTGTTTCATTCCAAAGTTATTTCAGCTCAAAGTTGAATGTCATAGATCAAATATCACAGTGGCCTGAAATTTTACAGTGGCACTGTTGCTATACCATCCCATGGACAGCTCTGGTCCCAGCACCATGAATCTCCATAGGATGGTGTAGCAACAGCGCCACTCAACAATTTCAGGCCACTGTGATTTTCCTATTTAAAAATCAACTGTGAACTGAAATAACCTCTGAATGAAACACCCTTCAGCAGTGGGAGTTCCCTTGTTCTACTCTGGGATGAACCCTGAAACATATTTGTTCAAACATTCTAAGCATTACTATCCCCTTAATTGGGATCATGTTGTTGATCTGTTGATCTATCTAAAGTGTTCATGTTGTTCTAGTTCAAGTCACATCATGGAACAACACCCTGATGTTGTTTGGCTTTCATATGTCTGTGAGTTGAACTTGTACAAACATGTCTGTATGTTATGTGTGTGTTCACCCCTGCTGTAAAAGCTTGTGATGCCATTCATTGTGCATGAGTTGTGTTCACTGCATAGTTTGCAATGCATTGGAGACAACTCTGCCAAACAAACAACATCTTGAATAGGAAACATGTATGAACACAGATGTTATGAAGAAGTGCAAATATGTATTGAAAGAAGTGGCTTTACTTCTTTTTTTTTTTTTTGAGGGTCTTGGGGGGGCTGCAGACGTGGATTCTCTCTGACTTTGGAGGGTTACCCGAGGGGGTCTGGTGGCTGGTGGTGGTGGGGTTCGTAGATCACCACTGCTGGCTGGTGATGCATCACTGGACCCCTCACGTGATGGCTGGCCCATGTCCTGCCGCTGATTTTCTCTGCTGTTCAAGTCCTGAATCTCCACCAGCATGTGGCCAAGGACCTCCATCATGCCAGTGTGGAACTGCAAATACTGTGTGTTGGAGACCACCTGCTGTGCCTCAATGGCCCTGAGGCACCCCATGATCCACCCTAAGGTCAGCTCTACTCGCCTCAGTGTTCGGGCACACCTCCTGATGACTGTGAGCTGCTCCCCCTGGACAGTCACACATGTCGCATCAAGGGCCGCTCTGCCCATGGGTATCACAGGCATGGAAGCAAAGGAGGCTGGTGCAGGTGGTGGTGTGGTGTGGGGGAGCGGATTCCCACGAGGGCATTCACCGGCATGGATGCTTTGGAGGGACAACAGGTTCAGATACCCGGACCCCTCACTCCCCTCGTATTCCCTGGTCTCAGAGTGGCTCACTCGTGTTGCTGGGGGTGATGGCGTTGGTGGTGGGGTGAAATCAGTGCGGCCCTGTGGCCCCCCAATTAGCCCAAGGTGGTGGTAGTCCAGGGCCCACACCTCTGATGCCTCCTGGCTGGATGATGACCATATGGATGGCTGTGGACTGGCCCATGTGTGTGTATCTGCCTTGGCCGGCACTGTCACAGTCAGTGGCATCCTGTGCCGTGCCACTGGCTGTGGTTGCAGAGGACCCTGGAGGGCAGGATCAGCCGACTGCTGCTGCTGCTGTGTCTGCCACTGGGGAGGTGGACCCTGGGGGCCATAGTCTGCCCACTGCTGCTGCTGTGGCTGCCGCTGGGGAGGTGGACCCTGTGGGCCATGGTGGGGCCTCTGCTGCTGCCGCTGCTCCAGTGGTGGACCCTGTGGGCCAAGATGGGGCCGCTGCTGCTGCTGCAGTGTTAGTTGTGGTGGCAGCGCCCTGGAGGTGGTGGCCTCCTCAGAGGAGGTGCCTCCGGAGTCCTCTGCTCGTGCTGACTGGTGTGCTCTGTGAGGAAATCACATGATGTAATCAGTGATGTGAGCCATGACAGGAGTGCTGCAAGACTATTACATTCACATGTGAACCGTTGAGTGGCAAGATGGTATCCATTGCATTGCAGTGTATTGGTTACCATCCTGACACACATTGCTAAGCTTGACGTGATCCCAGACGTTGATTCTACTAACCTTCAGTGGTGTAGATTTGGTCATCATGTGTATCCTGAGCAGTGGGGATGGCAAGGCATATACCTCCTTGCTATCCCCATTCATCACACCTTGAGTGACACAAACCCACTGCATGTCCTACACCTAGGCCTCAACAGCAAACACACTAGGACCTCTAAACACAGCAATGCACCGGTGATGACCAGTGACTACAGAGTCCAACCAATGATGTCAGCAACAGTAACAGACACACCAAGCACACCAACCAACATGATCTGTGGAACCCAGCAACCCAATCAGCTGGAGGACACATGAACACACCCCTGGACAGCTAAAATCCTAACACACAGTAAATATATGCATGGTTATACTGGACTATTGGAGGTTACTTCTACCTTTTCCTATGTTATGCTATGGAGACTAAGCACTGATATGTCATCTGTTGTTTTGTTCTCAGTGCATTGGCTCCATAGAATAACACAGGGATTGTAAGTGTGATGACACTGCAGTTGTCATGTACACATTGTCACCTCCTTCTGACACCCTAGTGAATGTCCCCCCCATCATGATTGAGCTTTGTGAATCACATATGTCCTGCAGAGTGGTAATGGTAGTGAATGCCCCCTGGCCATCCACACTCTGCAGGCTACATATGATACAGAAAGCTGAACCTTGACTATTCCACTTGGACTAACTACCTACATGTACAAGGCCTAGCCCTGACATGCAGTAACAATACGATAGGAAACACACCAATTCCCCTCCTTGACATTGTGATACAAATAACAGTTAGATCTGTGACTGACACGATGGTGTGCATTGTTTTTGTGCTGTGCATGATGTTGTTGTCGACAGCATGAAGGGGAGTTCAACAGGGACTTGACCATTACCATTCAGGCTGGGTTTGTCAAGTGTTCTGTCCTTGTTTGACGTCCCTCCAAGCTGTGCTGCTGAATTGTGATGTGGAATGCTGTCCATGTGTTCAGGTGTCACTGTGTTGGCCTCTGTCTGGTAGGTGTCAAGATTTGTGTGATGTATGTGTGGGCCTTGATGTACGTACCGGTGGACTGGAGGCTACTTTCATCCCGGGTGTCACTCCTTCCAGGGATCCCGTGCACCAATAAGGAGGAGATAATCCTGCGCACAGCCTCCTCCCACTGGCTGTACTCCACTCGCAGGGGCGGACCACCCCCAGTGCCGGCAGCATGCAAGGCCTGATCTCCCATCTTCTTCACCTTCACAATGGTAAACAGGAATAGGAAAAGGGTTGAACTAGATGGACGCAAGTCTTTTTCAATCTAAATTACTATGTTACTATGTTACCTTGGCCTCGCAGTCTGTCCACCTTTTTTTTGTAGACTCCAGCGACCGGCTGTGGCTGGAAACAGCATTCACTGCCAGGACCTCCTTTCATGCAGCCTTTCACTTGGCCCCCATACCAACGACCTTCCCCTTGGGGATCAGGAGCCTCTCCCTGGTGATGACTGCCTCACAGAGGACGAGGTTCTCCTACTCTGAGAACTTGGGGTCTCTCGCCCTGTCCTCCCCCTCACCCCCAGAGGTTCTTTGGGAGCCCTGGCTTCGGCTCTCCAGCCCTGCCTGTGCTGGCCCTGGCTGTGTTGGGTGCTCTCCCTGATGTACCCCTTGTCCCACTGCCAGCTCTTGCCCTGCACTCTGTGTGCCTCTTGTACTGTGGCTCCCCCTCCTCCCAAGGGCTCTCCCTCTCCCTCCCCTCCCCTGACCAGGTATGCCCACCTGCTCCTCTTGCTCCTCTCCTCCTACACTCCCCATACCTCTCTCCTGTCCTCCTCTCCTCTCCATTTCACTCACACACGAGCACTCACTCAGGCCCTCATGCACACAATCACTCACTCTCTGTCACTCATTTGCACTCGCAGACACACACTGTCAAAAAAAATATAAAAGTATATGTGATGTATTATCAAAATAAAAATAAGCTATGTGTTTGTGTGTTTGTGTTTGGATGTGTGATGGATATGTGCAAAAGTGTTTTATTTGTATTATTATAATGTACCAATGCTCTCCAACTCCTGACTGATGTGCTCTGCTCCTCTCTACCTATCTCTCTTATACTAGCCTCCATGCCTGGGCCCTGAGATCTAGCTCTTTGAACTTGATAACAGACAAAGGTGCGTAGGTGATTTTGGGTCTATATATAGTTTATTCGACTCAACTTGATACTTTGGGGTGCTGTGATTGGCTGGGGCACTAGGTAATGTCTGACGTTTCGCTTGATTTTTTTGTTATTGGGATGTTTCTCACGTTTATCGTGTGTTTTGCGGCGACTATGAGGTCAGATTTTAGGCGAATCCAGTTTTGTAGTTTTCGTGTGTTTTGTAGGCTGTCGTGTGTTAACTCTTCTGGGTAAGGAACATTTGAATCTCACGTTACCCAGTCTTAGTTAACTCGCGAAGGCAGTTTTATCTTCATGCTGGTTTTAAGTCCAACATTTGGATCGAGCCCTTAGTCCTCAAGTAGTAAATGTATGTAACATTCTGTTTTTTTCTTCTTCAATTCTGGGTAATTACATTGAATGAGCGATTTCAATTCTACTGTTAGTGACCTCTACTGGCAGTCTATAAAGAGAGCCTGTGACTCATATGCCTCTGCAAATGATTGTAAAACTGTGTATGACTGTGTGTGTATGGGTGTGTCTGTGTTTGTGGTGTGTGTGTTTATATGTATGTGTGTGTATGTCTGTGTCCTATCTGTTCCACTACATAGACAATACAGAGTGTGACACATACTTACCCAGAGCTTTTCTGGTTCTTGGAATATACAGTTGCAGGCTCTTTTTACAGACTGCAGGCAGAACGTGCTAACATCATTTATAACTGGCAGGAAGATAGACAAAATAGCAGAAGGTAAGTAAACAAATAAAAATAGGCAGGCAATAATGTTAAATTAATTAATATGGACTACTAAAATAACGAAAGTTAAGCATTACTATTCCTTTAACCTTCTGGATACACGAGAGGTCTCCAGTGCATTGTTTCCTGAGTAGAATAAATCCTCTGTTTTATTATCAGCTTTGGGAAATGAATCTGGCCAGTATTGATAACAGCCATTTCCTTAATGGCTACATTTTTAGCTTTTCTTGTGACATCAAAACTGATGATGTGAAACACAATGGGGGAACATATGAATCTGCCAGTGTAGTTCATTTTCTAAGCTAAGACAAGGTCCGTTGTATTTTGTGGTGTGAACTAGAACAGGGGTTCCAAACCCGTGCCCTCAGGGCCCACTAACAAGCCAAGATACAGGGCCGGATTTATAGAGTAGGCATCTGCCTACAGGTGCACCCCACAGATGGGCACCTGTCATTGGGATCGTTTTTTTTTTTTTTTTTTTAAATAGCCTCACCAGGCATCAAGCTATTGCACAGGGGTGGGGGTGATTAACTCCTCATTTTCTCCCCTCTGCACACCGCGGCCGGATGTGAGTCATGAGAGACAGAACTTGAAGAGCAGATCTGAAGCTGGAGTCACAGAGGTGCATTACTCCCACTCCTCACTTGACGGAAGTGCCCCGCCCTCTTCCAGACACTGAAAGGAGCCCACAAATAGCTGCCTGTACATAGTCGGTCACATTTTTTGCAATCTTTTTTTTTTGGGTGGGAGGGGGCGCTTGAGATTTCTGTGCCTATGGGCTCCTGAGATGTAAATTCAGCCGTGCCAAGCTATGAGGATTTCCTTGCCACAGCACAGCTGAGTTAATAAAAAATGACTGCGCCTCAGATTAGTTAACTCACCTTTACTGTACCAAGAGGAAACACACACACACACCTCCTTCATTGTGAGCAAGCACTGAAAGCTTGCCCTATAGTATACACAGGAAAATAAAATCAGGTTACACCAATTCCTTTTGTGCTTTGTTCAGTACATGGAGTTAACCTTTTACGGACCAGAGGGGTGTGCAATACATTACAAAGCAATACATTTCTTACCTCGTTGCTCCTTAAAGAGTTAATTAAAGAGCAAAGGAATGGAATGCCCCAAAAATCCCATATACTCCAACATTACTACCCTCTTGGCACAAACTTGATTAAGGGGAGAATTTTCAGTGTGAAACAGTAAGTAAATAGGTTTCACCAAGTACAACAATAGTGAATTGATTCTAGAGCCTGTTTCAGTAGGGAATCATATTATTACAGCCCCCCCGTTTGCCACTGGTGTATTATGAAGAAGTGTAGCAATTCCAGGACTGCACCATGTGGAACAAGTCAAACTTCCCACTGATTTCAATGGGGATTTAACCCCAGGAACACTGTGTTTTTAATTTATACTCATTGCCTACCTATGCATCATATAATTTCCTCTTGCCTTTTATTCTCTGCCTGGTATTGTGACCCTTTTTTTGTCACTGGAGGTGGAGCCTCTGTTGCAAGCTAAAATTAATGAAATATTCAATTTTAATATCCTTCATCACATGGACGCAATAGAAAATCCAGTATAAATATAATGGTGTCTTAGACCTTTGAGTGCCCGAGTAGGGTGACCACGGGTCCCGGAACGTCCGGGACTGTCCCTTATTTCAGGGACATGTCCCGCGTCCCGGGTCCCCTTCAACCGGGACAATGAAGTGTCCCGGAATGAAGCCAAGCCGCCCTGAATGTCAGCCTGCAAGCGGTGTGTCACATCATGGACGCCGCTTGCAGGCTGACATCCAGGGCGGCAATGCAGCTTACCTGATCTCCTGGAGGTAAGCGCTCTAGTAATACAGAGCGCTGGGAGATGACATCATCTCCCAGCGCTCTGCATTACTGAGCACAGCGCGCGGGAGCTTCAGCTCTGTGCCGGAGGAGGCACAGAGCTCCCTCTTGACACGCCGCTAGACCACCAGGGACTCAAGGTAAGGCAATAGGGTGACCACGTCCCGGAATGGCAGAAGGGAAATGTGGTCACCCTATGCCCGAGGGGTACACAACACATTGCAGAACAATGCTTTGCATACTCCTCTGGCACTCAAAGGGTTAAAATACACTTTGACTACTGATGGATTACATTTTACAACCAAAATCATCGACCCATAGTGCCTTTGTTTCCTCTCTCATGAAATAACAAGTGTAGTCTTAGTTTAATGCCCTAAAAAAGGTGGAAACAGCAAATGCTCTTGATTTATCTTTAGAAATAGCGCTGTATTTAGCACACCTTGATAAGACTAGAGGAAAATGTAAACAATGTGGGATTTTTCCTGGAGTCTGTGCGATTGCTCTATTCAATAATGTTGCGCTTTTATTGTTGATGGGTATGTGTTAGGGCAATTGCTGTTAGCTTATTTTTCTTACCACATTTAGAAGTATACCCATTTGATGAATGCCGCTGTAAGGTTGCAATGTTTGAAAAATTGTGGTAAATACGTGCCCTCTTCACTCCACCCATAGCCACACACCACACTCCTCGCATGACCCTACCCCTTGTCCAATCCCCTGTTTCCTAGCACTGAAAATACTCTTGGCCTATAACAAGCAACAACCAAAAAAACAACAACAACAAACTTTAACCTCTTGGCTTATAGTAATAGTATAGTAATACACAATATGTTGGAGATCTCTCTAGCACCCAAGGGTTAAATAATCGCCTATAATGGAGTATAAAACTGGTGCAGGGACACTGAAATTACTCTGACCACACACTACAGAGAATATAGGCGTGTCCAGCACAACTGAGGCGTCCTCAAATATGGAGCTCTAGAAAGTAGCCTACTTTGCCTATTGGGAATTCTGGCCCTGAAGAAAACTGTGCAAGCTCTCACCATACCAGGACTGCACACCATGAAATATCCTTACAAACTGCTCAAGATAAAATCCATCAAACTCAGTTTTCTATTTTTAGTCAGGCAAGCTGCTTTGGATCCCCTTGGTAATAGGCTTAATTAGCAATGGGAGTTGCAGGTTTCTGATGATTAGAGGTTCCTGGACAGCACTGTAGGAAAATCAATTGTGTAATGGTGGCACTCCCCCACTCATCAGAACGTACAGTCAAAAATCAGACAGCTGGCACCGAGCCCGCTGCTGTGTGCTAACAAAACACCCTGTAATGATATGAATGTATATGGCATGTTTTTGAAGGTAATTGATGCTAATGAATACCATAAACCATATTTATCAACTCATTGCTTTGTTTCTTAATGATGAGGATATGAAGGTCTTTTCTGAGTTAGTGTAAGAGCTTATTGCCAACAGTGAAGCTGATAGAAGTGGAGAAATTCTGGAGCAAACCGACTGCACCACAAGGGACAAACCATTTCCAAAATTCCTATTGATTTAAATGGGGCTTTTAACCTCTTAAATGCTTGAGAGATCTGCTTTGGCATTCAAGGGGTTAAAACCCCTTTTAATCTAGTGGAAATGAAACTGATGTACTGAGATAAACTGCAGCAATTTTGGAGCAGACCAGCTGTCTCATAGGGGACAAATATAAATTCTCATTGGTTTAAATGGAGATATTAAGTCCATCACTGCCATGCAAAGCAATGCTCTGGAAATGTCTCTTGTGTTCAAGGGGTTAAAAAGTACATTTAGATGAATCAGATATTGACAGTATTCTATATTGTCCCATTTGTTTTGCCTCAGAATTAAGTCAGTTCCTCTTTGTACATAAGCCTCACTGTCTCTTTATTACATGGAACATGACCCCTGGTTTAGGCTGGCATATGCAGCATCAAAAAGTCAGTCTGTGGGTCCTTCATGTAAGACTGCCAAAAGGTAAACTGGCATTAGTGGATTTATATCTCAGGTTCCCCTAGGCAAGGAGCCCAAGCTATGCTCATGGTCACATGCCCATTCTTTATATTAGCCCTGGATATTACAGCAATATGTCTACTGGTAATTAAACTGGGCACCATAAACCAGGAGCAGCTGGTTGGTCCAGGAGCATTGGGCTTGTTATTTCCAGGCCCTATTACTCAGCATAGTGGGTATGACCATCAGCATACTGGGGAACTCTCTGGATCTGCCCTGGTTACTCCAGTTTCGGTTTGCATTAGAGTGACAGAGGATGATCCTTTGAACTGGAGAGTTCATTTATAACCCCACTCTGTTCCTCCCACTTACCCGTGTTACACCTACTTTCCCACCCATTTCATGGAAATAGGGTGACCACGGGTCCCGGAACGTCCGGGACTGTCCCTTATTTCAGGGACATGTCCCGCGTCCCGGGTCCCCTTCAACCGGGACAATGAAGTGTCCCGGAATGAAGCCAAGCCGCCCTGAATGTCAGCCTGCAAGCGGTGTGTCACATCATGGACGCCGCTTGCAGGCTGACATCCAGGGCGGCAATGCAACTTACCTGATCTGGAGGCAAGCGCTCTAGTAATACAGAGCGCTGGGAGATGACATCATCTCCCAGCGCTCTGCATTACTGAGCACAGCGCGTGGGAGCTTCAGCTCTGTGCCGGAGGAGGCACAGAGCACTTTGCACTCCGCTAGACCACCAGGGACTCAAGGTAAGGCAATAGGGTGACCACGTCCCGGAATGGCAGAAGGGAAATGTGGTCACCCTACATGGAAAACACCTCCTTTCAACCACCCACTCAGGTACCCATGTGATGTGAGTGTGCATGTGCGTGTATGTGTTTGTGTGCATGTGTGTGAACACGTGTGTGTGAACTAGGGTGACCACATTTCCGTTCTGCTATTCCGGGACATGTGGTCACCCTACTCCTCTTCATCTCCACATTGCCCCTTGTTGCCCTACCTTGAGTCCCTGGTAGTCTAGCGGTGTGGAAAGTGCTCTGTGCCTCCTCCGGCACAGAGCTGAAGCTCCCGCGCTCTGTGCTCAGTAATGCAGAGCGCTGGGAGATGATGTCATCTCCCAGAGCTCTGTATTACTAGAGCGCTTGCCTCCAGGAGATCAGCTGGATTGCCGCCCTGGATGTCAGCCTACAAACTGTGTGTCACATCATGGACGCCGCAAGGGAGCGCTGATTTATGCTACCAAGCGCTCCCTCGCGGCGTCCATGATGTGACACACCGCTTGCAGGCTGACATCCAGGGCGGCATATATAAAAAAAAACACAGCAAACACTGCTGTGTGGGTGGCTTGGCTTCATTCCGGGACACTTCATTGTCCCGGTGGGAGATGACCCGGGACGCGGGACATATGCTTGCAATAAGGGACAGTCCCGGACATTCCGGGACCCGTGGTCACCCTAGTGTGAACTGTGTGTTTGTGTAGGTGTGGGCCTTTGTGTGTGTGTATATGTATGTTCATATGTATATGCTTGTGTATATGTGTGTGTGTATGTGTGTATATGTGTTTGTATGTGTATGTTTATGCTTGTGTACTTGTGTGCATATGTGTGCATGTGTCTGCGTGTGTGTGTGTGCATACCTCCCAAGTGTCCCTCTTTAGGAACGACAGTCCCTCTTTGAGTCCCAAATCCCTCTGTCCCTCTTTCTCACCTTGGTGTCCCTCTTTTTAGGAGATAAGACTGTGTGGTGCATATATATAGGTGTATCACATTGCTGAACAACAATAAATCTCACATCAATGTTTGTGTAAATTTCAGTATATATATTTATACTTAGTCTGTGTAAATAAAATACTTTGGTCCTACTCTAAATCGTTTATTCAGTTGCACAAAGCGGTGTCAATAGGTCATGAAATGACCTAAAAATTATTGATAATGCCCTTCCCACAGCAACACCGCCTAAAACAAAAGTGTCTCTCTTTATCCATTTGAAATGTTAGGAGGTATGGTGTATGTATGAGCAGGTGTCTGTGTGTATATGTGTGTATGTCTGCGTGTGTATGTATGTGCATGTGTGTGTGTGTGTATATATAATGTATGTATGTATTGTGTGTGAGTTTGTGTATGTGTGTGCATGTGTGGATATGTGAGGATGTATTTGGATGAGGGCTATTCACAGTGTTCACCCTCTTATTTTTGTAGCAGATCAGTGAGGAGTTATAGAATACCTCTTATTGTAGCCCTATAGTTCCTTTAACCTCCTGCCCCCCGGGGTTTTATTTGAACCCTTTGGATTTAGAGACATCTCTTGTATTAGAAGGGTTACTTCATCATATGACTCCTCCAGATCACAAAACAGCAGTGTGGTGATACTTTACAGCAAAGCTTTCCCTTAGAGCCTCATTGGCCTTCACTGTTAATGGGAGCCCCAGGCATTGTATCGTTTACATCCATGCAGAAGGAGAAGGTCCTTATAATGTAATTAGCAGAGACACATTAAAATATCCAACAAAATCAAATGCACAGAAATAAAGTACGGAGAAACATAAGCCCACATGTATAAAATAAGAATGTGCAATTCTGAAGTAAACCACCGTCCCCATAGGGAAGAGGTAAAAATTCTCATTGATTTAAATGGATGTTTAACCCACTGAGTACTAGAGAGGTCTTGCAATGTGATATAGACCTCTGTAGCATTCAAGGGGTTAAACATTCCATTTAAATCAATGTAAATTTGGGGAATTTTTACTAGTCCCCAGTGGCGCAGTTGCTTTGGTTTAGAGTTTTTCCACTCCACTTTTATACCTAATGGGCCAGAGAGTTTTTCAGACTGGCAGAGCTATGAAATTTGAATCCGCTGCACTCAGAGGGTTAATGGACACCACGTATGTGTTCCCTTTTGGTGCAGTTGATTTTCCCTGGAAATTCTCTGGTTCCACTTGGTACTTCAGCCTTATTTAGACATGAGACTAAGGTCACCACATATCCCTTTATATCAGGAGACTTATGAAAACTTAATTCTGCAGGACTGTACTGGAATCAATGCAACCCTGCAGTGTGTGTTTTTTATAAGAATCCCAGACTGAAATGGAAATAAGAAGAACTGGAGAAATTATGTCAAAAGCCACCTGGACCATAGTGGACAACTAAAAATGCCCCCAAATCCCCATTGATTAAAAAAAACAAACAAATTACCACTTGAATTCTAGAGAGGTCTCCAATGCATTGTGAAGCTTAACCATCCCATTTATCTAGTTCTAATCTGACACTTGGTTCAATCTATCCACTGGGAGCAGTAAAGCAGCAGCACGTTGCTGTGAAGCCAGCCAGGAAGTACAGGGTACATGGGAAGCACTAGCAAAAATTGAAGAAAAGGAAAGCAAAGTAAAATAGCTTTAGCATTGCCAGAATCCACACGCCATAGACTGCAACATCGTTTTCATTTTAACATGAAAGTTGCCCTATTAGACAGTCCACAACTCCCTGACAGTCTGCTTGTACTCTCATTGCTTGCTTGTTGTTCCATTATGTGGTCTCTGTTTCAGAGACAACATTGAGGCTGTTTTTGTGCAATTCTCGTGCAAACCAGCTGCACCTTAGGCATACCTTCCAACAGTTTACAGTGGGAGATTCTCATGTTGCCTACCTAATGGTCGCATGCCAGTATTGTTGAGCTCTGCTCGGGCTCTGTCTCCCCTTCTCCTATAATAGGCAGTTTCAATTTACATACTAAACATTTGCAGAAGGAACAACCCAAAACAGATCTTTAACCCCTTGGATCCTAAAGACCCTCCTAGAAGGAGTTGAATGTCAATGACAATCCGGACCGAACGAGTTGACATTCAACTTTAGCCACCCACATCTGAAGAATCGGGTGTTCCAGACTGCCCTGCACCAGTCAGTTATACACGGCAACCTGGAGCTGGAGTACCCTGCACATTGCTGCCTATGATGGGCACCAGGACCACGGCCAAATACTCCTCTGCAGTCGGTAACCGACCCAGCACTTCCTAGTATGTAAAGTGAAAGTGCCTATTATAGGAGAAGGGACAATACAGCCAGGCGGCGCTCAACAATACTGGGATGCGACCTTTAAGTAGGTGACATGAGAATCTCGCATTGTCAAGCAGTGCGAGATTCTCATGCCACCATTTTTACCCAGACAACATGGTGAATGTGTTATGTGGTCGCACACTCTTTCAAATGCGACCTTTTAAAAGGATACTCCTCCCAACATTCCAACTGGCCAAGGAAGGACACATGCATTTTAGGTGCTGTTGCTGGGGCAACATTTTCACACAAATTACATCTGTAATAGAAACAAACACCTTTTTTTTATACATATACAGGTTGCCTGTTAACCCTATGAGTACCAGAGGGGTAGCAAACACATTACAATACCTCTCTGGTACTCATAGGTTTAATCTTGCAATACAAAATACGAGGGCATGTCGAATATAATAGGAGCAGAACAAAGGTGGGATAAAAATGGAGAAAGAAAATCATGGGAGCACTGTAGTTGACTTTTCAAGGGGGAAGGGGGGTTAAAATGTCGGATGTACAATATTCATCGAATTAATGTGGTGAAAGAAAGCACTGTAAGTCGGATTTGGAAGGGGAAGGATTAATTGTCCACTATGAACAATATTTGTCGGATTAATGTGGTGTAAGAAAGCACTGTAAGTTGGATTTAGAAGGGGAAGGGTTAATTGTCGACCATGAACAAAATTTGTCGGATTAATGTAGTGAAAGAAAGCACTGTAAGTCGACTTTTAAAAGGGGGGGTTAATATGTTGAGGGGGGGCACTCTGTCGGATTTTGTTATGTGTAGAACACATCTAACACTGAACTTGATCTTTCTGTCGTCAAATGCGCGTTTTTTTGTAGGCGGTAGTCGGAAAAAAGCAGGCAGCGCCTGTTTTGTTACTACTCTGAAAAGTGCTGTCTATGCCAGTTTTGTTTTACCGTGGTTCTGCAATAGAATACCGATGTAACATGTTTGCAAAATTTGTGCTACTTCTTTTTCTTGTAATGCTGGTTTTAGCGTGGGTAATAGAATCAAGCCCTCAGTTGCAATGACCTGTTTTTTATAATATGCTCCATTTTAATAAATTATTACACTTAGATCTGCTATCATTTTCTTGTGCTTATTCGTCCCTACTGGGTCTCTTGAGTTCTGGTTTCCTACTGTTATTTTATTTACACAGACTAATTTATACTGAGGTTAAACTAAACATGAATGTGAGTTTTATTGCTGTGGAGCAATGTGATACACTCATACACACACCACACAGCCTGATCTCCCAGAAAGAGGGACACTAGGGTGGGAGAGAGGGACACAGGGATTTGGGTCTCAGAGGGAATGTCCTTCCTAAGAGGGACACTTGAGAGGTATGCCTTAGGGAATGAATAAAAATTCACCAATGCCCCACTGATTAAAATGGAGTGTTTAACCCCTTGAATGCCAGAGAGGTCGCCAAGCCATTTCTGCAATCTCTCTAACAATCAAGGGGTTAAAAGATCCATTTAAATGAATGTGAATTTTTAGTTGTCCCCCACGGAAAAATCGGTTTGCCACAAAATGCTTCTTTACTTCTTTGTACATCAGCCTCACTGAGATCAGTACTAAGATTGAAGTCAGCCAAGAAGCAGAACAGGTGACACCATCTTATTTTCATCTTCTACAATTCCCAGATGTTCCAGGACAGCTCCCAGCATCAGCGATTCTGTACAGAACAAACAGTCCGGTCAGGTGCAGCCAGATCAGCACTTCTGCAAGGCCCCAGCTCAGTCTGCAGAAACAGCATCTAAATTCACCATTACCACTCGAGCAGAGGCCTTTCCTTCCACAGCAGGACGCTATGATACAGATCCATATGGGACTTATGGTTCATTGGCTCTGTCCTTACCACAGCAGGGTGGAGATAGAGTGGGCTTATTAACCATGAAGGCTGTTCTTTTTTGTATGGGATGATATATTGACAGAGATGAAGAAAGGTTCTGTACCACGGAGAGATAGTGGCATAGCGGCATAGTAAATTTCCATCTTGCTCTGATGCATTAACAGTCAAGTATTTCTACCCCTGGAATGACTTTGTATCTCAGCATTGAATAAGTTACAACTAAAAGCCTAATGAGTTAAAAATGTTTGCACCAAATGTATCAATATAGGTAAAGGGTGGTACTATGGAAGCTGTGGATAGAACAGGTGACTAGTATGAATTTAAGGGGTCTTAAAAGCTGGCACTCTAATGTGTCAGTGGGAAAGACTGCATTGATTTATGTAATGAATACAGAGCCATAGTAATTAAGCCAAATAAGTGAAATTCTGAAGCACACCAGTTGCACCATAGGGGGCAAATACAAATTCCCAAAATTCATATTGATTTAAGTGAGGATTTGCAATGCCTTAAATGCTATACAGGTCCCCAGCTCATTGTGAAGCAATGTGTTGGAGATTTCTGTAGCATTCAAGAATTTTTAAAGACCCATTTAAGTCAATGAAATGCTGGGAATTCCTATCAGTCTACTATGGTGTATTTGGTAGGGGGGGATATATGAATCTGCTGGCACTGCTTATTTTCTGCTGTGGGACATTGCCCGTCTACTCATTCTATGTTATACATAAGTGAGTGTATGATCGATTAGCGCATACATCCCACACACTCCACCATCCAGCTGCTGGAACAGATGAGCCACTGACTACAGTTCTCCACAGAATGTGACCGTTTGAACTGTAACAACATTTGAATAAAGCAACTGCCAACAGCGAAAGTATCCTTGCTGTACTCAGTAGAAAAAGCACTGTAATATCTTTTTTACGTAAGAAAACACTTCTGATGCTTTAATTAGGAAGTCAAATTAACTGAAATGGCTGTAACAATATGACTTAATTCCTTACTTGTCATTCTGTGATAGCATACATTTTGAAGCAGCAATTACAGGGTTAATTGTTTGTAATGGGGCCCATATATGTATGTTCAACCTGACATGCAGCTGTTCTGACGCTGTAGGGGGTCTGCCAGTTTCCTTAATCCCTCCGCAGCC
This sequence comes from Rhinophrynus dorsalis, assembly GCA_037306005.1. NCBI lineage: Eukaryota > Metazoa > Chordata > Amphibia > Anura > Rhinophrynidae > Rhinophrynus > Rhinophrynus dorsalis. Next base: position 504,464,108 of record CM074719.1, read on the forward strand.
TTACCAAACCTCTTGGCCCAATGAAATCTACACGACTGGAATTACATCTCTGAAAAATGATATCAAAAGTGGTTTAAAATCCACTTAGCTGATGAAAATCAAGGAAGGGAAGGCCCAGTTTGTTGTGACGGATACCAGCCAAGAATGCAGTGGGGGCTTGCAGCAACAGGAGACATATGGAGGAATGTGTAAGGTTTGAGAGGCTTAACTCCTGTACTTTACAGGGTGATTTAGTCTGGGCCGTTACACCCTGGGTATAGAATCCTGTGAAATGTGACCTGTCACTATACTCCATTTGCTGGCAACTTGAGGCCTTTCAGCTGTTCAGGACTACAGTTCCCATCATCCCCAGCCAGCCAATTATAGTCCTGGACATCTACAGGGCCTCAGGTTGCTCAGATATGCTGTACTTGAAATAAGATGCTATCACAGTGGCGTTACCATATAGCCTGCATATTGTGATTACTGAGACAGCACACTGAGATGGAATGCTAGGACCAAAGTGTGATGATATTACCATTAGTACACTTTGGACTAAGGAAGGACTGACCCATTAACATGTCAATACACTTTAGACCCATTAACATAACATATCCTATTAATAATCAATGCACGTTGGGCCTTCTTTATTAACCCCTTAAGGAGCCATGATGGTGTTGGACTGTCATGGAATTCTGGGCTACCCACGCGGCTGCACGCTGTTCATGGAGTCTGGAATCGGATCGTGCACAAAAAAAAACAAAAAAACCAACAAAAAAAACCAACAAAAAAAACGCACCGTGGTCCTTAAGTGACTGCAAAGTGCGTGCATGGCTGGTCCTTAAGGGGTTAAGCTAAAAAAGAGTAATTCTGAAGCAAGCATTATTGTGTTGGAAAGAAAATGCAGTAAATGTCCATTCTTTTAAAAGGAGTTTTTAACCCCTGGAATGCTACTGAGGTCTCAAATGCATTGAGAAGCATTGCACTAGAGATCTCTCTAGAATTCAAGAGGTTAAAACCATAGTTTAACCCTTTGAGTACCACGGGTCTGGACCACGTGTAATACACTGGAGTCCAGATACATTTTCAGCATTTTGCTATCCATCTGTTTAGGTGTGATTCCATAGGTAACCGAGTTGTATGTGGAAAACTATAGACTGATTTTTTAGAATGAACTCAGCTTTGACATGGTGCCTCACCTGAAGTAAATGTTGCATTGTGTGACAAAGTATGATGTATTAATACAAATAAAAGTAAAGGAAATTACTTATTTTGTTGAAATCACTCACTCGCTATATATATATATATATATATATATATATATATGTATACAATAGAGGAAGAGAGCGCCTCAGATGTATGTGCCAATAAAGTATCCTTTTATTGTTACAAAATATAATTTCTAAAAACCATATGGACATCCACAAAATAAAAATCTGTCACATATAAACTAATGCAACAATACAAAACTATGTTGAAAATAGCTAAAATATTCAACAGCAAATTTAATCCGTACAGTGCTGAACTCCTCCATATTTGCGTAATGAGGAGAAATCCACTTTCCTTATGCTTGCATTTAAAATGTCCCGAGTATGATAAGACACTAGTGGCGCGATGCAGGAAACGTGCGCAATCACTATTTCCTGTGTGAAAACCACTAGGGAATAGGTTTGCGCATGAATTTGTTGAATTGCACATGAAAATTCAAGATTAGTGAACCGCTGCATATATTTGTGGGCGTGGCTAAGATTAACAAATCTGTGTGAGTGGAATAGCGAATGCGCCTAATGCAAGAACTGCTATTGCGAATGAATTTATACGTCTGTGTACTGTTGTAGTAAAATATAATTTGTTATGCACAATTCAAGAAGAGCTCGGTATTTAGCTTCCTGGATTAGAACATGCGCAAAATCTATCTGCGCACAAAAATGCCTTTATCCAATGCAAACGTTTCTTGCATCGCGCCATATGTTCTTTTTGTATCTTAATATGTCTCTTTTCCAGTGACTGGTGACGCTTTAAATTATATAGATCTTTTACCCTTGTTGGTAAATTTCTGTATTTGTATATTTTACCTCTCCCGTCCTCCTGGAAACCCTGCGGGCAGTTCTTTATTTATTTTTCCTCCCAACTTTATTTTGTGTCCTTTTCTCCTTCTTCTTGTGGGCAGAGGCTCTGGTCTTTACTCTTTACACCTATATAGTGTGGTGTGTGTTTATCTGTCTTCCTCCCATCTGTAGCGAGCAGGTTAACGTCTTTGATGTATTAGCGGTCACCTACGGTACACTAAAGTCCTTACACTGGGATTTCCTTTAACATTAGCGTGTGGATATCATTTCAGTCACTGCACCTCCAGTCTCCAACGCATTTTGTGCTGATTGACAGTGCTTCCTCAGGGAGTAAGTTTTAATGTTCTCTCTCACTTTTGGCCTTGTTTTATATACATTTATGTATAACTCCAGCATATGTTTGAATTCACCGCGATTTTTCATTTAACCAATGGGAAAAAGAGTCTCTTAATTACATTTCTACTTGGGTATTTAACCCTTTCTTGTGTTATACACATTTTATCAGATTAATATTAATATTATTATCAGATGTCGGTATGTAAACCCATGGGACAATATGTCTAAAGTTTCCAAATTTGCAGTCGCTCATGGGTTAAATGAACCCAGATAAACCACAATAGATGCTTACACATATAGATAACGGATTGTATATTCAATCCCAAATCCACATGTGTAAATTATTAATGTTGTGTATACATATATATAGTACTTTTCCTGCCTAAAGTTTCTTATAGACTAAATTCACTCTGAAACCCTACTTGTTAACTCTTTCCTTACCTCACATATAAATCCGCTATATTATTTAATCTTACCTAATATTACTAATGGACCAAATAAGTGTTCTGAAATCCTACTCATTAACTAATTCTTTTCCCACTAATGTGTACTATTAGTAATTTACATTAATTATCCTATCTAAATAAACGTGATGACATCTAATTTCTCATTGTGCCCCCCACGTGTTAAAGTGTTACACTTAAAAATCCAGTATGATTGTTTGTTGAGTGTAGCAATCCTATTCACTGTTTCTTTCTTTATATGTTCTAATATCATGATTTTTGTACCTTCTATTTTATTATCTTGAGTTTCTGTATAATGTTTCCCTATGGCATATTTATAGTCTCCCGTTCTAAGAACCTATTTTTTAGAGGTCCTACTATTCTCCCTATATCAGATTTTTTACAGGGACATTCTATTTTGTATATCACATGTGTTGTGTTACAATTTACATACTCATTCACCCAATGTACTTTACCTTTATTATCTGTAAATGTGTTACTCTGATGTGCCATATGTGGGCACGTTATACATCTCTTTTTTCCACATTTATAATTTCCTTTTTTATATAGAAAATTATTGTAGGCTACTATCACTAGTTTTTTTGGGTATCCTTTTTTTAAAAATATATTCATTAATTCCTTAGATTGTTCTTCAACATCCTCTCTCTTTTTACAGTTTCTCTTCAAACGATAGAGCTGTCCCTTTGGAATACTTTGCTTCAGGTACCTGCATTACCGGAGTTGTCATCAGGAGATTTGGAAGCGAAGTATTCCAAAGGGACAGCTCTATCGTTTGAAGAGAAACTGTAAAAAGAGAGAGGATTTTGAAGAACAATCTAAGGAATTAATAAATAAATTTTTTAAAGTGTTAGAAATGTCTAAAAAAAGTTTTTTGCATTTAGAAGAGCTTAAAAACTGATCTGAATGCAAAACACCATATCTCTCAAACCGCTATGGTTTAAGAGATACGGGCGTTTAAAGTTTGATTTCTCCTACTGACAGCTGTAAAAATGTGCCTGAACACTAGGCACATGTTTTAGACCATTCCAATGAAGGGATTCCGTGTAAGTAACGAGATCTCGGCACTTCTGAAGAGCCACCGTGTCGACCGACACGGATCTCCTGCTGTCAGCTTTACAGCTTTACTTTTTACATGGGAGGAGAAAGAAGGGGACATATCACCCGTGATATGACTATCAATAAAAACAAAAGGGGGTTTAATGAGATTAAGAAAGATACTAGGTTTATAACTAAATATAGTGCGCATCATAAAATAATCAGATCTGTTCTGAAAAAACATTGGCCAATCCATACACAGGACTCATTACTAAAAACAGTTATAACTGAAAATCCACAAATAATTTTCACAAAAAATAAAAATATAAAAAACATTTTGTCAAAAAATAAACCAAGAAATGAAAATAAAGATAATAATAAAAACAAAAATAGTTTTCTATATAAAAAAGGAAATTATAAATGTGGAAAAAAGAGATGTATAACGTGCCAACATATAGCACATCAAAGTAACACATTTACAGATAATAAAGGTAAAGTACATTGGGTGAATGAGTATGTAAATTGTAACACAACACATGTGATATACAAAATAGAATGTCCCTGTAAAGAAATCTGATATAGGGAGAACAGTAGGACCTCTAAAAAATAGGTTCTTAGACCAACGAAGGGCTGTTCTAAGGGGAGAATATAAATATGCCATAGGGAAACATTATACAGAAATTCACGATAATAAAATAGAAGGTACAAAAATCATGATATTGGAACATATAAAGAAAGAAACAGTGAATAGGATTACTACACTCAACAAACAGTCATACTGGATTTTTAAGTGTAACACTTTAACACGTGGGGGGCACAATGAGAAATTAGATGTCAGCACGTTTATTTAGATAGGATAATTAGTGTGATCCACTAACAGTACACATTAGTGGGCAAGGAATTAGTTAATGAGTAGGATTTCAGAACACTTATTTGGTTGATTAGTAATGTTAGGTAATATTAAATAATATAGCGGATTTATACATAAGGTAAGGAAAGAGTTAAACAAAAAGAAACATTAGGTAGGATAAGTACTATATATATATACAAAATATTAATGCACATGTGGATTTGGGATTGAATATACAATTCGATATCTAAATGTGTAAGCATCTATTCTGGTTTACCTGGGTTCGTTTAACCCATGAGTGACTGCAAATTTGGAAACTTTAGACATATTGTCCCATAGCTTTACATACCGACATATCTGATAATAATATTAATATTCTTCTGGGTGTCAGAGATAAGACGTATAGGATATAAGTATAAAGAATCATTTTAGATTGAAGAAAAATGTAAAAGGAAAAAGTGTGTATAACACAAGAAATGGTTAAATACCCAAGTAGAAATGTAATTAAGAGACTCTTTTTCCCATTAGTTAAATGAAAAATCACGGGGAATTCAAACAGATGCTGGTGGTGTACATGATAAATGTATATACAACAAGCCCAAAAGTGAGAGAGAACATTAAAACTTACTCCCTGAGGAAGCGCTGTCAATCAGCACGAAACGCGTTGGAGACTGGAGGTGCAGTGACTGAAATGATATCCACACGCTAATGTTAAAGGAAACCCCAGTGTAAGGACTTTGGTGTACTGGAGGTGACTGTTAATACATCAAAGATGTTAACCTGCTCGCTACAGTTGGGAGGAAGACAGATAAACACACACCTCACTATATAGGTGTAATGACCAGAGCCTCTGCCCACAATAAGAAGGAGAAAAGGACACAATAAAGTTGGGAGGAAAAATAAATAAAGAACTGCCCGCAGGGTGTCCAGGAGGACGGGAGAGGTAAAATATACAAATACAGAAATTTACCAACAAGGGTAAAAGGTCTATATAATTTAAAGTGGCACCAGTCACTGGAAAAGAGACACATTAAGATACAAAAAGAACATAGTGTCTTATCATACTTGGGACATTTTAAATGCAAGCATAAGGAAAGGGGATTTTTCCTCATTACGCAAACACAGAGGAGTTCAGCACTGCACGGGTTAAAATTACTGTTGAATTTTTTTTTTTTTTATTTCAATTGTTTATTGAGAGAAGTGCAAACATTACATAGAGATGTAGGACATTAAAGTACAGTGATAATCAATGTAACATAAGAGCGTCAAAACAATGGGAGCAATGGAACCGCTACATAATGTGCAAGAAATTCCCCATGACACTATATTGCAATATGGTTCAATCATTGTGCTAGAGCAATTTAAACTCTAAGAAGCAAAGAACCCAACAGCAATGAAGCCACTGCTCTTCTACATCTAGAGTTTACAGGTATCATAATATGAAGCTATAAGTGTCCCAAAAAGGGAAATGGAAGACACATAAGAAGGAAACAACAACAAAGACAAGAAAACATTAATCAAAAGACACATGTCTCATAGGTATAGCAAGAAGAATCCGGGAACGGATTCCGGAGAAAGAAGGGAAAGAGGGGGATCAGTGAAAAAGGAAAGGAAATAGATGGGGTATGGGAAAAAAAAGGGAGAGGAGGGAGGGGGTGTGGACTGGTCAATCGGTAGAACAACTATAAGGTGAACAAAACACTGTGCAAGGGCAAAAAAAAGCCTGAGCAAGAAACAAACTATAAATGCAAGTGTCACAGATAAGAGTAAGAACAGGAGGGGCTCTGCACCACGTGGCTTACAATATCTGACCATCCTGCACAGGATAGAACTTCTCCCAATGAGACCACATCTCCCTGGGACTGCATATTATGGGTACTATAAGCATGTAGCTTCTCCATCTTGCGGAACCTGTCAATCCAGGCATACCAGCTCGCCAATGGAGGACTAATGGTAAGTTTCCAGTGAGAGGCTACAGTCAGTCTCACTGTTGTCAATAAAAAATTAAATAGAGGGAAGGCCTTAGGTGGAAACTGGGTACGGTGAGAGAGGAGGAGAAGGGGCGGGTCCCTCGGGATTGGGAACTCCAGAATGAGCTCCATCTTGGAGAGGATCTGCGGCCAGTACTCAATAATCAGTGGACATTTCCACCAAATGTGAACTAAAGTGCCACCACAAAATCCACATCTCCCACAGGCATCCAGAACCAAGGGGTCAAATTTGGACAGGCGGCTAGGGGTCAGGTACCACCTGAAGAGCAACTTGCAGTAGTTTTCTTGGGTCGGGATATCTCTGGGAAGAAATTTAGAGTTCCGGAATATTTGCAACCAGGTCTCTCCAACTGTCAATGAGGGGTCCTCCAGGTCCGAGCTCCAATCTCTCTCTACCTTCTCAGGGGTGGAGAAGGATCTACTGTTTTCCAGGAAATATCTGGCCCTGGTCAGAGGCCTGATCAAGCTCTTGGAAGATCTCCATATTCGATGGGGGCCTCAGTGGGGAGCCCACACAAAATACAGAGAAAATATAGCGACGGACCTGCAGGTGACACCACCACTCCGTCGGAGGTAGAGAAGACGCAACTATCAAGTCTTCAAATGGGATTGGGCGGTCTTCCCTACTGTTGAATATGTTAGCTATTTTCAGGATAGTTTTCTATTGTTGCATTAGTTTATATGTGAAAGATTTTTATATTGTGGATGTCCATATGGTTGTTAGAAATTGTATTTTGTAACAATTAATGGATACTTTATTGGCACATACATCTGATGATCTCTCTTTCTCTATTGTATACATTTTGTTTCCTTTTGTCAGAAACCACACAGTGACAAATAGTAGCAGCCTGGTGAAAATGTGCTAATATAGCTTATTTAATATTTCGGTTATACATTATGTCATGTGTTTAGGGCGCCGCTAAATGTGAGTGAAGGGTCTTCCACATTGCAAATGGATAATTAATTATCCTAATCTAGGGGGTGACCCAGCACACACATTATTTAAATTTATTTTATTTTATTATTTTATTATGTTATTTTATTTATTTATATTTTATTTATTTTTTAATATTTTTCTATATATATATATATATATATATATATATATATATATATATGTATATATATAAATATATATAGTATATATAAACATTTATGTTGGTTGCAGAAGTTTCAGTTATTGGAAAAAGCCTTGAATCCCCCCGTGTATATATACCAAATATGTAACGTTTTACAAACATGCATGGCCTGCGCAGATCCCTAATTAGTAGGAGAGCAAAGGGGTGTTTTCAAGTTTATGAACTAGAATGCACATTCCATTGGTTACATTGTGAAACTACCCTAAAATAACTAAAAAAAGCATATCTTTCTGGAAGTTAGATCTCCCATGTCATCAAATGAATGGTCAATTGCCTTTCAACTTCTAGTCTAGTGTGCACAAATGTTTCCAGGTGGTGCTAAAGGAAAAAAAATAACCTTTTTTTAACATTTCCACCACTTCAAATGTACCGAAATCGAAAACTATGAAATTTCCTACTAGACTCCTTAACAACTGTCCTTACCAGAAAAATGACTTGCCTTTCGTATGAGGTGACATACTGTAAGGGTTGACAAAAGCACAAAACTAGACCAACTACAATCTTTCATTTTTCATACATTTTTTCAAACGTGATTTGCCTAAATGATAATGGTTGCAGTTACTAGAGAAAAGAAGAAAAGGTAGGCAGAGTATACCGTTTTGGAAAGAAGATAACTAACCACATCAAATGAGGGGGTCACTTGACTTTCTACCCCTGGCCTGGTGTGTACAATTGTTTACAGAAGGTGGAGCTAAAGGAAACTATTGGAATTTTCTTACCCAAACCTTCAAATTTATTGAAATCTTTGAAAACTATGCAAGTTCTTATTGTATTTTAGCTTTTAGTCTTATGAGGAAAACAACACACAGTTGGTATGAGCTTACATACCTTAAGAGGTGCCATAAGTACAAAACTACACCAAATACAAACTCTCATTTTTCTTTCATTTTTTCAAATATGACTTGCCTGAACTAAAATGGTTGTAACAACTACAGAAACGAAGGAAAGGTAGAAAAAGCATACCATTTTGGAAAGAAGATTACCAACCACATCAGACGCCACCCCTAAGCAGGTGTTGGCATTTTTTGACATTTCCACCCCTTAAAATGTATTGAAACGTTTGAACTATGGAATTTCCTACTGAATGCATTAGCTATTGCTCTTATGCGAAAAATGGCACCCCATTGTAATGGGTTGACATATTGCACCAACCTGTTTTCTTTTTTAAAATGGCTGTATGTGCTAAAATTGGCATAACTATTAGAAACATGAAGGCAATGTTGTTTGCCTTTTTACCCCATGGCTGGCGGGCACAAATATTTCCATTATGGAATTCTTGTATTATTGTGTTTACGCTACCCAGAAAAGGCTAACCATCAAATTGCTTTTTCATTTTCAAGAAAAATTTATTTTTTAACATCATTACTGTGAGGCAGTCTACAACATATTGGACACAAATGGTTTGTGATACTCTCCGGATGTTACAAGCCTCATTCATCACTTTATAATTAAGGACAGATTTGCCTCTGCACAAAATGGGAAACTGATTATGGGTACCTAAGACTTAGGGAGCACCATGTTTCCAACTGTGGAGACCAAAACCAAAAAGAGCAAAACAGATTTTAGATAAAGGTTTTGCTGAAAATCCTGATGTCTTCAGATCTATGATGTCACAGGTCAAGATTATGGTACATCCCTGGGGTGATTCACAGGAAAATCTGTTCTTGTTTATAAGTGTCTGCTGAGCCCTGCAGCAGCACTGTGCCACTCAATACGTTGCATGCCTCCTTGCACTCACAAGATAGATAAGCAGTGAGGGCATTTATTAAAGAATCAGGATGCAATTTTCAAGCACATTGACTGTATATAACTGTCTCTGACATAGCTCTGAGCCTCTGTTCAAATCAAATCATTACGGTAAACTAGTAGATGAAACTGAGGAGTTTCCCATATTTATTATGTGACCTGAACCAGGACATAATGTTAATACTACATAGATGTAAGGAAAGCAGGTGTATGGTATTTTTTTCTGCCAGTTTCAGGCAGGTGCAGCTCTGCCTGCCTGAAGCTCTTGCCTACAAAAACCATCTCCACACATAAACACCATCATGCTGTTTCCATCCGAGCTTGCAATGCTGTTACTGGCAATAGAGGATATATTGTTTTCATAACTAAATAGATAAAAATCCTGCCACACCCCTTGGGTGACAACCTTCACTCTGATTAACCAGTCCATTGCTGGATTGGATTGCAACACATTTTATTATAATTTTTTTTATGGTGAACAGGGAATTGTATAAAGGGCCAGAGACTTCTTTTAAAAGGTATATATTTATCTTTTGAATATTTTATATATTGGAAGAGACTGGGGAACAAAAACATTATTTTCTTTGTATACTTCATCCTTTACATTCTATTGCCAGTAAGACAGTAGAGTGAAGGTTTGAAACATTGACGTAACTATTCATTGGAGGGCACCGTGTGCAAACATTTTTGGGCCCTCTATAACAAAATATTTTCACAGAGGCATAACTAGAACCTATTGGAGCCTTGACCAGATGGGTCTCCCTTGAAGGCTGGGCCCCAGAACAGCTGCATCAGCTGCAGGGTTGAAAGAACCCATCTTCAGGTAACAATAAATCAAACTGGGGTCTTTAACAATAAATCAAACTGGGGTCCCCCACCCGCAACATGGTGAGGTCTGTGCCTTCTTCAGCACAGACCTGTAGCTGCTGAACTCCCTTGTCGGCTCTTTAGTAATACAGACTCTGGGAGATTACATCATCTCCCAGTGCTCTGCATTACTGAAGAGAAGACCGTGTGGGAGTTCCAGCAGCTACAGGTCTGTGCCAAAGGAGGAACAGACCTCTCCTGCCATGCCACTGGACCACCAGGGAGGTACGAAATGGACACGGGTGGGCAAAATATGGAGCTGATGGGGGGGCAATGTGAAGGCAATATGAAGATGATGGGGGCAACGTGAGGGCAATGTGGAGATGATGGTGGGCAAGTTGGAGCTGATGGGGAGGCAATGTGAGGGCAATATGGAGATGATGGGGACAATGTGGAGATGATGGGGGGGGCAATGTGAGGGCAATATGGAGATGATGGGATGCAATGTGAGGGCAATATGGAGATGATGGGGGCAATATGGAGATGATGGGGGCAATGTGAGGGCAATATGGAGATGATGGGGCAATGTGGAGATGATGGGGGGCAATGTGGAGATGATGGGGCAATGTGAGGGCAACATGGAGATGATGGGGGCAATGTGGAGATTGGGAGCATTGTGGAGGTGTCCAGTGGAGATGGCCAATGGAGGGGTGTGTCATAGGCTTACCACACTGATATACCACACCACCCTTCAGAGGTGATATGGACAAGATTGGGCAGGGGGTAAGCCACTCCTGTTCACTGCAGGGACAAGCACACTATCCTCCCTGCTAGACTCCACCTCCAAGAAGTCTACATGGCTTTCTGGTAGCTCTCCATCACCTTTTTTCTCCTCTGTGGCCTGCCTGCTCTCCACTCTGTGGCCCTCCCTCCTGGTATTATCCATTGCATCACCAGAAGGGCAGACCTTGAAGCGTGCTGTAAGCAGGCCACAGGGGAGAGAGGTGGGAAAAGGGAGCCACCAAATGGCCAGGTGGACGGGACTGGGGATGGGAGTAGGTGTGAGTGAGTCTGTCACTGGACAGCAGAATGAGGATGGGGTCCCAGATGAAATTGGAACAGGAGGAGTGGATTTGTGGGTCTCTGACTACCACTAGACAGTGGAACAAGGCTGGAATGTCTAAGAGTATATGCAGAGGTCTGTTACTATCAGTGGACAGTGGAACCAGGCTGAGGACGAAGAGAGTACATGTGTAGATCTATGGCTATCAGTGGGCATTGGGGCAAATCTGAGATATCAGACAGTGTATGAGTGGTTCTGTGACAACCAGTGGACAGTGGAACAAGACCTGGGAGTCAGACATTGTGTACTTGAGTCTGTGACTACCAGTGGACAACAGAACAAAGCAGACAGTGTACACTTTTCCAATCCACCTGTGTGTTTTCTTACAGGCAACACCATACTTATTTGGCTAGTACTAAATAAAAATGGCCAACATTAACATAGATGCTTTTGAAAGCTTTCACAATCCCCTATTTGTTACAAAGTGAAAATTTCACTTTAATACACTTATCACTTATTTCCTTGTAAGCCATGAGATTTGTTCTGGGAAACCCCTCAAACTTCACTGGGGAACAACAGGGTACCTTGGAACTAGTTAAAGAAAAACTGATCTATACCATAAGATGTAGAAATTTGGAAATAATGGTTTCCTAAGGAGGTAGTCACATATGGTTATTACAGGCTAAGACAGGGGTAAGAAACCTGCTTTCCATCTACTGAGGACTATAGTTATAGTGCCCAACAGCTAGAGCGCTAATGATGCCTACACATGGTCTAAGACTATTGAAGACTGCAATTTGCCAGATTTTTAACTTACATGACAGCTAAATGGAACCAAAACAGTATTTAGTGTGGGGAAACTATCAAGCTATAAGGAATCAAAGAATATTAAAGGGCTGCCTCTGGGACTAGGGAGTCACGGAGAGGTGAGTAACACTGTCTGACTTTGTGTTTCTGCTGTCATGGAAAGGTCAGCAGGAGACAAAACACTGTCTCCAGAAGTTTCCTCTTACTGTCAGTGATAATTCCCCACCCCATCATCAGCAAATGTGGTTATTGAGGGAGTGCATCGGCATACATTAGTGGTATGTGCGTAGCTAATGCCAGACGTGCTGGGATGATATTTACCCTTAGAGAAGGAGATGAAAGTGGGGGGGGAGGATTAAGTCCTGTTTGACTACACCTGCCTGAGAGGGACTAGACACAGGGAGCTGAGCCAGCACACACTTTATTGCTGCTTACACCATCCCAGGCCTGTCTTTCTTATTGATTGTACAAACTAATCAAATGAGCCTTCTTTTTCCATCTCCATTTTTTTAAACCAGTCCTTCATCCTGGGTTCTTTATTTCCATACCCAAACATGATTTTTTCCACGTCCTGTTATTCCCAAATTACTTGACCACAAACATATTTCCAGTTATAGAAAGATGGAGAGCAATACCTGTGAACAGGACAAATCAACATGGTGTAATACTATAACATTTAACCCTTTGAGTGCCATAGGGGCATCCAACGCATTGAGAGCCAGAGGTCGTTCCCTCCTGGTATAATGAGGAATATTTTGTCATTTGTCACAGGGGTAATGAAGGATTCAGATATATAACTATAATTATTCTTAGGTCTCACAACCAGAATATCAAAAATAAACAGATTGTGAATAAGAATTTCTACAAATATACAACTGAAACTCAACATTCACATTTTTTTTGTCAAAGTCTTTATTGAAAAAAGGGCACCCAAAGTGGATGTCCATGACACACCAGAGTTCTGCAGCATCCTGGTTAAAGTGATAGTAATGTTTCACAAAATCAGCAGCTCCAACTAATCTTCATAGTATTTGGGCCATGGAGAGTGTTATTGCAATACTGTGAGAGCTGTAGTTCAAGACTAGTTAAATGATAAAGTATCCTTCACCCTCCCCATTTACCTAGTATAAGCCACCTCCCCTCAGATGTGGAATCTGATTTCTTGATCGGACATCTTACAGTAAGGGACAATCTTCTTACTGTGAGCATGAGGAAAACCCTAGCCCCCTTGACAGGCTTTTTTCAGGTTTTTCCTTATGCTCACTGAAAATTGTCCCTCTCTGCAATCCATCTGGACAGTCTTGGTGCTCTGAGGTTAGCAGTGTTACATCAGTAAAAGGGGCGGGAGGGGGATACTTTATCATTCAATTACTCTTGAGCAAGAACTCTGACAGTACTGAAATAACACTCTCCATGGCCTAAATACTATGAAGATTAACTGGAGCTGCTTTTATTGTGAAACATTACTATTCCTTTAAAAACCACTGAGCTAGAGACTGACGAGGCACATTTGTAACAAAAGCAGATAAATTCTGGTGCAAAACAAAGGCATTTTATGGGCTGTATGTTCAAAAGAATACATTTGTGACCTCTCTAACATTAAATGGGTTAAAATCCCCATTTACGTCAATGAGAATGAATATAGTATTGGCACTCATGTATTTTCTTCAATATCCACCACTGTCAAACCACCGGGTGCTGTACCATATATTGACAAATATGTAAGCAAAGTAATGTACGCACTCACGGTTTAGGTATCAAAAATTCAAAATATATTAAAAAACAGGTTCACAGCTCCATCATATATACACAAGCAGCAGCAACGTTTCTATCCTCTTATCAGGATATTTATCAAGTACACAAACACACACTTGTAAAACATAGCTATGCTGGAGTCCTACCCCCTCCAACACTAGGTTCCAGGTATGTGAAGGTTACATTGAAATTTTGGGCAAAACAGTGCACCCCTCTGCAGCTTTCATTATTAGGGTACTATCAACACTACAGGGGCATAGATTGCATATGCAAGATTTAACCATTTGCTTTACAGCAGGTACATATTTTCACTTTGGGGCTTAACCCTTTGAGTGCCAGACAGGTAGCCAACTCATTGGACTAGAAACCGATCTGGCACAAAAAAAAAAAGTGTAATAACCGCATTGGAGAGATGTGAGATAAGTCTGACAGATCAGCAGACCCTGGAACATGTACAAAAACATTACTTTGCTGTACAATACACTAGAGAGAGAGAACTTTACCAAGTTTGTACATTTTAGCTCCTTCCTGATACAGTTGATGTTGGCCCAACGCTGGGAAATAATACCCAGTAGCAGTTAGCAAATAATCTGTCGTTTGGATCACGTCTGGAAAATAAAAGTAAATTAAAGAAGAGGCTCAGTGGTTTCACCCTCACCGTGACTGCTCAAAATTAAAATTGCTGCGGCTGCTGCTGCCCCAGTGCCCCGCCGCAGGCCTGTGTTGAGCATTCCGTCGTCCACGTCCTCCTCTGCATGCGGCTATGGCTCCTCTGGTCGCTGGTGCACAGACGCAGTGTTCTGAAGTTACACCGCGTCTGATGTCACCAGCTAAATCTACTGCCACTGCCAGGTGAATCATCGGGTACTCTCAGTGCTCCATCTCGGCACTTATTCATTCGGCCTCTGTTCATTCTAGGGTTGCCACCTTTTGCTCAAAAAAAAAATACCGGCCATAGTTGTGGGTCGGTGAGGGTGGAGCCACAAAAGGAAGGAGCCTCAAAAGGGAGGAACCACAAAAGGGGAAAAATTACTCAGTGTTGCATGACCTTACAAAACTGAGCTTCAGGCTCCTTGTTACAGGTATCGGGTGCCAGGAGCTCAGTTCTCATAAAGCACTGTGGATATCCTGAAGCACAGTACTAGCCCAAACAGTGGTTTGAACCATACATTACATTACTTCTTAAGGTCTAGAAATAAAATAGACACTCATAGATGAATAACCCTCCACAAAAACTGTTTGGCTTAGTTCATTTGGTAAATATAATCCTTTTGATAGAGGAATTTGTAATCATGTTGACATGGTTATCCATAATGAATTCAAATACATAAATTCAACACACAAACTATGTTCAAGAGTACAGACAGACATCTACAGAGAAAGTAACTGTTAATAAACACTTACTATCACTAACGAAAGTGAGCTATATAGTGTAGTGATCTTAATGAAAGGCCACTGCTCCAGACTCCACTGCCTGCTAGTGCCGCAATGTCACCTGGTAAAGAGAAAGCTTCTAGGAGATGCCATACCAAGCCTAACAGAAAGTCAGCCCTGCCATTGGCCAGGTCTGTAAAACCACACCTATACCCTTTCCCAATCACAGAGTACCACTCTCATTGCTCCATCCTGCTCTAGACATTGGCCTTTTTGTCTTTCCTACATGTGACATGAATTGACGTAGTTGCCTTATATTTTCACGCCCGTTGTTTCTCACACTTGTCTTTCTTCTGCGGGTGGGGTGTGTCTCTTTGCTTAGGTCTAGATTGTGTGCTAGTTGGATGTATGATGAGTTGCGCTTCTCTTACACTCAAATTGCGTCGGATGTGCAAAAAATAAACAATTTCACTATAGGGGATACCATACCTCCCAACATTTCAATTGGCCAGAGAGGGACACTTTTTTAGGAAGTGTTGCTGGGGCTTGGGCATTACCAAAAATGTTAATGTTATTTCTGGACCTATTGAGAGGCTTTTTGTAATAGAAGAAGAGTTTAGTTCCCAAAGAGTGTTAAACTTAAAGGGATAGTAATACTTCATTATTATATAATAATGAAGTATTACTATCCCTTTAACTTTTATTAGTTCATTTGAAAACGTAACTTTTATTATTTGTTCTTCTTGTTTCTGGTGTCAAAGGAGAATTTTATTAAAAATACCGCAACAACAGCAAGCCCACTGAAGTCATTACATTTAAAACTCAGTAGTTGTAAAGGGTTCTGATACCACCAAAATCACTAATTCTGTATAATTTTCAAAAGTCTTGTTCTACTGAAACAAAGCCTTGAATAGGTAATGAAGAGTGTTTTGTTTTATATAAGAGGTAAGTAAAGTACTTTGTTAACTTAATGAACGTGCACTGTCCTTTGCTCCATGTGAGAACGAACAATCAGGATATCCATGTCCAATCCGGGTTGGGTTGAACAACTCAGTGAGACAAGCAGCTTTTAAATAAATACTTCACTTCTTTTGATATTAAAAAAGAGAGTGCACTTTTCCGATGTAGTGAGAAAAGAAGGGCGGTAACACTGTAGTCCGAGGAAACCTCCAGTAGCAGCAGTGAAATGCATAGGACAATTTAGGCGTTAAATCTGATACCACACACGTCTTTGTTTCACAATACATCTGAAAGTACCTGCATCAGAGGTGTCCACAGTATTGTTTTCAGGGGGAGCAAATACATAATATGACCCCCCAGGCCGGCCTGCCCAGCCACTATGTTTGTATGGAAGGTGGCAAGTTTGTGTGTGGGGGAGGGTGGCAAGTGCCCCCCCTTGCCCCCCCTCTGGACGCCCATGTACCCGCCTATTTTTTTTATCACAAAACAAGGGAATCAAATATATATTTGATATTGTCTCAGCAAGTCGATTAACCCAACCCGGCTTGTGCTTGGATATCCTGATCTTTTCCACATAGAGCTAAGACATGCATTGATTTAACAAAGTACTTTACTTACCATTTATACAAAAATAAATCCTGCCTGGGTCTCTAATATGCTTAATTACCTAATCAAGGCTTTGTCTCATTATAACAAGAGCTTTAGAAAATTAGACACAATGAGCGTTTTTGGAGGTATCAACCCTTTATTAATAATGAGTTTTAAAAGCAATGACTGCTTCTGGCTTGCAGTTGTTGCAGTATTTTTAATAAAATTCTTCATTGACACCAGAAAAACACATAGCAAATAACAAAGTGTTAACATTAATTAAAAACCATAAGTGACCTTTACTAGATATGTAGGCTGTTAAAACTCAACTTTTATTATTTGTGTCCTGTACATAATACATCCCTATCACATATTCATCCACCTCTGGAAAATTCATGCCAGGCTTTCCAGGATGGAAATCGGGATACAGATAGATATGTCTAGAGAGTCATGATGGCTGTCCCAAGGATTCAGGAGTGACCACTGAAGAAGCCTCATGTTCCATCTAGCCCACTTGACCGCTGGAATCGAAGAGGACATCAGTCCCAGGATTTTCATGAAGATTCTGGCAGAATGAAGACCTTTTTGTCTGAACCTGGTCACTTGATGAGAGATGGGATAAATCTTGGCCTCAGGCAGAGAGACTGTGGTAGTTGAAGTGTTGAAGTAAACACCCAGAAACGTCATCTCTGTGGATGAAATCAATTGACTTGTTTCTCTGTTCAAAGCCCATCCTGTCTGGGACAGAAAGTTGATTGTCAATTTTCAGTGTTGTAGAAGAAGATGACTGGATTGTGACAATATTGAAATGTCCTCCAGATAGTGGAAAATCCTCAACCCCTTTTTTTAATTCCGCTATGAGAGGAAGCAAGATCTTGGTAAAAGTTCTTGGAGCCATGGAGATCACAAATGGAAGGCAGAAGAACTGAAAATGAATTCCTCCTATTCCATTAAGAAAAGGTTATACCTGCCGTTAAGATTTAACACTTTGAGTGCCAGAGGGGTACGCAATGCATTGCTCTACAATGGGTTGTGTACCCCTTTAGCACTCAAAGAGTTAATCATCAAAACGGCCTTAATTTATGGTATACTTAGTAAATTTCTCTATACATATGTTGCTCCACAATTCTTATTTGGACAAGACCATTTCAACTCCACTTTTCAAAAGAGTCGACTGACTACTTCAGCTCTTACAGAAAATGTCAGTAAACATTTATACATACCCATACGTCGCTTTGCCACAATTTTTGTAAAAAACCATCCCTTACAATTTTACAGACACTTTTTTCATTACTTCAGTGTTATAAATCTCACCCATAGTCTGCCACCGTGAACGCTTCTCACATTTCCAAAAAGCTTGTTAGTTTTGCACGTGACTGTTATGATATATATGATGTTAATGTGTTGAAACATCAGAAGGTAACAGAGAAGCTTTCAATAGTTACAAGCTGCATGTACTCAAAAAATGCAAGCTATGGGTTAAAGAGAGCAGACCGTATGTGTGTTGACAGGGGGAAGCTGTTGTTATTCAGCATGTGTAAATACAAAGCTTGGATAGCCTGCGCGTCTGTCATTGTTTTAAGCAGGGGTACTTTGTGCGCTCCCACTACTCAACGCTGCTCCTGTTGTGTATATAAATGAGCAGTTTGGGACGCTGCTGGGCAACTTCCTTCTTTCAATGCAGAGACAAACATACTGCCTTTGTAAACTTCATTTGTCATATTCACTGTGATGCACTAACATTTACCAGCCAATCTCAGCACTGGAAAACAAAACTCAAGAGTACTACAGGGGTGGACACTATACATTAGTGGAAAGCAACCTATGGCTCTCTAGCACCAGTGATAAGCTGAGGATGATAGGATTTGTAGTCCAATAACAGATGGAGGGCCACAGTTTGTGCCAATATCCAGCTGAGAATGATAGAAATAGTAGTCCCATAACAGCTGGGGGCTGTAGATTGTACCAGTGGTAATTTGAGGATGATGGGAACTGGAGTCCATCAACAGCTGGAGGGAAGTACATGGCATTAATATATGGCTGAGAACAATGGAAATTGTTGCCCATGAACATCTGGAGGGCCATAAGTTGTGCTAATGGTCAGCTGAAGATTATGGTAATTGTACACCTCCCAAATGTCCCTCTTTAGGAGGGACCGTCCCTCTTTGAGACCCAGATCCCTCTGTCCCCATTTTTAGGAGATCTGACTGTGTGGTGTGTGTATATAAGTGTATCACATTGCCCAACATCAATAAAACTTATATTAACGTTTGTTTGAACTTCAGAATATGTGTTTAATAAATTAGACTGTGTAATTAAACTACTTTGGTCTTCCTATAAATCATTTTAGTTACACAAATAGGTTTCAGTAGGTCATGAAATAACCCAAAAATTCTCGGTAATGACCTGTCCATCAGCCACTGCCCCCAACAACACCACCTAAAACAAAAGTGTCCCTCTCTGGCCATATGAAATGTTGGGAGGTATGGGTAATTGTAGTTCAGCAACCTTATGTCCCATCAGTGGCCACCTGAATATGATGGTTACTGTAGTCCAACAACAGCTGCAAATGCAACAGGTTATGTCTATGACTAGCTAAGAATGCTGGGTATTGTAGTCGAGCAACAACTAAAGGGTTGCAGGTTATTCACCCCTGCTGTAGACAGTCCATATTTAACCATTTCACAGTCCTTCTGTTCCAAACACCAAAGGACCTTCTGCACAAAAGAAATGAGGAGCATTTTGGGGCAAACTGGCTGCACCATATGGGGGGGGGATAAAATATCCCAATTATATAAATGTGACTTTTTGTCCTGTTGAATGGCAGAGAGGTTTCCAGTGTATTGTTTTGACATTCTCTGACATTCAAAATGTTAAAACTCCCATGTAAATCAATGGGAAGTTGGGGAAATTTTGTTCTCTATTGTGCAATTGGCTTGACCCAGAATTGTTCCTCATTTGTTTTGTGCATTTGGCCCATACTTTCTACCAGCAAGAATTAATCTGTAAGCGTCTGGAGTTCAGATCCGTTTATTTTGGTTCATACTGTGGAATGTGGCCACGAACAAATATTTTTCTCCACTGTTTGTAATACCACGACACAGATGTCAAAACACATCAGGCAGAGAGGATTGTGGGAGATAAGCATCCGCCAGGTTCAGCTTAACCCCTATGAAGCTGGAGAAGCACACATCAGTTATTCTAGCTTCTTTAACCCCTTGCATTCTAGCAATACATTAAAGGAAAGGAATGCTTAATATTGAAAAAAAAAATATATATACTGAATTGTTTATCCTACTGAGTAAAATAAAAACATTCTTACTGCTTAACCCCTTAAGGACCAGCAGTCCCAGGGTGTGCTGTCCCTTAAGGACCACATAGAAGACTTTAACGTGATCAGTCATGTGGGGCGGCACGCCTAACGGAGGGACTGAAAGAGATCGCTCCTGCCTTGGAGCGATCAACTTCAGTCCCCGGTATTACTCACTGCGCTCCTACAGGAGCACGGTGAGTAAAAGTACGTGACGTGCCAGGACCGTCACTGGTCCTTAAGTGCCGGACCAGCGTGACGGTCCTGCCACGTCAATGGTCCTTAAGGGGTTAAAGTTGTTTTATTCAAAATATATTGCAGCTCAAATTTGCATTTTGTGTGCATTATTTCCGTGGCCTGAAATTTTACAGTGGTGCTGCTGCTACATTGCTATAGAATCCTATGGAGGTTTCTGGGCAACTAACCATAGCCATAGCTACAGAGTGCTTTAGCAACAGTCTCAGACCACAGAGGAATTACTGCATTTAAAACGTATAGTCTGAACTAAAATATCTTTTGAATATAACATTTCTCAGCAGAGAGCGTACGCATGTTTAACTCAGCATGACAAATCACGCAATATATATTTTTTTCACCATATTAAGAGTAACTATCTTTAAAGACCACTCTATCATCCAAGGGGTTAAAGACCTCTTTTAATCTGCTTATATTCATCTTTCTTATTCAAACTTTGCCTGATAAATGTATCTTTTCCATAATATTTTCACATGAAGGAAAACAACCATCATCTCATGAAAAAAGTGCTTTCTTACTTTTTAAAGTGGAACTACCACCGCTAAAAAACTTGAGCTCCAATAATTCCCCATCTGGCGACTAGCTACTGGCTTCTGGGAATAAACAACAGCACAATGGCCTCTTCTACGGCTAGTCACTGCCCAGAAGCATCACGTTTTACCTCTCTAGTGCCATTACAGAGGAGAAATTTCCACATACATATTAGACTAATCCCGCCCAAAAGGGGGGTCCAGTTCCAAAATGACGGGCAAGTCCCCATTGCACGGGAACACCAGCTAACCCCCAATGTACGTTTCGGCCTAGTTGGGCCTCGTCAGGAGGGTGCAGCTGGATTCCCTAGGCACTGAGAGCAAGGGGTCTACATCTGGATTGCCCTTCACTCTTAGGGAGATCCCCTAAGAGTATTCAAAATAACATACAGAATGTGAGAGGCTTCTGGGAATGAACAACAGCACAATGGCCTGTTCTATGGCTAGTCGCCACCCAGAAGCATCACATTTTAGCTCTCTAGTGCCATTAAAGAGGAGAAATTTCCACGTACATATTAGACTAATCCCGCCCAAAAGGGTGGTCCACTTCCAAAATGAGAGGCAAGTCCCCACTACACGGGAACACCAGCTAACCCCCAATGTACATTTCAGCCTAGTTGGCCTCGTCAGGAGAGTGCAGCTGGTTTCCCTAGGCACTGAGAGAAAGGGGTCCACGTCTGGATTACCCTTCACTCTTAGGGAGACCTCCTAAGAGTATTCAAAATAACATACAGAATGTGAAATGCTTCTGGGAATGAACAACAGCACAATGGCCTGTTCTATGGCTAGTCACCGCTCAGAAGCATCACGTTTTAGATCTCAAGTGCCATTACAGAGGAGAAATTTTCACGTACATATTAGACAACCCCTTAGTTGCTGCTCGACTACAGTACCCTCCTGACGAGGCCCAACTAGGCCGAAATGTACGTCGGGGGTTAGGTGGTGTTCCCGTGAAGGGGGGCTTGCCCAGCATTTTGTAACTGGACTGCCCTTTTGGGCCGGATTAGTCTAATATGTTTGTGGAAATTTCTCCTCTGTAATGGCACTTGAGAGCTAAAACGTGATGATTCTGGGTGGTGACTAGCCGTCGAACAGGCCATTGTGCTGTTGTTCATTCCCAGAAGCCTCTCACATTCTGTATTTTATACACATAAACAGATATTGGCTATGAGCAGGCCATATTTTATTACTATTTAACCAATAATAAGCTTAAACATATACAAATCTGCTTCCCACCACATATCCCAATGTATACATCCTTGCAAAACAATCCCACTTACCAATAATTATTTACTTCCCCTTGCATGGCCAAATAGACCAGGCTCATGCTTAACATTGTAAATTAACCAAACTCTTTTCCAACTGAGTTAACCAATTACCTCAATTGAACCAGCCCAAACCAGCACCAAAGAATAACGCCACCACCCATGACCTAAGTCCGGGGCATGGTTTCCTTGGGTTCCTGACAAAATGTATTTTCAATTTAATACTTAAATATCCAAACAACAGGCAAGGATCATACCACCCATAAATACAACGCACTCCATTTAGTTAACTTCACCAGTCTCTTCCTGTGAATGGACCCCACTTCCTGCATGCCCTTCTTCTATAACCCTAGTCTAAATCCCACCCTTGCTACCTCAATTCTTAAAACTCCCCTTCCTCATGACTCCCGTTTTCTAGGTTCTCCATGAAGTTCTACATGTGTCTTGCATACCTCCCAGCCCCAACATTTCAAATAGCCCAAGAGGGACACTTTTGTTTTAGGGGGTGTTGCTGAGGGTGTGGGTGGTAGAGCATGGCATTATCAAGAATGTTTAGGTTATTTCATGACCCACTGACACCTCTTTGTTTAAATTAATTAATGATATAGAGCAAGACCAAAGTATTTAATGTACACAAAATAATTTATAAACATATGCTGAAGTTTAGACAAACAGTAATGTGAGTTTTATTGCTGTAGAGCAATGTGATACACTTATATACACACCACACAGTCTGATCTCCTAGATAGGGGGACATCAGGGTGGGAAAGAGGGACAGAGGGATTTGGGTTTCAAAGAGGTACTGTCCCTCCTAAATAGGGACACGTGGGAGATATGGGCTTGTCCAGATGAGTCCAAAAATGACTGTTGGGCTTGAATGCATTGTGAATTTTCTTCACTCAATGTATTATTTTTTTAACCCTTTGAGTGCCAGAGAGGCATGCAGTGCATTTGTATTGCATTGTATGCCCCTCTGGCATTCAAAGGGTTGAGGACAATGTGACATTTTCTGTCTTTAGAAAGCGTTGTAGGCTAGAAATGTCCCCAATACATTGTGAGAGGTCTCTGGCATCCACAGTATTCCTCCAATGTGTTTCCGTCAGGCCTCTCTAGAGATAAAAAGGTTAAACCAGGGGTAGTCAGTAGTTGGACCTCCAGCTGTTGGTTACTATAACTTCCATTATCCCTGACCAGCCAATGGGTTAAACCTTCAGGGTACTAGATGCTTCAATACAATTTCCTTCTACATACAAAATTGTTGATAAATTATTGGAGTTTCAGGTTATTAGGGGGATAGAGATGTAACCTGATCAACCTTTAAAGATTATCGACTCACCAGATTTAACCCTTTCAGTGCCAGAATGGTATCCTTTCTGGCACTCAAAGGGTTAAAGAAAAATTATATAAGGCAGGGTGTATCCTACTGAGTAAACAACAATACTTCCACTAACGAGAGATGTTTTGTTCCAAAGTTATTGCAGTTCATACTTATATTTTCTGGGTGCAGTACATCCATGGCCACAATTTTACAGAGCCACTGTGAATTATTATTGTCTCTTACAATAGCTGTCCATAGACTGCTGTAGTAATAGCACCATGTAATTACTGCACCATAGAATGCATATCTGAGCTGAAATAACATTTGATTAAAACATCTTTCAAATGCGAATGCACTCCTGTTTTACTTAGCAGGATAAACTCTAGGGGAAAAAAAAAAAAATAAATAAATATATATATATATATATATATATATATATATATATATATATATATATATATTTATAGTAAGCAGTACTATTAATTTAACTCCTTCAAAATGCATCGGACAAGTTTCTAGAATCAAAGGGGTTAAGATGCAAACAGAGAATGGCACTTTGTACTCGAGTCAACTTTCAGGCTGATTGAAGCATGGAATTGAGAAAGGAGGAGGGAGAAGTGTGCATTTTACACAGATACATGAAGCTTTTCACAGTTAAATTGACACAGCTATACAGTTACACTAAGATAGAGCTACGGGAGGCCTGTGTTTGCTGGCTGGAGTTTGACATTTGAATTTATAAGGACTTAGGTTCAAGTACTTTATGCAAGAGAGACACTATACACTATAAAACATTGCTGGTATTTCCATTTCACCAGGAGTGAGCCAGTGGGGATATTTACTAAATTCTGAGGCTTGTAGTTTTGGAATGTTACCTCCCCTTATATTGTGCCACAATGAGTCCTGTCTTTACTTCTTGTATTTACTAAAAGCGAAAAAACAAGCATTTAAAAAGCATCATCAGCAGAAACGATCATGGGCCAAAATTCCATGATCCACTCAGAGCCATCTTCTCCTCTAAACCAGAGGAAGGCAACCTGCGCCTCTCCAGTTATTGTTTGTCAACACTTCCCATCATGCTCAGCTGGCTCTTGCAGTAGGTGGGACATTGAGTTTGAGGAGAGCCTGTACATTTAGGGTGCAATGTTCAAAAAGTCCCAGTAAAAATAAATTGTAGGTAATTAGTCTGAAAAAGTACTCCAGGGTCTTAAACACATTATTGCCATATTTTGCATTCAGTTCTGCCGTCTTTTGTAATCGGGCAATGGCTGGATTTACGTCCCTGGCGCCCCTAGTCAAGATACTCTATACATCCTTAGCTCCACCCGTAGCCCAACCCCCAGTCCCCTCCACTGTTTCCTGGCACAGAAAATCCCCTTGGTCTAGATCAAGCAAGAATGAGGTTTCTAGAGAGATCTCCAAAACATTACACTGCAATGTGTTGGAGATGTTTGTTGCATCCAAGGAGTTAATAATATCCTCTACAGGGGTATAAAACTGGTGCAGGAACATTGAAATTTCTCTGGCCACTACCACAGTTTCATTGTGATGACTATTTAAACATTGCTGCCCTAACCCTTGGAAAGCCAGAGGTGTGAGCACTTTAAGGGTTAAGGTACAATTCAATAAGCTAAGCTGGTGCATTTCTGGAACAAACCAACTGCATCATAGGGGTCAAATACAAATTCCCCAAATTCCTATTGATTTAAATGGAGCTTTTAACTAATCTAATTGTAGAGAGGGCTCCAACACTTTGCTTCCGAATGAATTGGAGACCTCTCTAGCAGTCAAGGGCCTAAAGCCCATTTCAATCAAAGACATTTTCATTTCTTCCCCATGGTACTGTTGGTTTGCTCCAGAATTGCACTTTTAGGGCCTTAGGTACAAAAGAAAAGTTGGTGTGTTTCTGGAGCAATCCAATAGCAGCATAGGGAAGAAAAGAAACATCCCTCAATTTTCATTGCGTTAAGTAAATTATTTAATCCCTAGATATGTCACCAAAGCAAAAAGTTCTGGCGCAATCCAGCTGCACCATAGGGATGGAACAAAAATACTAAAAATTCCCATTGATCTAAATCAGTGGTTCTCAAGCTTTTTTTGCTCAAGGCACACCTAACACTCAGTCTGCTATTTTTGGGGCACCACTATAATTTTATGTAATTTGTCTACATTGTAATGAAGGTTACAAATACATAATTATAGAGTTATTGTTAGACCTCATAACTAAAATAAACATATTGTGCATAGTAATAGCCTTAAATGTACAACTAGAAGTCTACATTAACATTTTTGTCAATGTATATAGATACAATGGGGCACCCTAAGTGGATGTCCGTAGCACACCAAAGTGCCACAGCACCCTGGTTGAGAATCACTGATCTAAATGGAGTTTTTAACCAGTGGCGTAACTATAGGGGTCATCATCTTGCAGCGCTCTGCATTACTAAGAGGACCACGTGGGAGCTCCAGGTAGGAGGCAGGAGATGGGGACATTGTGAAGATTGAGGGGCATTGTGGAGAGGGTCAATGTGGTGGGGGAGGGGGGCCCGTGGCACTTCTTGCAACAGAGCCCAGAGGCTTCTAGTTACGCCTCTCCTTTTAACCCTCTGAGTGCTTTACAATGCATTGCGTACCCCTCTGGCACTCAAAGGGTTAACATCTAGAATGTTATAAGGTCTCCAAAGCACATCATAGACCTCTCTAGAATTCAGGATAGGGGGATAAAATTCCATTTGTGGTCTGAGCTTACAGTGAATAGATAACAATAGAATAGTGGAATGATGTGGCATCCTGGGATATACTAAGCCCAGGTGGATAATTGATGTGGTGAGCCAAATAAGTAGGCTGACCATACCTCACCTTTAAAAAGGGACACACATGAAAAATACATGCTACAGGGTTGCTTTGATTTTGGTGTCCCTTTTTAATGGTGAGGTATGGTCAGCCTACAAATAAGAGGGCCACCTAGGAGGTAACTGATAAGAAAAAAGGGGGAGAATTTCCATTTTCTCTCGTATTGTGCAGCTGGTGTGCACCAGAATTGCTCCTCTTTTCTTTCTGCATAAGACACTAGCGCCATGTTACAGAATCTAAAGAGATGCTGTTCTGGGGCAAACCAGTTATGCCTGCATAAAACTTCCCATTCTTTTCAATTGGGCTCTTAAACCCTTTTGTGCATAAGAGACGAGTGACCTTTATGGTTAGGGAGGCTAATAATAATACTAATATTTTAATACCGGATAAGTGATTCTATTATAATCTGTTTTTGTGATGTTTTTTTTTTTGTGGCGGCAAAGCTTCCCCATGGCCTTCATTATTCTACTCCTATGCTTCAGCATTAGAGAGAGGTCTCCAATGCCTTGGGTTCCCCATATGTAACCACATGTAATCTCCCAAGTGTCCCAAGGAAGGACCGTCTCTCTTTCCCACCCTGGTGTCCCTATGTTTAGTAGATCAGACTGTGTGATGTGTATATAAGTGTAACACATTGATCCACAGCAATAAAACTCACATTAATGTTTGTTTAAATGTCAGTATATGTGTTTATAAATTAGTCTGTGTAAACAAAATACTTTGGTCCTACTCTAAATTATTTATTCAGTTATACAAAGAGGTGTCCATAGGTCCTGAAGTAACCTAAACATTTTCAGTAATGCCCCGCCCAGAGCCACACCCCCAGCCGCACCACCTAAAACAAAAGTGTCTCTCTTAGGCAATTTGAAATGTTGGAAGGTATACATACCTGGGGGCTCTCAGGGTTTGACCTCAATCTCAGATTCCCAGGATGAGACATTCTAGTACTACCTATTGTCTAATCTGCTCCAATTAACTGCTTACTTAGGGCCAGATCCTATTGCAGGTGCTAAACTTTAACTCCCATTTTATCAAACATTTTCCTATTGAAGTCTATTGAAAACTGGAGATAAAAGCAGTGAAAAATTAACACCTGTAATAGAATCTAGCCCTTAGTCCCTAATTAGTCCCTAAATTGGTACCATTTATACTAGGTAGGCAGTGAGATAAATCTTGCTTCTTATATCTAGGCTATTGCATGACAATGATTCCTTGAGTATCAATTGGAGATCTTCTCAATTAGAGCGTATAGGAGCATTTCTTTGAGAACCTATGTTAAGTGGAACTTTGTGAGTTAATATTTATCGCATTTTGAAAGTTCCCAGGTATGAAGGTATGTTGTGTTTAATTATATGATTATATATAGTAATAGTTAGTTGTGGTTTATGTCTATTTAGCTGTAGGAGAGGAGTTTTATGTGTGCTCTACTAGATTTTATGATGGTGTTGTGTTACACAGCTGTATGGACCATTAGTGATGCTCTGCCATGTGACTGCCTCAAGGAAATTGTATTAAAATTATGTTAAGTATGACTCCCATCATCCCCAGGGACAATGAGAATTTTAGTCCCCAACATCTGTTGGGTCCAGCAACTGACTAGCCTAGCCCTAATAAATAAATTCAGATAAAATGTATTGTTTCTTGGGAAATATCACAAAACAAAAATAAAGAAAATATTTGGTGACATTTTCCCTTTAATACCTTTAATGTATTTGAGATGTTTCATCCAAGAGTTTAATAGGCAAAGGCTAAGACTGGCCTGCATTCCATTGCAGGTAACAACTTTATCACTGGTTTTAGCTACACATTTCCTCATTGACTTCAAAAGATAAAACCAGTGATAAAATGTATCAGTTGCAATAGAATCCAAGCCTCTATTTTGTTGCATAATGTAAGCTCAAGTGTGCAAATGTACCATTGAATTTCATGCAATAACAATGGCTGGAATCTGCATTCTGTCCTTATGCCTGCCTAATGGAAATTTACTAAGATACATATGTGCAAACTCTTCCCTTATTAACATAGCTTGTGTAAAGTGGATGAAAAGGGACAATCTGTGGGTGTTTTGGGCATTCCTTTCCTCTTGCTTAAATCAATATCCTAAGCAAGGCATAGAGGAAATGGTGTATGTGTATGTTATGGGGCTGGTGTATGGGGCTAGCTGGCATTAACCCTTTGAGTGCCAGAGGGGTACCATCTGCCACTCAAAAGATTAAAGACTAACTCTGGTGGACTGTGTCCACTGTAATACAGTACATAGATCAGACACTGTAGTGCGTACCATTAAGTGCAGCCAATAGCATTTAGAGCCAGAGTGGCTGAACAGGTGAATTCGTACATTTGCCACAGTATTTAGAGGCTGATTTACTAAGAAAATGGTGCAATTCTAAAGAAAACCAGCTTTGCCATAGGAAAAAATAATATCCCTACTAGATTTAAAAGGGATTTTTAACCCCTTGAATGCCTGTGAGGTCTCCAACACATTGGAGGCCTCTCTAGCATTTAAGGGGTTAAAATATGTATTAAAAAGAATGGGAATTTTGGGAATAGTTTTTTCCCTATGGTGCAGTTGGTTTGCTTCAGAATTGTACCAGTTTTCTTTGTACAGCTGCCAGCCATCGTTGATTTAAATGGGGAGTTTAACCTCATGAATGCTTGAAAAGGTATCCAACATAACGTGAAGGAATGGATCGGAGATCTCTCTAGCAATCCAAGGATTTAAAGTTCCATTTAAATCAATGGGAATTGATGTAATTTTTATTTGTCCCTTATGGGGCAGTAGGATTGCTCTAGATAGAATTACACCGCATTTCTTTGTACATCAGCCTCTGTGCCCTTGGTTAGGCTGGATCAGTGTTAGTCAGAGCACATGTGGAGGGAGGCAGGAGTGGACTACTTGTATCATCAAAGCTTTTGATCCTGGTTCAAGTTACGCATTCATCTCCTGGTGATGTTGGACAAATCACTCTACATCCTTTTGCCTCGGGCTCTAAATGTCAGTAGAATGTTAGAGAACAGGGAGATGTGGCTGGAATATTCTATGGGCAGTTCTGTGTACACATCAATGCTGCATAATAAAACTAGAAAAAGCATCAATATGCTATAATATTTACTGCAATTGACTCAATATAGCTATTAGCATGGCCCTGGAGATTATCTTACCCTTATCACACTTTAGTGCAGTGTTTCTCAACATTAGTGTAAAGAAGAACAAACGGAAGGGGCGAGCACACCCTAACTACAGACTGTTGTGCAGATTTTTCACCACCACCATGCTGTATCATGAATATTATGTAGCATTACTCACATATTTGTGTGTCAAACTCCCAGCCCCTAGGTTTGTAAGCTTCCACTGGATTACCCCCTGTGCAAGTACCTCCAGGATTTTCCTTCTGCTCTCCCTCTGTTGTCATCTTAAAGGGATAGTAATGTTTCATAATAAAAACAGCTCTAATTAATCATCATAGTATTTGAACTTTGGAGAGTGTTATTTCAATTCTGTCAGAGTTGTAGTTCCAGAGTAATTCAATGACAAAGTGTCTCCCTCCTTCCCCTTTTACTGATGTCACACTGTTCAGCTAGAGCAGAAGGGAGGTACCCAGGTAGATTGTAAAGATAAGAGAAAAACCTGAAAAGCTTGTCAAGGGGAGCAGGGTTTTCATAGGAATAAGAGTGTCCCCTTCTGTTATCTGTCTGGTCTATAGACTGCATTCCACATCTGAGAAGAGATTGTTTACCCTAGGTAAAAGGGGCGGGAGGGGGAAACTTTGCTTGCGAATATCTCATAAACCATAAAGGTTTGAGAGATAAGACTTATATCATTCTTTATGTTTTTTTAATGCCTACAGAATAAAATAAAGTTAAAATGAAGTATTACTATCCCTTTAATTCTTTGTGAAGTCTGACCTGGTGCCTTTAAAAATCCTGATGTAGGGTCTAAAAACACTCAATTTTCTGGTAGACCACTTAATTTACAGGACCACTTGAGGGGAACTAATGATTGGGAGTACCTTTATATATCAGTAATATACCAATGCTGAGAGGAGCCTAGATATTCTCTTATCAGTGTTCTCCTCATAATTGCTATTACACTCACAAACAAAAACAATTGCTAGGTATTACCTGAGACATCACCCACTCAGATCTGTCTAATTTTCATTGTATAACTAGAATGCCAGCCACCACCACCACTGGAGAAATGATGCTGACATTAAGGGGCAATTTTCTAAAGATGCCATGTAACCTCATTTTGTAATGGAGTATTGTCCTGCTGGAGGCAGGAAATACTGTATTGCCCTGCAAGTGACAGGTAATGGTGTATTGCCCTGTTTAACAGTGTATTTCCATGCTGATGTCATGTTATGGTGTATTGCTCTTCTTTTTACATCTAATAGTTAAAAAAGGGCACCAGCCCCGGTGGTATTTGCTGTGCAGTCAAAGTTGCTGTGTGACTGGGCCATGTAAAAGATATAGGGTATAAAGGAAAGACATATCACATAACTGGACTGAACAGGCCAAGCTTTATTATAAATAACCATAAGATTATATTCTATTAACAACATGTTTTGTTAACTACCATAACGTATACCAGTCCCAATACCCCACGCATTATCCAAAATTAAATGCACTCATGCATAAGGCTTAGGCTTACCATCAATTACAAACTAAAACTCCCATACAGAGTTAATAATAATAATAATAATAATCTTTATTTATATATCGCCAGCTTATTCTGCAGTGCTTTACAATAGGGGGTAGACATATAGAGATATTATATAATACAAATCATATGTGGAGAACAGAAGGACCAGAGCTCCCTGCTCATGAGAGCTTACAGTCGATTCCTGACTGCGCCAGACCGAGCCAGCTTCATCAGGTAACGTAAGCCCACCCACGACCTTAGTCCGGGGCAAAATTTCCTTAAGGTTACTCCCTATGGACCCATCCTTAGTTCTTTTAAGTCATCATTTAAATACACCCCAAAACAATTCCATAATCCTGCCGACCATTTCCAGGTGAAGCCAGGATTACATTCTTAGTTGAGCAGTAGAATACAGCTAGTATGGGGAAAACAAGATAGCAAAGGCAAATGATCATGTGCAGACTGAAGAGCCTGTATCACATCACATTGAAGTATCCAGTGTGAATGCAGCCTAAACTCTGAATAGGGCAGAATGTCTTCTTTACAGTGGTGCACTTGTTTTTTTCAGCAGTGCCATGTTCTCTCCTTGATGTTGGATCCCCAAAAACCTGTTTGCTTTTCTTGTGTATTTTAACCCTTTAAGTACCCCTCTGGCAATTAAAGTGATAGTAATGTCCAAGAAAAATGTTATTTTGTAAAAAAAAATATTTGAGATGAGATAGTCACATTTAAAGTTCCCCCTCCCCTTTTCCTGATGTAAGCTGTAAAGCTGACAGCAGGAGATTTGAGTCGGCCAACTTGAGGAGGCTCTTCAGCAGAGCCGAAAATCGCGTTATGTAAAAAGAATTACTTCATTGGAACGGTTTACAAAGTGTGCTTGTAATTATTTTTAAATAACGTGATTTCAGCTCTGCTGAAGAGCCGGCGGCTGGTCCCAGGACCGGGATCTCCTGCTGTCAACTAGATCGCTGATGTCCGGAGAACGGGAGGGAGGGGGGAACTTTAAATGTGAATATCTCTCAAACCATAGAGGTTTAAGAGATGGTATTTGCTGCAAATATTTTTTTTAATCTACAATACAAAATAACATTATTCTTGGACATTAGTATCACTTTAAGAAAGCATTTGTACTGAGCTATAGGACCACTAGGGGGTGTATTCCTATTATTCCAACTAAATTGGTACTAGAACTGATTTCTTTGCGTTGCACCTGTCTTATGCTAATTTACTAAACTACTTACACAGAAAATTATCCTATATCTCTTGTGGCAAAGGGAGCGTAGTGTGGATGTATACGGCCTTTTCAGAGAGTTCCTCTCCTCTGTGCTTTCTTTAATGTTATATACTACAAGGTGCAGTGACAAATGGCATAACTACTGTGCATGCTGTTGGAGAAGCAGTCAGGGCTTACTGGCATTAAAATCTAAATGACAATAGAGTGTGTGCACCATTATCTACTGAAGGGACCATATACTCTATAGGAGTGGTTCCCAACCCACTGCCCACTAACAGGCCAGAACTTGAAGATTTACCTGCTTGGGCAGAGGTGAGCTAATCAAAATGACTGAGCCGCTGATTAACTCTCCTGTGTTGAAACATGGAAATCATCAAGTCCTGGCCTGTTAGCAGGCCTTGAGGGCACAGACTGGGCACCACTGATCTAGTGCATATCCTGAAGTGCAGGATCATAAGTAGGAAGCCAATATCACAGCACAGTTCATTAGCACTGCCAGAGGACTCATATACTTTCCCCATTAACTTCTTACATGTTCTTTATGTGTTCATGTAATGAGTGATAAGATTTACATCACTTAATTAAATGTCTTTAGTATATTCCTATTTTTGGTTCAGAAAGTATGTTATATCTAAAAGATTACACCAGGGACAGCCAATTGTCATACCTACAGCTGTTGGGGACTACAACGCTCCCATCATCCCCAACCAGACAATGGTTGTAGTCCCCACCAGCTGGATGTCCTACAATTAACTGGCCCTGGTTAATAACACCATGGATTGCATTAAAGTGGAACTACCACCGCATAACAAGTTTATCTTAAATAAGTCCCCATCTGGCAACTAGTTGCTTAGTAGCGGTAGTCGCCAGAATTATTACCTTATTAAATAGATTTCTCCTTTCTTCCCCGGCTGACAGGCAGGACAGAGTACAGACATCTTGCCATAGTGACGACCGTGCGCCTCCTCTGTCAGTCCCTTCGGGAGCCGGACGGCTCCTAGCAACACCTGCTAGAGCCAGCTGGGACTGACAGAGCAGGCGCGCGGACGTCACTATGGCAAGATGTCCATGCTCCGACTTGCCTGTCAGCCGGGGAAGAAAGGAGAAATCTATTTGTCAAGGTAATAATTCTGGCGACTAGCGCTACTAAGCAACTAGTTGCCAGATGGGGACTTATTTAAGATAAACTTGTTATGCTGTGGTAGTTCCGCTTTAACACTTCTGAGAACTCTAATAGAGGTTTGTCACAAGGTGTTACATCGATATGAAGGTCAGGCTCATTTGTTTTTCTTTTTTTGAAGTACACCATCACCTAAATTGATATAAACCTTTAACATTTTTGGTGTTTTTTCCATTTAACCCACTGGATGCTAGAGATGTCTCTATCGCATGTCTCTAGCATCTAATATGATTTATATTGCATTAAACTTTATAGACACGTACAGTATATTGTGCTGCATTTACTTCTGTGACAACCTTAACCCCCTATAATGCTAGCAATATCTCTATGTCATTGGGAATGTGTTCAAGACATCATTACCATCCATAGGGTTAATACCTTTATAGTAACTGGTATTTAAAACAGCTACTTCTGCTGTAACAAGAGCTTCTATAATAAGAGAAACCTGAGGATGATGGGAGTTGTAGTCAAACAACAGCCTCACATTTCCCACTCTTGTGTAGGCATGACTCCTAAAATGTATAGTGGTATGGAGCACATACGTTTCATGATTTTGTGAAAAATCAACCCTTTAAGTGCCATAGGAGTGCATTGGATACCTTTCCTGGCAAAGGGTCAAGGAAAATTGACAAAAGTTTTATTTAGGGAAAGAAGTAAAATTAAGAAACCAAATTGTAATTTGATCAGATTAACCCCTTAACGACCGGGGAATCCGGACCCGGACGCGACTGAATGACAACGGAGCATTTTTTTTTTATTGCTACGTTGCATTCCGGACTCCCCGAACGACGCACAGCCGCGGGGGGAGCCCGGAATTCGATGGCGGTCATAGTACGTCATCGGTCGTTCAGTCAAATCGACCCTTGACGTACTATGACCGTCAAGGGTCGTTAAGGGGTTAAGTCATGTTTTCTTCCCTGTGGATGATATCTGATCACACCACGAGGATGGTGTAGAATCTGAACAATTCTGGAGTATACTGCTCATAGGAGAACAATTTAACCCTTTGAGCACCAGTGAGATATCCAGTTCATTGCTACGCAATGCATTGGATACCTCGCTGACACTCAAAGGGTTAAATTGCTACCGAAAAGGTAGCAGGGAAGAGTCTGGTAACTAAAGACCAGTACGTTTTAAGTCAGTAGTGGGAAAATGAATGGAAAAAATGTTAAAGGAAAGAATTGTTAAATATCTGAATTTTAACATCTTGCAAGATCCCAAACACAAACAGCACGGGTTTACAGCAGGGAGATCTTGTCAAACTAACTTCATAGATTTTATTGACTGGGTAACTAAAATAATAGACCAGGGGGAGCAGTAGATGTAGATTATCTAGATTTCATAAACCATTTGACACCGTCCCTCATAGACGACTCATTAATAATTTGCAGTGTTTGGGTCTGGATGTAAAAATAGTTAAATGGTTAATGCAGTGGCTGAGTGACAGGAGACAGAGGGTGGTAGTCAATGGAGAATATTCAGATGAAGGGCATGTTACTAGTGGTGTATCTTGGGGATCTGTACTGGGGCCCATTCTTTTTAATATCTTTATTAGTGAAATTGTAAAAGGTCTTCAAGGTAAGGTATGCCTTTTTGCAGATGGTACAAGGATCTGCAACAGGATAGACATTCCTAAGGGAATAAGCCAAATGACAAATGATTTAGGTAAATTAGAAGAATGGACAAGAGTATGGCAGCTGCAGTTTAATGTTGATAAATGTAAAAGAATGCACTTGGGATGTAAAAATCTAAAGGACAAATAAAGTGTTAATGGTACTGTGCTGTCAGAAACAACAGAAGAAAGGGATTTGGGAGTAATTATTTCTGATGACTTAAAGCTAGGCAGGCAATGTAACAAAGCGGTGGGGAATGCAAGCAGGGTGCTGGGTTTTATTGCTAGGGGCATTAGTGGCAGAAAAAGGGAAGTGGTCATGCCACTCTACAGATCTCTGGTTAGACCTCATCTAGAATGATATATTTACTCAGAGAAGGGCTACTAAAATGGTGAATGGTTTACAGGAAAATAAATATCAGGATAGACTAAAGGATCTGAACATGTATAGCTTAGAGGAAAGAAGGGGGGGATACAGAAACCTTCAAATACATGAAGGGATTCAACAAAGTGCTGGGAGGAACTACATTTCAAAGGAGTAAAAATGTTAGGACAAGAGGTCATAGTCTAAAACTAGAGGGACGCAGGATTAGACGTAATGTAAGAAAGCAATACTTCACTCAGAGGGTAGTAGATAAGTGGAATAGACTACCAGCAGAAGTGGTAGAAGTTAATACAGTGACAGAATTTAAGCATGCATGGGATAGGCATAAAGCTGTCTTTAACATAAGAGAAGACCAAGGACCAAATCAGGTTTGAGGTTTTTACAGTAGGAAAATGGGCAGAGTAGATGGGCCTAATGGTTCTTATCTGCTATCAAATTCTACATTTCTATGTTTCAAAGGGTTAAAAGTATTTAAATTCCCATTGATTTAAATGGGTCTTTCAATGCCATGAATGCTACAGGTATCCAAAGCATTGCTTTGCTACTCATTAGACACATCTGTAGCATTCAAGTGGTTAAATGCCCCATTTTATTAATGTGAGTTTTTATTTGTCCCCTATGGTGCATTTGGCTTGGCACAGAATGACTCCAGTTCTTCTTAGTGCATAAGCCTCTCTGCCACCTGCACATCTTATTGCAAGATAAGGCCAGTGTTCGTTTCAGTAGTGAGCAAATAGAAAGCACACAGGCCCTGAGGGACAGTTCAGTCACTGGACTTATCATTTGTATCCTACTTTACTCTACACAGCCCCTATAATAAGGTCCGAGTTACAATCTGTCAACCTGCCACCCATCCTATGTTTTATGTTAATAAGGGGCGTCTTATTGGCTCGAGGTCAGCCTGTGACCAGGTCAGACCTGTCCTGAGGCCAGCCAAGGGTCAAAAGGTCAGGGGTGAGGAAAAGAGTAGGCCTCTGTATGGATTTTACAACAAGGCCGAGATGTTGTGGGAATTCGCCTATTAAGGCCTGTAGCATTGGCTGAGGCAGGAGTACTTTCCTGTGTCCTTGTGGTAACAAGCTTTATGGATAAACACAAATAGCCTTGTACACAGGAGAAGTAATAAAAGGCATGATATAACTCATTTGCTTATTAACTGTATTAGGCACAAGAAATACCTCAACTGAAGCTAACCCTCTAAGTGCCAGAGGAGAGTTCAATGTATTGCTGTGGAATATACTGAAAATCCCTCTGGCACTCAAATGGTTAGCTCATCAGCTTTTTATGCTGCCTACAATATATTGCTTACCTGCTAACTGTCCCACATTTTCAGGGACTTCTCATGCTTTCTGTCCCTAGATCCTGGTGTCCATGGTTTTGTCCCTGGTTTTGACCCTTTGACTGCTAGAGAGGTATCCAACTGGCAAACAAAGGGTTAATATTGAATTTCAACCCCATATTCTCTGTGCTTGTCATTAATCGATTTTGTGTTAATATTGCTTGTTTATATAATTTTATGTACTAGTTATGTGTGTAGCTGGGAACGCTCCAGAGGCTGATTCTCTGGTTGTGAGTACTAAAACTCTGCCCACTTCTCCACCTTCCCAGCGTATTCCTCCCACTTCCCCCCCTCTTCACTTCCTTCCCCAGCCTATTCCGCCAAGATCTTTATGGTTTTTTAGGTCCTGTCCCCCACTCACGATTAAGACCCGCCCACTTTTGACACACATTGTGTCACTTATCTTCCCCAGCGTCACTATAGGACTCCTGTCTCCGGGGAGTCTAGGTATGGTTATGTGTGGGATATGTCTATTGTGTTGTAGGAGTGCAGTTTTAAGTCTGTTGTACAAGGTTTTCTGTACAATGCATTGAAGATGTCTCTGGTATTCAAGGGGTTAAAAGGGAAGTAACACCTCCTAATAATAACCTCCCACTTCCACTGGCCATTATGCAAGGAGTCTATGTATCAATTCTCAAGTTGGTTTGTTAACCATTTGAGTGCCAAAGGTGTACTCAACGCATTGCTTTACAATACATTGTGTACCCCCCGACACTCAAAGGGTTAAAATCTGATCCATTTTTGCCTCACTGTTACATTTCAGGAAGGTATCAAATGTTTCAATGTTTTTCTCTGATATCCCCCACCCCCCAGATTTCTCTGTTGTCATAAGCATTTGGGAGTCTGTTAATAACGTGTTATGGAAGGAATTAACCAGAGAAGAGATATTAATACTACTACTACTACTGCTAATAATAATAATAATAATAAACGGCATCATGAAATATGTGCTGTC
Source organism: Rhinophrynus dorsalis (assembly GCA_037306005.1). Taxonomy (NCBI): domain Eukaryota; kingdom Metazoa; phylum Chordata; class Amphibia; order Anura; family Rhinophrynidae; genus Rhinophrynus; species Rhinophrynus dorsalis. The sequence continues at coordinate 504,501,949 of CM074719.1, forward strand.
TCTCTTTAGAGCACAAATGCCCGATTCCACTGCAGGTAATAAATGTAATCATTGGTTTATTTGGCAGATCCCCACTGAACTCTGTGGGTAATTTTGGAGATAAAAGTAGTAATAGGCTATGTCCACATGGGGGACTTGGCTGTCCTTCACTTTAGCACAGCCTAAATTGCCTAAATTTAACCCTTTCAGTGCCGGAGGCTTGGGCCATTTCCTGTACCCTGCAGGCCAGACACTTTTTCAGCATTTTTTGCTATCCTTCCGTTTAGTCTTGATTTACTCTGGTAATTTGTAGTTACATATGGAAAACTATATATTGTTTTTTTCAGAACAAATTGAGCTTTCTTGTGGTACCTTACATGAAGAGAATTTTACATTGTGCAAAAAGCTATGATGTCATAATGACAAACAAAGTGAACATTTACTCATTTTGCTAAAATCACATACTATGTATCAAAAACATTTACCTTGATTGAAAAAGTTTAAATTATTTGAAAAAGCCCCGAGTCCCCCGAGTAAAAAAATACCAAATTTGTATAGTTTTACCTACGTCCATAGCTAGCGTATAGCCCTAATCACCAGCAGCACAAAATGACATTTTCAACTTTATAAACTAATATGCGCATTCTATGTTTTTTGTGGTAAAACTACCCTAAAACAGTGGAATAACTATATAAAACTATATAAAACTATATATTTCTGGAAAGTAGAAAGCCTGCTGCATCTAATGAGGGGTGACTTGCCTTGTTACCCCAAGCCTGGTGTGCATAAATGCCTCCAGAATGTGACGCTAATGAAAAAAAAAGGCATTTTCTTACATTTCTGCCCCTTCAAATGTACTGAAATCTGTGGAAACCATGGCATTTCCAACTATATTCATTAGCTAGTGCTCTTAGGAGAAAAATGACACCCCATTGGTATGAGTTTACCTACCTCAGGGGGCGCTAGAAGTGCAAAACGACACTTACTACAATCTCAAAATTTTCGAACATTTTCTCAAACATTACTTGTCTGTACAAAAATGGTTATATCAACTACAGAAGTGAAGAATGGCAACACAAACCATACCATTTTGGAAAGAAGACACCCTGCCACATCTAATGATGGGTGATTTGCCTTGTTAACCCAAGCCTGGTGTGCACAAATTCCTCCAGAAGGTGGCGCTAATGAAAAAAAAGGCATTTTCTTACATTTCTTCCCCTTCAAATGTACTGAAATCTATGAAAACCATGGCATTTCCAAATGTATTCATTAGCTAGTGCACTTAGGAGAAAAATGGCACCCCATTGGTATAAGTTGACATACAGTAGGGTTGCCAGAAGCACATAAAAACACCTACCTGTTTTCTTCTTTGGAAATGGCTGCTTGTACTAAGACGTTCATAACTTTTAGATACATGAAGTAAAGGTATAAAATGTATACCATTTTGGAAAGTAGACATTCACCTACATCACATGAGGGGTCACTTGCCTTTCTACCCCCTGGCTGAAGTGCTCAATTATTTCCAAAAGGTGGTGCTATAGGAATAAATACATGTTTTTTTACATTTCCACCACTTCAAAGATACAAAAATATTTGAAAACCATAACATTTCTTACTGTATTCAGTACCTGCTACCAACATGAGAAAAATGTTACCCCATTTGTGTGGGATTACATGCAATATGTGGGTGGTAGGACCACTTACCTAAACCTGACACTTTTGTTTTTGAAATTATCTGCCTGCACAAAAAGTGTCATAATCGTTATAGATATGCAGGAAAGGTAGAGAAACCATTCCATTTTGTAAAGAGGATAACCTGCCGCATCTAATGAGAGGTAACTTGCCTTCTTACTCAAATGCTGGTGTGCACATATGCTTCCAGGAGGTGGCGCTAATGAAAAAAAAAGGCATTTTCTTATATTTCTGCCCTTTCAAATGTATGGAACTCTGTGAAAACCATGGAATTTTCAACTGCATTCATTAGCTAGTGCTCTTAGGAGTCAAATGACACCCCATTGGTATGAGTTGACCTACCTTAGGGGGTGCTAGAAGTAGAAAACTACACCTACTACGACCTGTGATGTTTCTAACATTTTCTCAAACATGACTTGCCTGTACGAAAATGGCTATAACACCTTCAGAAGTAAAGAAAAGGTAGATAAACAATACCATTTTGGAAAGAAGATAACCTGTCGCATTGAATGAGGGGTCACTTGCCTTTTTACCCCGAACTTAGTGTGCACAACTAGGTACCATGGAATTTGCTCTGACTCTAATGACCGTAACTCACACCTAAATGTACTCTCCCAGTCTATAAGACAGAAAGGCTACAAACCTAGGATTATTATCAAACAAATCAACTTTGCTCTAAAAACACCAGGCGCACACCTGCTGCAGTACAGGAAGAAAAAATCTCTACACGGGTACCACTTGTAGTCACCTACAACCCAGCTCTTGAAGAAATATGGAAAATTATTACAGATCTACAACAAATGCTAGCAGAAGATGATACTCTGAAAAATATCTTCTCTGAAACCCAATTTTGGCCTTTAGATAGCCACCAAACCTTCAACAAAAACTAATCAGCAGGAAACTACATACTGATGAGAAGAATATAGAAAAATGTACCAGACAATGCAAGAAACCTCGCTGCAAACTATGCCAGCATATATGCCCAGACAATAAAGCCACCCACAACAACAAAACCTACAGCATTAAAGGATCATACTCCTGCACATCTAGCAATGTGGTATATATGATACACTGCACCAAATGCCACCTGTTGATTTGGGTTTCCTATCCCATATCCCACTATCAAAGTTTCACATGACCCCTCTATCATTATCTTACTCTTCATATATAGCCACATGTTAACATACATTTTAATGACAGGTTTCATATTATTATTAACATATTAAGTATACGTAGACATATGCTTTCCCATACTCTTATACATGCAGGCATATATATATATATGTGGGTGGACAATTCTATATGTATATATGGGTTTATGTACATGTATGTACATGTAGGTATGTATGCATGTATGTATATGTTTATGTATATATATGTATATGTACTAGTACATATGTATATAGGTACTTGTGTATAAATATATGTTTTAGTATGCATTCCTACATATTGTGTGTACGTATTTAGGTATATGCATTTATGTATATGTATGTGTCCATATGTATGTGTTTAAATGTGTATTGTATATGCTATATACATGTATATTTGTGTGTGTGTGTGCAGATATATTGTATGGGTATGTGCATGTGTGTATATGTGTATATGCATGTATATGTGTGTATATGTATGTATGTGTATATATGTATGTACGTGTGTGCAAGTACACGTGTGTATATGTGTATATGCATATATGTGTATGTATATGTATGCATGTGTGTGTGTGTGTATATATATATATATATATATATATATATATATATATATGTGTGTGTGTGTGTTTATGTATGTGGGTGTATGTATGTGTATGTGTGTGTATGTGCATATGCATATATGTATATATTTATGTGTATGTATATATATATATATATATATATATATATATATATAAATAACAAAATAAGTATCTTGTAATACCTTTTTTATTTACCTTTTTTATTGGACTTGCTTTAGACTTCAGTTCGGGAGGTTCTCCCGAAAGCTTGTCAATCCAAAATTCTGTTAGTCCAATAAAAAAGGTATTACAAGACACTTATTTTGTTTGTTATTTTACATCTGCATCACTGGACTAATACGGCTACAATCTCCACTCTATATATATATATATATATATATATATATATATATATATATATATATATATATATATACCTATATGGGCACAAGTTGTATATAGGCCTGCATGCCCATACTGGATTGTTGGCATTGTAGCATTCTTAATATGTGCAATCTTTTTTTAACTCTCTCCCCTCTAATACAATCTCCTGTATTTTTCTTCTCTTTCTCCCCCCCCCCACTCTGCCTTGCCCAGGGTATTTATGACCTTCTGCAAGAAGAGTGTAGATTTTCTCTTGGTCCCTGTCTTATCAGCAGTCCCGCTGTGTTAACCCCAGCAAACAACACAGCTTTGAATTCAATGTTTTAACTGTGAATTCTGTGTCCATGTGCTCAGAAATGCTTTAGACTTGAGAAAGGGAGTTTATCCCGAAAGCTTGTCAGTCCATAATTCTGTTAGTCCAATAAAAAAGGTATCACAAGATATTAATTTTGTTTGTTATTTTACATCTATATCACTTTACTAATACAGCTACAATTTTAACTCTACCAAATTGAGGACCAAAGGCTTAACGTAATCCATTGTGAGCTTTGTGTTGAACACCCCTCTGGTCCTCAAGGGGTTAATAAAGGTGTAGTGCATGTCTAGCAATGAAGGCCTTATTCAGGAAGCTAAACCTATTCGGGAAGCTAAAGAGGATCAATTCTAACTCAAACCAGCTGCACAATAGGGTCCAAATAAAAATTCCCATTTATTTACATGGGAATTTTAACCCACTGAATGCTAGAGAGATCTCCAACGCATTGCCCCAATTCAAATCAATGAACATTTGTGGAATTTTAATTTGTAACCTATGGTGCAGTAGATTCACTCTAGAATTGCTCTTTTTATGCTTCCAGTGACACAGCCTTAGTACTTAATACATCGCTAATCCTTTGCAATAAAGCTGGTCTTAGGTGAAATTTGTTGTGCTAATGATGGTGCATTCATTCTTACTTGTTTCCTACATTGCTGTATTTACTAATGGGTTTACACATGGGGCCTGAGAGACATTGGACATTTTCACTTGTGCCTAGTCCCCTCATGTCATGCCATGTTAGTCTAAAGGGGGGTAAATTGTGGCTTGGCTTTAGGGGGATGCAATACACATAAACACCACTTAGTTTTGCCCCATTGAAGCAAATGTGTTAATGCTCTTATCTGCATATAAAACATCACTATTATTTGTTTTTCCATAACACTGAAATTTCCACAGTGTTTGTGGTTCATGTATAACAGGCTACTTTTGCGTTCTCTGGTACAACGGGATGAGAGATAATGTCCATCTACCACATTACAAGCACCCTGTTTTCACACCAAATAGCAGCACTCCACTTTTTTACCTCAAAAGACACCTCCCTTTACACAATTCCACCTGAAAGGGCAACTATCATCTGATAGTTTCCTATCAGCAGATCTGCCTATCTGGGAGCCAACCTGCTGATGAAGCCAAGGTTGCATTGCGAGCCCAGCAGACCAATGGGGGAGCACGAAGACACCACAATGCTTCCCCAGTACATCGGTGCGGTTCTACTTACATGCAGGTCCCCACAGCCCATTAGTATCAAGCTAGGAAGCCCAACCCAGCAGGTATGTGGGGACTGTGCATACAACCCAGAGGTTAGTAGCTGAGAGACGCAGACTTCCGGATTGTGTTTCAATGATGGGGCCAGTATTTCTGATTCTCTGAATGGCTGATAGAAGCTGTTTTGAGGTTGCACAAAGCAGACCCAGGTTTTATATTATGTCTACTCCCACTTGAACACAATTGGTAAAACTTGATAAATGCCCTTTAACCCCTTGGGTACCAATGCACAGTAGACTTGTCCAGCATCAAAGGAAGAATCTACTTTTTTCAACCCCTATTTACATACCTGGGATCTCTCTGGATCTGGTCCGGAGATTCCGGTTTTCACACTGAATTACCAGGCTGATTCTCTAGCGGTGGTGAGTTTCTTCTCCTTCCAACCCTGTTCTGCCCACTTCCCACCCACTTCTCCTTCCCACCTTGTTCTGCCCACTTCCCACCCATTTCTTCTCCTTCCCACCCTGTTCCTACCACTTCCCACCCACTTCTCATCCTTCTCACCCTGTTCCTCGCACATCTTCTTCTTCTTCTTCCCACCTGTTCCTCCCACTTCCCCTCCTTCCCACCTGGTTCTTCCCACTTCATCTCCTTCCCACTCTGTTCCCCCCACTTCCCTCGCACTTCTCCTCCTTCCCACCCTGTTCTTCCTACTTCACTCCCACTTCTCCTCCTTCACACCCTGTTCCTTCCACTTCCCTACCACTTCTCCTCCTTTCCTCCCTGTTCCTCCCACTTCCCTCCTACTTCTCCTCCTTCCCACCCTGATTCTTCCATTTCCCTTCCCTTTTTTTAAAAAACAAAACCCAGCACAGTTAGAATTGGTATAATAAGTGGATTAAAGCAAACTTGTACTTAGGTGAAAGTTCCGCTTTGAACAGTTCCTTACAGAGTTCTTTGTATTGACTTTGACTATAATTGTAAATGGTAATAACACCAGTTTGGCTAGTATCCCTTTATAACTCAGATACTCCAATCTCTTTATCAATTTTGTTGCATGTATCAGCATTTTTTTCCAGCTCAATAATTACTCTTTTACAAACTGGTGCTCAAAACTGTATTCCATATTCAAGATGAGACCTCACCCACGATTATACAGAAGCAAGATTATATTTCCATCCTGAGTGTCTGTACCTCTTTTTATGCAGTATAGTACCCTATTGGCTCTTGCAGGGACTGAATGACACTGCACACTGCTGTGAATGAAGTCTATTGTCTATCAAACCGCCTAAATATTTCTCTAACGTGGATTCCCCAGTTTGTTTCCCATTTATTGTATATGTAGTATGTTTGTTTCTACAGCTCAAATGCATAACATCACATTTATCTATATTAAACCTCATCTGCCACTTTTCTACCCAGTTTTTCCAAATCTTTCTGCAGAGAAAAAAACATCCTCCTCTCTATGTATTACTTGCACAGCTTAGCATTATCAGCAAAGATAGAGACACTACTTTCAATTCCCACTTCTACATCAATAAACAAATGAAAAAGCATTGGTCCAGGTCTGAACCCTATGGCACCCCACTTATAACTTTAGACCAACCTGAAAAAGGTTCATTTACAACTCTCTGACATTTATCATTTAATCAGTTATCTATCCATGTACAGATATCACCTCCCAAACTGAAGCCTGATCTCTTGGCAATCCATAAAAGAGAAGGAACAATTTATAATCCCCCCCCACACACACACACACACACACTAACTGTTGCCAGGAAATCCAATGGCCTCTATGAATTTTATTCTTGTGCCTCTGTTCAAGAGAATACAACTCCAATCATTCCTCCATGTCATGCCCAAGGAGGTAGACAGCACAGTTGCTGGAGGTCTCCACTTCTGATTTAGAAGATTGCATTGTAATAGGACACTGTGGACCATAGGTTGAAAGAAATGTGGAGTAACTATGTGCTAAACTGTACTACAGGGAAAAAATAAAAATCCCCCATACTTCACACTGATTTGATGGGCATTATAACCACTTGAACACTAGAGAAGTCTCCAATGCACTGCTTCTCAAAAATAGTCAAGTTGATGCCTTTACTGTCTAACTAAGTAAATTTAGGATGCAAGCTTTCAAGACCTCTTAAGTTTCTTCCTCATGCATGTTATACAGATAGAAGAAAAGGGGACAAACAGTGCAGGAAGCAGTCTTCTAAGCGTACTATTGTTAGCAGTGATAGTAGAAGAATCTTTATAGCCCAATATATAATCTACTCACATTTTCAGGAGGTTATGTCTGCCTCCCAGTGTAAATTTCATATACTGAATAATGATCACCTCCAACGAGGTGAGGCAAATATAGTCAAGTTGATACCTTTATTGGCTAATTATACAGATTTAGGATGCAAGCTTTCAAGGCCTCTTAGGTCTCTACTTAAGGCGTGTTATACAGATAAATATGCAAACATCACTCTTAAATGCAAGTACACGTTGCATTGTTTAGAACAGAAATCAGATAAGATGAGATGTCTTCATATTTATCTGTATAACACGCCTTAAGTAGAGACCTAAGAGGTCTTGAAAGCTTGCATCCTAAATATGCATAATTAGCCAATAAAGGTATCAACTTGACTATATTTGCCTCCTCTATTTCTACAGCTAACACGGTACCAACTCTCATCTCTTCTCAATAATGTAGCCTTGGGCTCCTAAACCGTGAACATATTTTAGATCGGGTGGGGAAACGTGAGGTCCCCCATCTGTTCATGATGACACCAGTTGGCTAGGGATTATGCTAATTGTAGTCAGCAGCTGGAGGGCCTCAGGTTGGCCTCCTCTGTTTTAGATACCCCTGTGTAAAAGCACCTCTTCAATGTCTGTCTGTCTAATAAGGGGTCTATTTAAAACAACTTTGGTGATTTTTAAAGGGATAGTAATACTTCGTTTTAACTTTATTTTATTTTGTAGGCTTTAAAAAAACATGAAGAATGATATGTCTTATCTCTCAAACCTTTATGGTTTATGAGATATTCACAAGCAAAGTTTCCCGCTCCCGCCCCTTTTACCTACTGTAAACAATCTCTTCTCAGATGTGGAATGCAGTCCATAGACTGGACAGATAACAGAAGGGGACACTCTTATTCCTATGAAAACAATGAAATCCCTGCCCCCCTTGACAAGATTTTCAGGTTTTTCCCTTATCTTAATTGAAGATTGTCCCTCTCTTCAGTCTACCTGGGCACCTCCCTTCTGCTCAGGCTGAACAGTGTGACATCAGTAAAAGGGGAGGGAGACACTTTGTCATTGAATTACTCTGGAACTACAACTCTGACAGAATTGAAATAACACTCTCCAAAGTCCAAATAATATGATGATTAATTAGAGCTGTTTTTATTATGAAACATTACTATCCCTTTAAATGTATTTAGAAAACTAGTTTGAAAGTAATTTATATTTATAGATTAATTAAGGCATACCATCAGAGCTGGCCCTTACATGGGTCCCGGTGGGCCCATGGGGCCCAGGCAGAACTTTGACATGGGCGGCAGTTTGCCGTTCCCTTACATACATAAAAACAATGCCCTCCGCGTTAATATTAACTTTCTGGCACTCCCCGCCAAAATGCCGTGCACCCCACTCATCACTTGCAGCCCAAGTCAGTGGCATAGCGGGGGAGCAGTGAGCACAGAAATGTATTGGCCAACCCAAGACTTTGACAGCAGCCGGGACCATGTCATGTGACACACAGCTACACAAACATGATGCATGCTGGGGTTTCATTTCATTGGTCTGGATGCCACTTTTAAACTTGCACTGTCCTCAGAACAAGTTTGAAAAGTGGCGCCCAGAAAGATGAAGAAACCCCAAGCATGCACCACTTCTGTGTCGCATGTGTCACATGGTTCCGGCTGCTGTCAATGCGGGCAGTGGGAGAAAAGACATTGGACTCAACAGGTCACTGCAGGCCTTCAGGTCAGGACTCAAGAGGACTTCACAAATGACCAGCTCCCTTTCTCCTCGCATAAAGAGGTAAGGGAGGGGGAAGAGGCAAAAGAGGGCGGATTGTGGTCAGATACTTTTTATGTGCTACATAAGAGGCAATTCAAAAAGCCAGAGAGTAAACCACCTGCTTTATAGGGGACAAATCAGAATTTCCAAATGATTTAACCCTTTGAATGCCTTGCAAAGGGTTAAATGGGTCTCTCTCTCTCTCTCTCTATATATATATATATATATAAATAAAACATATGGATGTGGGCATGTTTTGGTGGGCATGGTTTTGGTGGAGGGGGGGCAGCATTTCATCCATGGACCCAGACAGCACAATGTCTTGGGCCGGCCCTACATACCATGCAGACACTTCATATTTTATCCCCACATTCTCTCCTCTATTCTACACTGAAAGGACAAGTGTCAGTGACTGTAGGAGACAATGTCAGGCTTATACAATAACTACTTACATTACATGGATTAATTAGCATAATATATACATCTAAATAACTGAAAACTAGTTTTCTAACAAATGGTTACTACAACATGTACATGAATTTGAACATTCTTTCAAAATCACCAGAATGTTTTTGTGGTGATAGCGTCCTTTTAATAAAATGTAGCTTTAAAGGGATAGTAATGTTTCATAATAAAAGCAGCTCTAATTAATCATAATAGTATTTGGACTTTGGAGAGTGTTATTTCAATTCTGTCAGAGTTGTAGTTCAAGAGTAATTCAATGATAAAGTATCCCCCTCCCGCCCCTTTTACTGATGTAACACTGTTCAGCCAGAGCAGAAGGGTGGTGCCCAGGTAGACTGCAGAGAGGGACAATCTTCAATTAAGATAAGGGAAAAACCTGAAAAACTTGTCAAGGGAGGCAGGGCTTTCATTGTTCTCACAGGAAGAAGGTTGTCCCCTGCTGTTATCTGTCTGGTCTATGGACTGCATTCCACATCTGAGAAGAGTTGGCTTACACTAGGTAAAAGGGGCGGGAGGGGAAACTTTGCGTGTGAATATCTCTCAAACCATAAAGGTTTGAGAGATAAGACTTATATTGTTCTTCATCTTTTTTCAATGCCTACAAAATAAAATAGAGATAAAACGTAGTATTACTATCCCTTTAAGTGCAAAGAACAAAACAAATAGTGATTATGATTAAGCCTGATTTATTTAATAATGATCTAAAGTAATTTTGCCCCTTAAATTAAATTTGCTGTGCTTTTTAAGAAAATGTACATTGCTTATAGAAAATGTACATTGTCCATACAAAAATGTGCATTTGTAATAGAAAAAAAAGTTAGCCAAGATAATAAAATTAACGTTTACAGAAAAAAAAAAAGCAATGCTAATAAAATTTTGCTTGTATGAATGGTTATCAGTAATAAAATATTATAATGCATCTACAGATTAATGTATTTCTATGCACATTTTTACACCTATTCAGGGCCAGATTTACATCACAGATGCCCCTAGGCAGGGCACTCTTGGTACCTTTAGCTTCATCCATGGCCACACCTCTATTCCTCACATGGCCCTCCCCCAGTCCCATCCACTGTTTCCTGGCACAGAAAATTGCCTTGGAGTATAGCTACCAAAGAAAAAGAAAACACTTTAACACCTTGGTAGCTAGAGAGATCACCAAAACAGTGGAGCAATATGTTGGAGATCTCTCAAGCATCCAAATGGGTTAAATAATAGCCTGCTGTAGGAACACTGAGATTCTTCTGGCCACACCCTCTATTCAGAATGTGGGTGTGGCCAGCACAGTTGAGGTAACCTCAAAATTTGGAGCTGTAGGAAGTTGCCTACTCTGCTTATTGGGAGAGCTGGCCCTGGACTTAATGGTAATTGTTTAACAAGCAATCAATTTTTTTAACTCATTAACAAAAAAGCAGCTGGCCCTAACTGCATTAATAAATTAAGTGCATTAAGTATTTGCCCTGTGATTTTTAGCCAAAATGTTATTACAAAAACAAGGCCTAAATGTATTATATTTTGTCCCCCCAGTGATAAAATAAAACCTGCTGAGCAGTAGTTTGAACTGTGGATCTCTAAGAGCGGGAAGGAAACATCAATGGCATGAGATGTACAGAAGAACAGCTAGATCCTAAATAATTGTGTATTTCATTCCCTACTCAGGATCAAAACAGTGGTCCCTTTGGCTTAGCAGTGATAACTTTAATATTGGATTTATCTATAATATTCTCCCTAGGTTTTAAAGTGGACCTGTCGGCATAAAATAATTTTAGCGTTCAGTTTTATTTATCTATATGTTTCACTAGCCAGAAAACAATTAGCATTGCATGCCACAATTGTGCTACCAACAAATAAGTTTCTCAGAAATTACTTATATTGTAAACAAAAGGTTAGCATAAAATATGGTCCATTTTAAATTCTATGAAATGTATCTATGGTGAAATCCACTTTAATAACAACAATAAAGATCAATAAAAACAGGTATCACCTGAAATGAAATTCAATAGGAAGCCACTTAATGAAGGCATCATGCAATATCCATATTTTAATTACTGTTTGACGCTGAGTTGTTTTATCTGCCTGCATGTTGTACATTTATGACAGGTTACTGCCTGTTGCTGTTCAGGTATTGTAAGAAACTACAGTTCCCATGATCACAACAGCTGAGTATAATGAGAACTGTAGTTCAATATTTTCTAGAAAGCCACAGGCTGCCCACCCTGGTAGACATATGTTATGAAGGCATACTTGAAATGAGAGAAATCTCAATGTATTCTTTGTGGTAAATCATTTTATAAATAAACTAGTATAAAAGCCAGTGTACATGGGCCAAGGTCCAGGTAATATTAACCCTTTGAGTGCCAGAGGGGTACGCAACACATTGCTTTACAATGCGTTGCGCACCCCTCTGGCACTCAAAGGGTTAGCGGCCGCTTCATGCGCAGTAGAGACTGCCCGAATGAGCACAGTCTCTACTGCACATGACGGCTTCTGACAAACATCCTAGCGAATTATTATATAGGATATATAAAAAAATGTAATGGCAACATCTCATGCATTACAGAGGTTGAATATAAAATTTAAACCAATTAGATTTTTTTGGCTACCCATGGTGCTGTTGGATTGTTTGAGCATTATTCCGCTTTTGTTTTGTACCTATTGCCATTGAACTGGTGAAGAGGAGTTCACAGCTCTGAGCTATCGCAGCCTGTAGCAGAGCTATTAGATCAGCATTCATTTTCTGAACCACTAGGTGTCAGCAGAACATTTTAGGCACTGACTGCCAAATTAACTGTGTTAACCCATAGGTGTCTAAAATGGGCTAGCGTAAAACATACAGCTCGTAACACCTGCTTGTGAAATAAACAAGGTGTTCAAGTCACAATTACAGCTCCCAGCAGAAGAAGGAGGAGAGCAGGCTGAGAGAGAGGGGGAGACTGGAGATGAGACTGTGGAGGGGGGAGGGAAGGAGAAAAATGAGGCGAGAGAAACATGACAGGCAGGTAGAGAGCACACACAAACTAGTGCTGGCTTTCAAGTGACTTCAAAAGGTAATGGTAACCGGGCCTGACCTCAAAGAGGAACTAATTAACTCCTGTGCTGCCGGAAGAGATCTCCAAACACACATTGTGTTATCCCACAGAGTGCAACTGGCACTCAAAGGTTTAAAGGATTATGCTGCACTGGCAACACTGCTTTTTAACTATTTGAGTGCCGGGGTCGTTTATCCAACTCATTCAATGCTTTGGATACCTGGCTGGCACTCAAAGGGTTAAACTATGATTCTGTAAAGAAGTTTTATGTACAAGTCTCCTAGGTGCAGAACAAGATCAATATCTCTTCCTATGGCTTGGGGGAAATATACAGGGCCGGATTTACATGGAGCCTGTAGGCACAGAAATCTGAAGCACCCCCCCCCCCCGTTGGCCATCTCCACAAATCTCCACATTACCCCCCATATCCATATTGCCCCCCATCAGCTCCAACTTGCCCTCACATTACCCCCATCATCTCCACATTGCCCCCATCAGGTCCAACTTGCCCTCACATTACCCCCATCAGCTCCACATTTCCCCCATCAGCTCAAACTTGCCCCCATCAGCTCAAACTTGCCCCCATCAGCTCCACATTACCCCCTTATCCATATTGCCCTCACATTGCCCCCCATCAGCTCCAACTTGCCCTCATATTACCCCCATCATCTCCACATTGCCCCCATCAGCTCAAATTTGCCCCCATCAGCTCAAACTTGCCCTCACATTACCCCCGTCATCTCCACATTGCCCTCATCAGCTCAAACTTGCCCTCACAATACCCCCATCAGCTCCACATTGCCCCATCAGCTCCAACTTGCCCTCAGATTACCCCCATCAGCTCCACATTGTCCCCATCAGCTCCAACTTGCCCTCAGATTACCACCATCAGCTCCACATTGCCCCCATCAGCTCAAACTTGCCCCCATCAGCCCAAACTTGCCCTCATATTACCCAATCATCTCCACATTGCCTCCATCAGCTTCACATTGCCCCCATCAGCTCCAACTTGCACCATCAGCTCCACATTGCCCTGTTTCCTACCTCCCTGGTGATCCAGCGGCAGGAAAAGTCTGTGCCTGCTTCTGCACAGAACTGTAGCTCCCATTGCTCCCGCGCGGTCTTCTCTTTAGAAATGCAGAGCGCTGGGAGATGATGTCATATCCCAGCGTTCTGCATTACTAAAGAGCCACCGAGGGAGCAACAACAGGATCTCACCGGGCGGCAGGCAGCGGGTAGGGTGAATGAAAATATAAAAAAAAAATAAAATAAAAAAAATAATTGATTCCAATGACAGGCGCCCCTCTGTGGGGTGCGCCTGTAGGCAGATGCCTACTCTGCATTATGGCAAATCAGGCCCTGGAAATACATAAACATTATTCATAGACGTTTTGAAAGAATTGGTGGTAAAGTTAGGTGTTATTTATAAATTAGCAAGGACAACATTATAAATAATGTGTTATTCATCAAATTAATAAATCAACACCCAAATGTTCATAAGAACACGTTATACCTGATGTTAATATTCTATTGAGCATTCAAGAGGTTAAAATCCCCATTTAAATCAATTGGGATTTTTAGTTCCCCCTTTAGTGCAAATGGTTTGGCCCAGAAAGCCTTCACTTTTCTTTTGAACATAAAGCCCTAAGTGATTTAATCTTAATGCCAGGTCTAACCTGTTCTTAATGGAAGTATATAGTGATAGGTATGTATGCAAACATATTCTCAGTTGTGAATTTTCTGCAAATTTTCTCAGATAGACATTTATAAACATGACTTTACTTCTTTATGAATATGACCCGACATTATGAACTTTAGCGACAGTTGTTAAAGAGATAGCAATGTTTAGAAAATAGAGCAGCTCAGATGGTTTCCTATACTGAATAGTGCTGACTCTCTCAAGTACCACAATGTAATAGTTATGCAGCAATGTTATTATGACTATTACACCTCCCGCCCCTTTTCCCGTTCTAAAGTTGCTCCCCTTTAGCTCTGATAGCAGACCATGAAGAGCGACAATCTACAGTCAGTATTAGGAAAAACATGTCCTCTTTCATCTTGGAGGGCAGATTTTCCTTATACTGAGAGAGGAAATATTGCACCTCGTTGTGATCTGTCCAGTCAAGTGACCGGACTTCAGATTTGAGCGGAGCCGGCTTCAGAATGGGAAAAGGAGTGGGAGGGGAAATATTCATCATATGTTGCTGCATAACTATCAAGTTATGATATTTGAGAGAGTCAGACATCAAGATTATTCAGTATAGGAAACTATCTGAAATGCTCTATTTTCTACCCTAAACATCACTATCTAAGTGTACATACTGGTAAGACTTCCAAAACTGGTGTTTCTTTCTTTTTAAATGCAGAGCTTAAACTTTTGAGTTCCATACCCCTCTGGAACTCAAAGGGTTATGTTAAATTGCCGAATTACTCCACATTTCTCATTACTCCATTTTTATCAATCTCCCCAATGACGACCAACTCTAGAGCACACCAACTGTACCATAGTGGGGAGAATTAAAGCGGAACTACCACCTGCACACAACTTTAGCTTAACCCTTTGAGTGCCAGAGGGGTACGCAATGCATTGCAGAGCAATGCCCCTTTGAGTGCCAGAGGGGTACGCAACGCATTGCAGAGCAATGCGTTGCGTACCCCTCTGGCGCGCAAAGGGTTAAATAACTCCCCATCTGGCGACTAGCTGCTTAGTAGCGCTAGTCGCCAGAATTATTACCTTGACAAATAGATTTCTCCTTTCTTCCAGGGCTGACAGCATCACAGAATGCGGACATCTTGCCATAATGATGTACATGCGCCTGCGCTGCCAGTCCCTTTTGGAGCCGGATGGCTCCTAGCAACACCTCCTAGACCCGGCTGGGATTGACAGCGCAGGTGCGCGGATATCATTATGGCAAGATGTCCGTGTTCCTTGATGCTGTCAGCCCGGTAAGAAAGGCTAAATCTAGTTGTCAAGGTAATAATTCTGGCGACTAGCGCTACTAAGCAGCTAGTCGCCAGATGGGGACTTATTTAAGCTAAAGTTATATTCAGGTGGTAGTTCCGCTTTAAAATCAGCCAAATTGCCGTGAATTCAAATAGGAATTTTAACCTCTTGATTCCTAGAGAGGTATCTAACTCATTAAGAAGCCATGTTTTGGATACCTTCTAGCATTCAGTGGGTTAACAGCCATTTTATTCCATCCCTCATGAAGCCAGTTGTTTGCACCAAGACTTCTTATCTTTTTTTTTGTTAAGGTGCCTTGCTCATCAGGTAAACTCTATGGTTGGTATTAATAAGGATTGTTCTAGTGTCCATATCATGTATAAAGCCAAAAATGTAAGAAATGATGTGGCAATGCCACGTCACAATATTTCTAAAATTAACATCTTGCATACTGGAAGGATCTGCAAAACATTGCTTCACAAAGTATCTGAGCCCATCTAGCATGTAACTGTTAAAGGCTCCCATTTAAATCAGTGATCGTTTTATTTTGTTACAAAGCTATCCCACAGAACGTCTTCACTCTCACTGGATTTTGGGACTATTTTTTCAAGTGGGTGTGTCAAACTTCAGTAATGTTACTTATCCCTCAGGTAACCATTATTTTTATTACTCTGTATGGTCTGTTGTCAATAAAAAAAATATCTCAGTAAGAACAGTAATATCAGATGTGTGAGTGATTTGCAAATTAACCATCTGAGTGCCAGAGGGGTACGGAATGCAAAACACGCTCTGCTGAAATCTTATTTTATGTGGCTCCATGGTCAGGATATATTAACCCTTTCGGCACCAGAGGTGTATGCAAAGGATTATTAATAAGAAAAAATATTGTGGGTACTATCATGGGTCAGTCTGCTGGTTAACCCTTTGAGTGCCAGCAGTGTTATCGCTACAATATAAGCAGAATAAACATAGAATATGACGGGAGATAAAAACCATTCGGCCCATCTAGTCTGCCCATTTTCCTACTGTAAAAACCTCAAACCTTATTTTGTCCTTGGTCTTTTCTTATGTTAAGGACAGCCTTAGACCTATTCCATGCATGCTTAAATTCTGTCACTGTATTAACTTCTACCACTTCTGCTGGTAGCCTATTCCACTTATCTACTACCCTCTTACATTACTTTGAAACCTGTGTCCCTCTAGTTTTAGACTGTGGCCTTTGGTCCTAACATCTTTACTCCTTTGAAATGTACCTCCCTCCTGCACTTTGTTGAATCTCTTCATGTATTTGAATGTTTCTATCATATCCCCTCTCTCTCTTCACTCCTCCAAGCTATACATGTTCAGATCCTTTAGTCTATCCTGATATTTATTTTCCTGTAAACCAGTCACCATTTTAGTAGCCCTTCTCTGAATTTTCTCTAGAGTATCTATATCCTTCTTGAGAGGGGTCTCCAATACAGATCTGTAGAGTGGTAAGAAGCTGCTTAGGACCCCCACATGATCAGAGGGCCCCACACTGCTTATACAGTACTGTCGCCACATAAATAAATACATAAAAAACTTGATGGCAAAATTGTATTAGAAATAATGACTTGGGGGCAAAGGGGGACTCCCAAAAACTTAGAGCCGCCCCTGAGTGCCAGTTTGGTATCCAAGACATTGGAAAGCAATGTGTTGGATAACTCCCTGGCACACAAAAAGGTCGCTGTGTTTTTTTTTTTTTTTTGCAGTGCCGCCAGTCCTGCTAGAGCTATTAATTCTCTATATGTGAACACTGATTTAGCCCATTAAAGCATTAAAGACCACAGCTGAGGGGTGAGCTGTGCCAAAGTTTTTCTTTGCTATGTTATGGCATATATGCAAAGATATGTTTTGCCAAATGTACCTTTAAAGATTATCTATATATCTATCTATTGGGAAGGTGTAAAAGCAAATAAGAACAATCATTACAACTCTGAAAAGACTAATAAATGCTCCACATTTGGTCTTATACGTTTGCCCTGTCTACGCCCCAGTTTTGTATCAAGTGATTCTTAAAGGGAAACAGTTGTTAGTTAGCCCTTAGTAGGTCTGTTCTGGTAGAAGGAAACCTGAGTTAGCCTGGGCTGTATTACGCTACCCAAGCTGATCAGCCTGACAACAGATTAACCCTTTCAGAGCCATTGGGGGTATGCAATGCATTACAAAACAATGCATTGCATACCCCAGTGGCACTGAAAGGGTCAATTAGTCCATGAACTTTGGAGCTGCCTGGATGATCCTGGGATGTACCTAAACCAGTTCCAGGGACTGCAGGTGGAGCACCCATAGACAGGAAGAGTCAGGTTTCCATATGGTGCCTGCAGTACAGCAAGTAGAGCCTGAGGCTTAGGATATTAAAGAAATAGTAAGCTTTTACTATGACTTTAAATACCTAATATGTAATATGTACCTAATATGTACAGTCAAATTGCCTATACTTTTTTCATCACATATTTTTTTAAGCTACCATGTCTCTGACAATGATCTCCCAGGATCTGTTTTCAGACAGTTCTCTGTTAGGGGACATGAAAGCAGCTCTAGAAATACAATGTAAAAAGACACAATATAAAATGTAAAGCACATAGAGCATTCATTGTTGTAGGGAGAGTATAACCCTGTTTTACATCCTGCTTTTAAGGGTTACTGACAAGAAAACTGTCAGGAATCTAAGATCCAGGGAGCTCACTGTCAGGGACATAAAAGTGTAAAAAGTGAAGATGAAAAAATATTAAGAAGTATATGCAAGTTGACTCTACATATTATGTACTTGAAGAAAATGCAAAGTTTATATAAAGGGTTACTATTCCTTTAACTGCTAGTGAAGCCCAGCCACTAATGGAACATAACTTTTCCAGTACTTGAAATGGCTAACTGAAGTCCCCTTAGAGATGCACAACACAGCCAAGGGTTTTTTGTTTGCCCCATGGAAACAGACTGTAAAATTCAACAGTTACAATTTAATATATAACCCAATTGTTTGTGATGTGAATTGGGAGATGCAGACAACAAAATAAAATAAATTGTGTGTATATATATATGAAATGCCTATTCTCCGGCGTGTGTGAGTGCATGTGTAAAGTTATTAATTCTAGAGATCTGAATTATAGTATAAGGCTAGAGCGATTGAAATGTAAAAATCATTGATCCATAACAGCCTGTTCCTGAATTGTATTTACGAAGTTCCTTCGAGAGAGTTTTCTTCTTCCATCACCCTGACAAGAACTGTGGTTAGAGACATTATTTAGACATGTCATATGAGTAGATCTTTAAAAATAATTTAACCCCTTATAAGCTAGAAAAGTTTCCAGTGCTTTGTAAAACATTGCGTTAAAATCCTGTATAGCATCCAACGGGTTAAACTGAAAATCAGGAACCTTCCTGCAGCTCTCAATAGGTTCCAAATCCCCAATGGGAGACCTGGTTCGCATTTTTCAAGAACAAAACAAGGACATATATGACACTAGATTTGGACAGCAAAGTCCACAGTATTTTCGTTCTTGCAGACACTGGACATCGACATCATTTTTTGTTTCCTTATCCTGAACACATTGCTATGCAAAGGGACGACAAAATACTCTTTCCATAAAATCACTGACCCTGAGTCCATCAGTGGATTGAAACCTCTCTCTGTTCACTACTTATTGCCATGTTGGCAGTAAAATGGACATATTGTGCCAGGGTGGTGACTTCAGAAAACCTGAAGTAAAAATTGCAGCCAATTGATTAACTCTTTGAGTGGCAGAGAGTTATCCAATGCATTTCATTGCATATGACAGTGCCCTATCAGCAGGCCTGCTCCTCAGTCTGCAGACCTGCCATTGAAACAGGGGCAGCAGTGGGAGACCCTGCTGACCAAGGGGGAGCAGAATGGGGGGGGGGGGGATCTAAAAAAAGACAACTGATGCCTCCCTGGGAAGAGACTTACCTGCATTGTGCAGATAGTTCCTGTCCTGCAACATACAGGTCCCATAGATCCGTAGTGAACAAACTATGGCCCACAGGCCTAATCCTGTTAAATGACATACTTGGTCAGGTCAGCGGGTGTTTGCTACCAAGTATGTTTTTCAATAAATGTTAATCTGGAGGGTCCCCTCATCCCGGATGGGCTTCTCTACTCCCCATTTCCTCACCGTGACCTCATAATGGAGTACAATGATGTGATGATGTGCCAACCCACTGAGGTCACAACAGATCAATGGGGAGTAAAGAAGCTTCAGTGTTAACTGCTTAAGGACCGAGCGGTCTGGGGATGGGGAGCACTAGAGGAGCACAGCATAGTTATTTTTTTGACTGAATTGTTTAGTGTCTGCAGCACGGTGTGATGCCTCACTGTGAACACAAACTTCCATGATGTGCCAGGACTGTCACCAGTCCTTGACGCCTGGACGGCCATGACAGTCCTGGCACGTCATCAGGAGTCAAGGTAAAGAATAGTCTAATAAAAATATGTTTCTGAGTGTATATATGCATGTGTGTGTGTATATAGGTGAGTGTTTATATGTATGATCATATATGGATGTGTGTGAATATATATGGGTGTGTGTGGATGTAGGGTATTTTGTATATGTGTGAGTGTATATTTCTTCGCGTGTGTGTGTATTAGGTGATTGTGGGTATGTTTGTGTGTTTATGGGTGTATGTATATATATATATATATATATAATGTGTGTGTGTGTGTGTATGGGTGTATTTGTACGTGGGTGACTGTGTATATGTGTGAGTCTATATGCATGTGTGTGTGTGTTTTATATGGGTGTATCCTTATGTAAGTGATAATGTGTATGTTTGTGTGTTTATAGGTGTGTGTATGTAGGTGATTGTTTATATCAGTTTATATAAGTTTATGTGTATGTAGGTGATTGTGTATGTGTGTGTGTATATGGGTGTTTGTGTATGTAGGCAATTGTGTATATGTGTGTGTGTGTGTCTGTAGGTAACTGTGTATATGTCTTGAAGGACATACTTGAAAACGAGAGAAACCTCAATGTATTCTCCAACAAAACACACCGGAGGCTGTCCAGATGGGTTGAAAAGGCCACAGCATTTATTAACATACCCATGATTGAATTAACTTTTATTAACAAGTACACTTAAATAAATAAATTATAACATAAATATAACATAGGTATATGAACATAAATATAACCTAACAAATATAACATCCTTGCTCTTGCTGGTACACCCCCGTTCCTGACTCACTGTATTTTAATGTACCCCTCGTTCATACTACTTGACTGGGGCCATGCCACCATCCAACCCTAAACTATTCGAATGTGGCAAGTAATAGCCCACCAGCCGTATATTCCTGTCCCTTGGGCCTATGCCCAAGAGTCCTGATTCCGTACCATCACCACAAACACATGGTTTGCCCAGCAAGCATCTGCCAAGCTTTGGCAATACTAAGAACCACCACAACTGAGCCACCAACAGTACCACTCAGACCCCCACACACAAAACCCCTTGCGACATCAGGATCCACACCAAGGTGGGCTAACAGCATGCAATAGGGCTGGAGGGGAACACTTTGTGTGCCTCTCTCAATAGAAAATGGCTGCAGGATCACAATTCCTTGAGGTCAATGTATCCTGCAGCATCACCCCTCCTGGCCACATCATCATGCTTCCTTCTTGATAGGCCTCATCATGCTCCTTTGACCTATGCTCTGCTTCCTGCTCCAGGGGCCTCTTGACAAGAACACCATCAAGTCATCCTTGCCTACAAACCCCTTATTTCCCCAACAAAACACACAGGAGGCTGTCCAGATGGGTTGGAAAGGCCACAGCATTTATTAACATAACCATGATTTATTAACAAGCACACTTCAATAAACAAATTATAACATAAATGTAACATAGGTACATGCACATAAATATAACATCCTAGCACTTGCTAGTACACCACCATTCCTGGCTCACTGTATATTAATGTACCCCTTGTTCACACTACATGATTAGGAACCATGCCACCATCCATCCCTAAACTATTTGAATGTGGCAAGGAATAGCCCACCATCTGTAAACTGTCACCTCTTAGTCCCATGCCCAAGAGTCCTGAACCTGTACCATCACTGTAAACACATGGTTTGCCTAGCAAGCACCCAGCAAGGCCCAGCCACTTGACCCCTCAAAATGGCTGAGCCCTGCCACCAACCAAAGAAATGGTCCTTTCAATACTATCCTTCAGCCCCTCCAAAAAATATCCAGTCCTATATCTGAAAGATGAACACCATGCCGCAGGAACAGCCTGGGCACACCTTCCAATTCCCAGTGCCGAATCACCACACCGCCTTCTTTCCTGCACAAAGCTGGAGAGCATCTTGTTCACCTTCTGCCTACTACCCTCAATGGCCCTTGTGACTTCGCTCCCCGCTAGTGTAACTGAAGCATGATCTCTGACCACATTAAAACCATGTCAGGAAATAAGAAACTCAGCCTATCCCAATCTTTCTTGAATAGCTTCACCAATTCCCTCTGTGAAACAAAAACCAAGCCGTTGCCACCAGCATGCACAACCAGCATGTCCGGAGGTGACCCTAACTGTCCTATCAACAACAAGACTTTCTCCCAAACCATAATCCCCCACCCCCCAACAATCACCCAGCCCTCCGAAAAACCCAGACATATTTTGTCTCTCTGAACTGCAGCTGTCCTATGGGCCGGGCAGATAAACGAGTGCCCCATCAACCACACCACCTTCGCAAAGCCACTTGCAAAGAGAAAACAACAGAAATAAACCCAGCCCAGTGCAGGAGGTTCAGACTAACATACGAGCAAAAACAAATGGACTCCCACCTCACAACCTTGCACACTATATCTTTTCCCAAGCCCCAGTGCAACGCCACCATAGCCACCCCAATGCAAAATGAGTGTGCCGTGTCCAAACCCAGGCGCCGTAGCACTTTCTCGAAGACATCGATAAACTGAAAGCGGGAAAGGGATGACCTACCCTCATGTGCCAAAAAAAGCCACCCATCCACAGGGCGACCTGGCACTCTGGCAGCCCAGTGGCAAATAGTGAGATCTGACAGCCCTTACTCATAACCCCAAGACACATCACCAGAAGCCAGCCCCATCACTGCCAGCTTGTTCCTATTGACCAGCTCCACAATCTGAAATTCCCCAAAAAAAGGCAAACGAAAAAGCACCGTCTCAAAACCCGACAAACAGACTCCTGGTAAAACCTCCAACAGACTTAGAAGGACTGCAAATGACACTGGCCTCCCTAGAGATGTGTGCCCACTGCAGCCCCTTCAAGGCTTGCCTGACTAAGAAGTTCTTTGTAACGTCCCTCCAAAATTGCAATTTAAACAAAAAGGCCAATGCCCACATACGCTGATCCACTGCTGAACCTGACCTCCCATCCTCAGCGAGCATAGCTAAGAACCATGGCAACACCTCCAGACACTCATCATTGTAGTTCGCTCCACCAATCAGCTCGTCCAGCGAAAATCACTCCTGCCAGCACCTCTGATACATCTCCCAGGTCCTTGGGTCCACAGACTGTTTCAACAGGTCGCCCAAGATGCAGCAAGCACGTCTCACAGCTGGTCCGGACAGACTTCCCCCACCTTGGCCGCATCTGGCTCCAATTCCCTAAAGTGGTTGAACTAAAAACGAAACAAGGAATCAGTAATTACATTCAAATAACCAGGGACATTCCTCGCCTTGCACCACAGATTAAGCTCTAAGCACAGAAGAACCAGCAACCGAAGCAAGGCTAACAACAGAAGGGAAGAAGCTGACACCGCATTAATAGACTAGACAGCCTCCAACTTGTCCGAGCAAAAGCAAACATTGCAGCTCCTCACCCCCCACGAAAACGGCCAGGTGGCCATGCCAGCGTGCACCAACATCCCCTAAAATATGCACCATAACTGCAGTGCCATGTTGCATCATTGGAGAGCTCCAGGTCATCCTTCCCCACATAATCTAACTGAAAAAAAGAGCGCCCATCAGCAGAAAGGCATCCCACACCCTCCTGCATCCCTTTTTTAATGAGAACAAAATGGTGAAGCTGAAAGATCCCTTCAGATCCTGCAGCCAACTGCCACCCAAAGACATGACCCATGAGTATGATGCAACAGGTGAAATTCAACTTGCCCAGCAGCAACTGAAGTTGATGCAATGTCACCCTCCTAGGCACTCAGACCCACACAATTGTCTCTCTATGGTCAACCAGCTTGTCCTCCGGCAGGCGACACCCCATGGTCACTGAATCGATCTCGATGCCCAAAAAACGCCAGCTACTGGGTAAGGTTGAACATGAAGTGAAGGTGTTCAGAAAAGTACTTCTCTTGACAACTAGAAAAAAAATGCACATGCTGCATGATAAATCTTAGAGAGAGAATATCACATCATATGGAAAATCCATGTATAATGTGTGTCCCACTGCATTAACTCAAAAGTTATTGCAGGTCAAACTTGAATTTTTCTTGCATTCAGTGTATTGCCATTTTAAAGCTGCTCTGTTACTTCAGCATTTATAGAGGGCTGTCAGTGACACAGTTGTCCGTAGAAAACATTCACATCCCCATCCTAAAATGGCAGCCCATGTAATTAAAGCAATAAAAAATATGCATGTTTGATCTACAGTCACTTTTGAAAGAACAATCTCCCATCAATGGTAGTACCACTGTTTTACTGAGCTTTAAAAACCTTATAACACATATTTAATACATTACATGATACTTTCCCTTTAAATTTTGTAAAGCTATGGAAAAATGTTACACATAAATTTGTGACTATCAACAAAATATGTGATATAACATCATGTTTTATTTTAGCATTGTTTTCCGTTACAGAAAATCTGACAAGGACAATGACCGAAAAATTGTCATGATGTATTAGCACAAATGTAGATATTCATAAGCGCTGTGCCAATTGTCTTTATTAAACACATTTACATATACTGACAGCCCTCTGGAACTCAAAGGGTTAGGAAATTTGACATGGACAATGACTAAGAAATATTTTTGATTCATTTGCGCAAATCCATATTTTCAAGACATTGCACAAGTTATTAAACACTTTATTAAACACTTTACATACACCTACTGCTCTATACAGTTTATTATTTAAAGGAAAACCATACTTAACATTTGATAGCTGTAGTGAACAGGGGTAGCGTTGTGTCTCACAGTATTACATCAGATTTAATACATTACTAGTCAACCCATAGCTCTGTTGAGGGCAATGTATACTTATCAAGCAGCCAACAAGGTCATAAATAACCCTGCCTGACTGCCAGACAGCCTGGAATGCCCTGCATACAAACGCCTGTGCAGAGGCGTAACTAGAAGCCTCCAGACCCTGGTGCAAAAAGTGCCACTGGTCCCCCCACCACATTGGCCCCCCTCGACCACACTGACCCCCTCCACAATGCCCCTCAATCTTCACAATGCCCCCATCTCTTACCACCCTGGAGCTCCCGCGCAGTCCTCTTAGTAATGCAGAGCGCTGGGAGATGATGTCATCTCCCAGCGCTCTGCATTACTAGAGCACCGGTGGGAGATTGCGGGCGCCAGGCGGAGGGGTCGCAGGGGCAGCCAGGCCCTGGAGTTACTGGCCCGGTCGCAGGTGCAACCACTGTGACCCCTATAGATACGCCACTGCACCTGTGTATACTGTACAGCACAGAGTATTCTATGGATTCCATATAGCAAAGACTAGAATAAAAGCATGTGAAATGATTCTCGACTTCCCATCCTGTGTATCTTTCATTTGCTCTTTAGTTGATTGTTTGCAAATAATAAAAATTAAAATACATACATACAAAATGAATACATAATCCTAAACAGTATTTGTTAACCCTTTCAGTGCCAGAGGGGGACCTAACGCATTGCAGAGCAATGCGTTGCGTACCCCTCTGGTACTGAACGGCCTAAAACTATCTTCTTTGGTGTGGGAACCCAAGTATGTCATTCATCTGCTGTGAACATAGAGGTTAAGCCTATAGCAAATAATTGCTCTGAGTTTAGAACCCCACCTTTTGTATATGCACAGACCCATATCATAGATTTCAGTTTAATCCAGTTAAAAAAATTGTTCTTGTCACTCATTACAAGCTTGCACAAGCAAAAAAGTAGTAACATGGTAATTCCTAGCTGGCTATATATATTATTACAATTTATTTGTGGAACAATTGGAACAATTCGGGTGAAGGAATGATTACAAATTCTCCTGATCTTTAATACTTTGGGTACCAAAGGGGTCTCCAATTCAGAGAGCAAAGCATTGGAGACCCACCTGGCAATCAAAGGGTTAAAAGTGAATGAGTGCTTAGTTTTAGGCACCAAAACAAAATCGGTGGGATTTCAGGGGCACGCCAATTGAACCATAGGGAAAAAAATATCCTGTTGATTTAAATGGGGCCTTTAACCCTTGGTGTGCCAGAGAGGCAGCCATTGGCACTTCAAAGGTTAATCCATTCAATGCTAATGAGGTCTCCAAGTTTTCTCCGCTTTTGTCTTTAAAGGGATAGTAATACATAATTTTTTACAAATCTTCATCTTGTAGCTATTAAAAACTTAAACTAAATGCCCCCAGTCCCATCTCTGAAACCTTTATGGTTTGAGAGATAATCTTAGTTAAAGTTCCCCCCTCCCTCCCCTTTCCCTGACATCAGCGCTCTAGATGACTGCAGGGGAATCCAGTCCTGGGACCAGCCGGTGGCTCTGCAGCACAGCCGAGATCAAGATATTGAAAAAGAAATCCTTCACTGGAATGGTCTTGTAAGTGTGCTTGCAAACAGTGAAGGATTTCTTTTTCAGTAACGCTATCTCGGCTCTGCTGAAGAGCCTCCGCCGGTCCAGGGACCAAATTCCCCTGCAGTCAGCTAGGGTGCTGACATCAGGGAAAGGGGAGGAGGGAGGGAACTATGATTATCTCTCAAACCATAAAGATTTCAGAGATGGGACTGGGGGCATTTAGTTTAAGTTTTTAATAGCTACAAGATGAAGATTTGTAAAAATGATGTATTACTATCCCTTTAACCCATTAAGGACCAGAGCAGTTATATTGCAACAATTTTCGAGCACACCAACTGCACCACAGGGGACAAATAAAAATTCCCATTGATTGAAACAGGGCTTTTAAGCCTTTGTATGCTAGAGAGAGGTCTCCTACGTTTTCAGTGGGTTAAAATTCCCACTTAAAGGGATAGTAATACTTAAAATGTAAAAACAAATATGTTGTAGAGTTTATCCCCCTGAGTAAAACAAGATTACTCCCACTGCTGAAAGGTGTTTCATTCAAAAGTTATTAATTTTCAAAGTTGAATTTTTTAGGGGCAATATCACAGTGGCCTGAAATTGTACAGTGGCGCTGTTGCTACACCATCCTATGGAGATTTATGGTCCCGGGACCAGAGCTGTCCATAGGATCGTGTAGCAACAGCGCCACTGTACAATTTCAGGCCACTGTGATATTGCATCTAAAAAATTCAACTTTGAAAATTAATAAATTTTGAATGAAACACCTTTCAGCAGTGGGAGTACTTTTATTTTACTCAGGGGGATAAACCCTGCAACATATTTTTTACATTTTAAGTATTACTATCCCTTTAAAGCAATGAGTACTTGTATTAGTGCAGTTGCTTTGCCCCTGAATTGCTTCAATTCCTCTTAGTACCTCAGCTGCATTGTAATGTTAAATAGTAAAGCGATGCACAGTGCACTACACACACCTCTGGTATACAGGGGGTTATCTTTGGTCATTTGGGTGCGGTTCTCAGTTTTTCAGATGCTAATAATTATTTATTTTGTAATAATATATTTTGTAGCCTACTGATAGATCAGAATAACAAGGTGCTCTTCTGTACAACTTGTAAGCAATGCCTCTCATTTGATAATCCCATTGATCCTGAACTGTTCTGCCATTGATTGCGAGCGGCCACATCATTGCTCTTTGTGAATGATGGTATGATCAAACATGCCAGAAAGTGACGTGCCACCTTGCACACAAACCGTATACTGGGAAAGAGAACGTGCTGTTTTACAAGATACATATTATGGGCCGTATGTTCAAATGAAAAGCAGAAGTTCAGGGGCAAACCATTTGCACTATAGGGGAGAACTAAAAAATCCCCATTGATTTAAATGTGGATTTTAACCCCTTGAATGCTAGAGAGGTCTCCAACGTATTGCGAAGCATTCAAGGAGTTAGAAATCCACATTTAAATCAATGGGAATTTTTAGTTCTACCCTATAGAGCAAATGGTTTGCCCCAGAACTCTTCCTCTTTTCATTTGCACATACGGCCCATAGTGTGAATACAGCACAATACTGTTTTGTTAAATGAACATCTCCTAATAATAAATCCCCACAATTTTCTTAACCCTTTCAATGCCAGAGGGGTATGCAACACATTGCAAAGCACTAAAAAGTGGTTAAATTGTCACTGAATAATATGTAAAGTCTTTTACATGTTTATGTCTCTGACAGTGAGTTCCGTGAATCTATATCCAGAGAGCTTTCAGTAAGTGTTTGTAGAAGCAGGGCTAGTGAAACAGTGTAGCACAATCTCTTCATCAGTCTACGCTTTATATGCTGTATTTCAAGGGATAGTAATACTTAAACTGTAAAAAAAAATATGTTGTAGGGTTTATCACCTGGGTAAAATAAGGGCACTCCCATCACTGAAAGGTGTTTTATTCAAAATGTATTACAGCGGAAACTTGAAATTTTTAGGTGCAATATCACAGTGGCCTGAAATTGTACAGTGGCACTGTTGCTACACCATCCCATGGACAGCTCTGGACAGTTGACCATAAATAGCCATAAGATGGTATAGCAACAGAGCCACTGTACATTTTCAGGCCACTGTGATACTGCACTGTGATACTGCACCTAAAACACCTTTCAGCAGTGGAAGTCCCCTTGTTTTACTCAGGGAGATTAACCCTACAACATATTTTTTTTACATTTTAAGTATTACTATCCCTTTAGCTCCTTATCGCGCAGTGCATGGCCATCAGTCAAGGACCACGGGGCATTTTTTTTTTTAGCACAACAGAAACAGGGTCCCTGAATGGCGTGCAGCTGCATGGGGACCCCTGAATTCTATTATGTGCCAGGAAGGTCAGTGGTCCTTAAGCGCAGGACAGCCGTGACGGTTCTGGCACCTCATTGGTCCATAAGAGGTTAATCAGAGCTGGCCCTTAAATGGGTCCCGGTGGGTCCATGGGACCCAGATGGAACTTTGAAGGCATTTCTCCTCTGCCAAAGAAAAAAAAAAAAAAAGCTTGCTGGCAGATGCGCTGACTCAACAGCCAATGAGAATACTGGTAGTTAACATCCTGAACTGTTCTCAAGAACTGTAGGGTGTCACTTACACAATGGTGGCTGAAAGCAGGTGGTTAGGCACTACTGGCCTGTTAACTCATATGTGCTATGTAAATATGTAATAGGTAAAATATGCATTTGTTAAAAATCTCCAATGGGGTGCCCCCTGGGCCCAGACAGGCCACATTTGGCTTGTTGGCTGCATGGTTGATGCTCCTCCTCTAGACATGGTTTTATATGAACAGCTCACCATGGTGGCCATGTCCATGATCCTAGCACCAGCACCTCAGATATTGATTATTATATGACACTGGCACAGAGTGGTCATTTATATGGATGAGAGGGTTGTACAAAGTTAAATGTGCACTCAGTTTACCAAGTATATGTAGACAGCTGTGCTTAAAAATAAGTATATACATTTCAAAAAAGTAAAGGTTGATATTATGCATGTGACACGGTCCCAGCTGTCATCAGTGCAGGCAGTGGGGAGACTGAGTAAAAAGCAGGAGAAGAGCCAGACAAGCAGAAAAGAGAGGGAGTGAGCCAAAAGGAGAAGAGAGACAGGTAAGGGGGGGGAAGAGGCACAAGGGGTGAAAAGAGAGGCACAAGGGGGAAAAGAGAGGCACAAGGAGTGAAAAGAGGGGAAAAGAGAGGCACAAGGGGTGAAAAAGAGGCACAAGGGGTAAAAGAGAGGCACAAGGGGGAAAAGAGAGGCACAAGGAGTGAAAAGAGGGGAAAAGAGAGGCACAAGGGGTGAAAAAGAGGCACAAGGGGTGAAAAAGAGGCACAAGGAGTGAAAAGAGGGTAAAAGAGAGGCACAAGGGGTAAAAGAGAGGCACAAGGGGTGAAAAGAGAGGCACAAGGGGGAAAAGAGAGGCACAAGGAGTGAAAAGAGGGGAAAAGAGAGGCACAAGGGGTGAAAAAGAGGCACAAGGGGTAAAAGAGAGGCACAAGGAGTGAAAAGAGGGGAAAAGAGAGGTACAAGGGGTGTAAAAGGGCAATGGGGAGAAAGGTACAAGGGGTGTACAAAAACACTACAGTTTTATATGTTTTTAGGGGCAGGAGAGGGGTTAATATAATTAAGGATGTGGCGTATTTTGGTGGCCGTGGTTTTGGTGCGCGGAGTGGGGTCAGCATTTCATCCTTGGACCCAGGCAGCAGAATGTCTTGGGCCGGTCCTGGGGTTAATACATTAGGGACAGGCTTTTGTGATGCAGGGATATTGGTACATTGTATTAACATGCCTGCTTTCCTAGTCCCCTACAGAAAGTTCTCTGGAAACAAATATTCATAGCTTATATATATGTGTAAAAAAATATGTGAAGATGAAAACAACATAGGCAATTGGACAAAGAAGAGGTTGGCTTACACTTTAATCTGTGCAGAAAATCCTAATGGCCACTGTGGACTGGTTTTCCTTGATTAAGCTTTGATTTGTAATCGATATCATGTCCATGGAAGTGGACATTATTCTTTGTGGCTGGACTCTAGGATCCCAATTGCTCTCTCTTATGAAGGTATTGGAATTTCAGTGTGTGTGTGTGTTTGTGTGTGGGGGTAATGGTGTCCGGCCACAAAGAATCATGTCTGTCCCCATCAACGTGATATCATTTTTCAAATAAAGACTAATTTTAATAATACATGCACAAATTATTCACTCTGGCTATTGGGATCTCCTGTTCATATTAATGAAGGTGTGGGGTTAGTGTTCATTTAGTAGCAGAATTGCTTACCCTAAATCTATGACAACTGTTTGGATGACTTTCTTGAAAATGTTTAAGTTTTAAAGTGGATGTATTACCTATGCACAACATCCTCTAAATAGGTGACACATCCAATAGCATTAAAACATTATTATTTTATTTTAAGCTTCCATTTGGTTTAAATGTAACTTATAAACGTCTAGGCTGCAGCTACTTCCGTATATACTGCAGCCCGGCGCTCTGCCTCTGCTCTCCCCCTTCTGTCAGTAAGCTGGAGCGGTCTCATTGGGTAGATATCGATCTCTGCCAATGAGACAGCTCCAGTTTACTGACAGACGCCTCTGTCATCGGAGGAGGAAGGGGAGCAGAGGCAGAGCTCTGTAACCGCGGAGAACCGCAGAGAACTGCAGTCACCCGGAAGTGGCTGCAGCAGATACTTTTGTAAGTTACATTTAAGCCAAATGGAAGCTTAAAAAATAATAATAATAATAAGGTTTTAATGCTATTGGATGTGTCACCTAACTATTTAGGGGATGTTGTGCATAGGTGATACATCCACTTTAAGTGCCATTTAGCACTTTCTAATACATTTGCTTTTAAGGATTAGGGGGGTATGCAAGACATTGCAGTTGATTTTCTAAAAAAAAGAAATGTCACCTCATTGTGAAATGTATTACACTTGCAAAGACTTGTAATGGTGTACTGCTCTGCTGGTGACATGTAGTGGTGTACTGCTCCGCTGGTGACATGTTATGGTGTATTGCTTTGCTGGTGGCATGTGATAGTGCAGTGATTATCAACCAGGGTGCCGTGGCCATCAACATAGGGTCCCCCATGTTTTCTATAAAGAATTTGATAAAAACATGAATATTGACTTTTAAATGTAGATTTATGGACAATATGTTTTATTATTATTATGATTGTTGTAAGACTTAATAGTAGCTGTATATTTATGTACTGTACCCATCTTTATGCCCTTGATAAATTACATTAAATATATCAGAGGTGCCCCGAAATTTCCAGATTGTGTGTCAGGAGTGCATCAAGCAAAAAAAGAGTACCGCTGTAATAGTGTATTGCACTGCTGGTAGTATGTACTAGTGTATTGCACTGCTGGTCTTATTTAATACTAGACAAAAGGGAATAGATCATCAGTGTAAAACAAGTCCTGATATTAAAGGGAAAGTAATGGTTTATTTTAAGCTTGTTTAATATTGTAAATATTAAAAAAAAGAAATCAGTCAATGTATGTCCGGTCTTTCAAACCTTTATAGTTTGAGAGATATAAATTGCTTAAGCTCCCCCCTCCCGCCCCTTTCACAGACATCAGCCTCTAGCTGACAGCATGATATTCTGGCCATTTGAACAGCCGGCGGCTCTTCAACAGAGCCGAAATAACACTATATAGAAATAAAAACGTAACTGGAAGATCTACAAAGTGTGCTTGCAAACCAGGCACACTTTGTAGACCATTCCAATGAAGTATTTCTTTATAGATATAGATTTTGGCTCTGCTGAAGAGCCACTGACCGGTCCCAGGGCCAGAATCTCCTGCTGTCAGCTATAGGCTGACGTTTGTGAAAGGGACAGGAAGGGGGAATTTTAGCAGGTTATATCTCTCAAATTATAAAGGTTTGAGAGACCAGAAATGATAAGGGGGTCTCCAGTCTCTTGTAAATCAGAGACCTCTCTAGCATCCAAGAGGTTAAAATGTTTGATTGTTCGGGTTCCACTAGGATTTCATTTGAGACTAAAAGGTTCCATCACAGTTAAATAAAACATTTGAGAACCATTGCATTAAGGGAATGCTACAAAGAGCATAATCATCACGTTCTTCACTGAACTCTTTCTGTTTATCAGTTTGAGTTCTGGGGACATAACATTCAGTTGGTTATTTATCAGAACCTCTCAACTGCAAACAAACTGAGGCTAAAACACTAGACTAAAATACAAACACATTAATATTAATTGATTTTTTGTTTTCTCTAGATAAGTCTGATACAATTTTGCAAGTGAGCAATTTATCAAAGTCTCCTAGCTTCTAAAATAGGGCAAAATAGTGTAAAAACATTTTATTAATGCATTTGACTGCCTTAACCCTTTAAGGACCACAAACATGTTTAATGCATTGGGGGAGATGCACTAAGGCGTGATAAAGAGTTGATAAAACAGAGATGACATCTCCAGTGATATCACTTCTCCAATTCCTATTTTATTCTATGGAGCCTATGCACTAAGATTTCTCAGACTGTGGAGATTTTAGTGCATTGGCTCCACCGAATAACATAGGAACTGGGGAAGTTATATCACTAGAGACGCCATCTCCGCTTTATCACCTCTTTATCACGCCTTACTGCATAAACCCAATTGTCTTGTGGACCCTGTGGTGACTTTGCACAGAACCTTCTGGTCCTTAATGGGTTAAAGTATGACTGATGTCATTTACACTCTATAATTCTGAGTCGTTTAAAATACATGTTTTAAAGGGATAGTAATGTATCATACTAAAAGAAGCTCTAATTAATCATCATAGTATATGGGCCTTGGAGAGTGTTATTTCAATTCTGTCAGAGTTGTAGTTCAAGAGTAATTGAATGATAAAGAATCCCCCTACCGCCCCTTCTACTGATGTAACACTGCTCAGCTTAGAGCAGCAGGGTGTGTCCAGGTAGATTGCAGAGAGGGACAATCTTCAATTAAGATAAGGGAAAAAGCTGAAAAACCTGTCAAGGGGGCAGGGTTTTCATTGTTCTCACAGTAAGAATACTGACCCTTGATGTGAGCTGTCTGGTCTGTGGACTGGATTCCACATGCAAGGAGTGGGGGCTTACACTAGGTAAAAGAGGAGGAAGGGGGAAACTTTATCATTCAATTACTCTTGAACTACGCTCACAATAATGAAATAACACTCTCTATGGCTCAAATACTATGAAAATTAATCGGAGCTGCTGTTTTTGTGAAACATTACTATCACTTTAATAGTTCTACCTCACCCCTTTCATACCTGTGTGATCCTTCTGCTCTGGAAAGACTGACCTGTCGACGACCAAGGTCTTGGTTACCATGACATCCTGATGATTTCTTAGAGACATTTGCCTCAGTGTGAGGTGTTTTAAACCTCCCTTTTAATGCCAGAGGGGTACGCAAAACATTTTGAAGGAATGTGCTGTGCACTCCTCTGGAATTCAAAGGGTGAAAAGGATAGTCCACCTTAATTTCATGTTAGGTTCCTGACAGTAAACTGACTGATTTTCTGTTTCCAGACAACTTGCCATTTGGGAACTGTAATAACAGAGATATTTATACAATGTTGCCATCTCCATGCAGCTTGTTTGATCTGTGTGCTGTAGTGGAAGGATTTTTCTATATTGTTTCACTATCTTTTTTATATTGTATGTTTACATTCTTGCACTCTTTGCTTTCACAGTTCAACACTGAAAGCTCTGTGGAAACACATTTAGTGTGGTCCCTGTCCGGGATATAAAGTGTAAAAAAAAAAAAAAAGTGGTGAAGATGAAACAACAGTAATGAAAGATATAGGCAGCTCCCGGACATGTAATGTCAACGTAAGGTGAAACTGTTTCTTTAATGTGCTCTATGCATTGACTAAGTGGTAAACCGCTCACAAAGAATCAAATGTCTCTGTGTGTGTGTGAGTTCTTGTAGGGTCACCATGGCAACTGAGCCCCTGCCGGTTGGTCAGATGGTCAACCTGTTCACTGCAGAAACTGCTGATGTCATTGCAAGTGGAAGGAAAGGGGATATTACATTTCTTATGTCTTTAAAACTACTCAGGATTAAAGAGGGTGAGTGACATGTCACTCTCTTTAATTCAGTAGAATAAATTAATACATAAAACATGTTTTACACATTACTACCATTTAAGTAGAGAGCTTTCTTAAAGGGACAAAAACAGTTTCAACATGTATGTATATATTTCTAACTTGTTATTGCACTTATAACAACATGGACCCTGCAGAAGTCTCCAACAGACTGCAAAGCAATTCACTGAAGGTGCATTTGTATCAAAGGGACTTTTGAAAACATAAAAAGAGGTTATGAATACAAGAGAGTGGCATCACATGATAAACTCTGAGCCAGGAGAAAGGGGGTTAATCCCTGGAGAAACAATACTTAACAGTTAATTCCAGATACAGAGAATTTTAGAGACAGGGGGAAATATCAAAAGAATGCAAATGTCAAACTGTGGAAATATCCAAAACTAACTTCACGTTTAAAGCGGAACTATCATGCTAATAACATTGCCCCCCAATACATTGCTAATCTAGCGATATGCAAAGTCATACTGTCCTTAAGCTCAATAAGTCAACGTTAATGCAGAAAAAACACTTCATTGGCAGGCATCGGGCTGCACAGAGCTTACAAGAGAAGCTTTGTGCACCTGAGCGGTAAGGAACTTCCAGGACCTTAAGGTAAACAACTTACATCACCACCAATGCTGGCAGTGAACGGGACAGACAGACTCAGAGGTACATTTCCTCTAAGATGTCTGCGCTGTTGTCCTCAGGTTCCTGCCGAAGATGTGTTTTTTTCTGCAATAACACTGACTTACTGAGCTTAACCCCTTAGCGTCCGGTGACGTACCCAGACCGTCACGCTGGTCCGGCACATAAGGACCAGTGACGGTCCCGGTACGTCACGTACTATTACTCACCATGCTCCTGTAGGAGAGAGGTGAGTAATACCGGGGACTGAATTTGATCGCTCCAAGACCCGAGCGATCTCTTTCAGTCCCTCAGTTCGGCGTGCCGCCCCACGTGATCAGTCACGTGGGGTGGCACGCCGAAATTCTCTATCAGGTCCTTAAAGGACCACACACCCCACTACTGCTGGTCGTTAAGGGGTTAAGAACAGTATGACTTTGCATATCGCTAGGTTAGTAATGTATTGGGGGGGTGTTATTATCATAATACCGCTTTAACCCTTTGAGGTCCAGAGGGGTGCCCGTAATGCATAGGCTACCCCTCTGGCACCCAAAGGGTTAAGATGTGAGGCTACCTGTGAGTGTCATGGATTAGATATGCAATGCTGTATTCATTAAGATAAATATCTTTTTATCACATAGTGAACAAATTGCCCCTTTAAAACCTTCTCTTTTTTAGGGATCCTGACATACATTTCAACTTAACACTTTGAGTGCCAGATGTGTGTGACTGATTGCAAAACAAACCTTTGTCTAAATATAACTTAAAAGGGCAATTAATCCTTTTAAAATTTGATATGTCTTAGCAAAGTCTCTAAAATACAAGATGTTAAAATACTTAAAAATTTAAGGTTGAGTCAGAGGGGGCAAATATATGAATTCAACAGTGTAACCCTATTGATTTTAACCTTGAGTGCCAGTGGCTCCACCCTTGGGTATGCATTAGCATATGACCTCTGTGGTACATACCGAGGATAATCTCCACCATCATTGGACTTTAAAGAGATAGTAACACTTAACAGTTAAAATATACATATTGTTGGGTTTATCCTCTTCATTAAAACAAGGAAACTCCACTGCTGAGGGATGTTTTATTCAAAAGTTATTGCAGCTAAAACTTGTATTTTTTAGGTGCAGTATCTGGTCAATTGACCATAAGCCTCCATAGGACAGTGTAGCAACAGTGTCACAGTAATATTTCAGGCCACTGAGCTACTGCACCTAAATAATTCAAGTTTGAACTGCAATAACTTTTGAATACAACACCCCTCCATAGCGGGAGTTCCCTTGTTTTACTCGACAGGATTAACACTACAATATATGTTTTTTACCTATTAAGTGTTACTATCCCTTTAATGCCAGAACGACTCATAAGCTAGTCTCACAGCACGTGCAGGGAAAATGTGTACACTTACACTATTTCCTCTACAGCTTGCCTAGTACGTTAACCTAAGCAAGGCATTGAGGAAAGGAATGTCACGAAAACAACTGTGGTCTGCCCCTTTCTCTTCCTCTTGGAGCAATCAGCATTAAGGGGAGGATTTGAGGTATATGCAGCTTAGTAAATTGATGTTCAGCAGGCACAGGGACAGAACTCAGATTCCAGTGCTGGTTATTGAATAAAACCGGTAATACTGTTCTGAGTTTAGTTCTTTGGCTATATATAATTTTATCCAACAGTATGTCAGATGCTTGTATAGAATAACGGCTATACTCATCTTGATTAAATGTAGATTAGTAGCCATAAAGCCAATTACATTCTTTGTAGATATAATTCACTTCAGTCATATGGTCACATGACTGCTAGTGACAAGACTTCTGAGATATTAACTATTTGAGTGCCAGAGAGAGATATGCAGTTGGGAAGCTGAGTTCATGCCAGGGTTGGGCAGCCAGCTCCCTTCAGTTGTTGTTAGACTACAGCTTCTGTCATTCTCCATCATACTCAGCCAGTCAGTAGAAATTACAGTCCAGTAACAGCAGGAGGGCTGCAGGTTGCAAAGTCATGGTTCAGGCTGGGAGATTACAGCTCACAGAGGGCCAAGTTAGAGGTATCACTACTCCTTGCAGGAGATGAGGGTGGGGAAGTGTCTAATTTATCAGAATTGGAGGAGTCCTCTCCATTTGATAGTCCCACTGCTTCCCGGTTTCTCCTCTTCTGCTTCATCCTACGGTTCTGGAACCAGATCTTCACCTGGGCCTCACTCAGCTGCAGTGCTGAGGATATCTCTATACGTCGGGCAGGGCTCAGGTACTGGGTGAAGTGGAACTCTTTCTCCAACTTCGTGAGCTGCTTGGTGCTGAAATTGGTTCTAGGAGTGGATCTTTGCTCTCTCACACACTCGAATGTCACTGGTACGTCTGCAGATGGGACAAAGAGAAGGTGTAAAACAACTAAACAGAGATGCTGATAAAATGTCCCCAAATTCACATCTATTTAAATGGGGGATTAGCTCTATGAATACTAGAGGGGTCTCAATTTATTGTGAAGCGTGATGGAGATCTCTAGCATTCAAGCAATTAAAAGCCTGATTGGAATACGTATGTATTTCCTGTGGTGAATTGTGTTTGCCCAAAGAAATGTTCCAGTTCTTCTTACTACACCAACTTCTCTATGTAACAAATTACAACTGGTTCAAATGGGATTTTTAACTCCTTGGATGCGAGAGAAGTCTCGGACAAATTGCTTAGCTGCACTGGAGGTTACTCGTGGAACGAAGTGATTAAAGTGTTTCTCTCCTATGGGTATATATGTATAGGGAGAAAAGTAGAGCACTTCTGTACAAATCAACTGACCATTGGGTACAACGAAAATATTTGTCATTTGATTTTAAATTCTGTGTTTGTGATTGCCTTTTTAGTCTATGGGTAAGTGTGTTAAAGGATTGATAAAGCTTTATTATGCAAAGCATCAACAACATATATGGTAGTTCTGGAAAATGCTTCATTTAAGAGTTATAATAGCTCAAACTGTCGGAAAGTGATGAAGATTTTGATAGCACGTTCTTCGTTGCAGCCAGTGGCTTGCCTTTCCAATAGAATGCAGCACAATCTAAATAACATAAAGCGCTAGCCTACGAAGCTCCCTGTGTGAGAAACCACGCATGTGCAGTAGAGACTGCCGGAAAGATGCAGCCATGAGCAGTAGGGACTGGCCAAACGCTCTGATCCAGAGTGGGAAGCTCCAAATAGCCCACTGCCTGTGTGTGCTCCCGGCTCCTGGGTAACAGCTGAGGCCGCACCGGGGCAGCAGCGGAGCCTGTGTATACGGGCTTTCCTACTAGTGTGGACAACACTCAACTGAAATGGAGACAACCCTTTTTCAAACAAATACTAAAAAGCATCCATAAGAAATACAAACAATGTGTGAGGTTTATTGCAAAAAAGGAGCAACTGCACACAAAAAAGGCACAAATTGTGCACACAAATGATGTAAAGTAAACCAGCAAATCCACATGCATAATTATGAAATTGCATCTCCAGAGTAATTACAGTTTACTGTTTTTTTAACCCTTTGAGTGCCAGATGAATATTTGTACTCCTCTGGCACTCAAAAGGTTAACATAAACTTCTTGACTAGACGTGTATGCAGCACACTGATTTGCAAAATATTGTGACTATCTTATATAATAATTCGCTAAATGTGTGTTTGTCAGAAGCCATCATGCACAGTAGAGACGGCTGTGCAAGCTGCAGTCATGCGCACTACAGGCTGCCTGGGCCGCGGCTGATAATGGAGCAGAGCTCTGAATTCAGACCTTCAGTGCGTGGAGAGGACTATGGTCTGAATTCGGAGCGCCCCGCTCAGTATCAGCCGCGGCGTGGGCAGTCTCTACTGTGCATGACTGCACCGCTGCCGTTGCTGGGTGCCACTGTGGCCTGTGTACACGGGCTCTTCAACTAGTATAAAATATTGTAACAAACAAGTAACACTGTTGCAAACCAACTTTACCATAGGTAACAAATAAAACCTAATAATAGAAGTGGGAGGAGACATTAATATTGCAGCAGGACTGTAGTTTACTACTACTATGGGCATCCATTGTGAGAGGTAAACATGAGAGGTTGTGTATGAATCTGGCAGTTCACAGTTCATCCTCTGACCTTATGTGCTGGCAAAAAAAAAAATAATGTGCTGGCACTTTGGGGTATGTACGATCTGGTATGATCGCTTCAGTGCATACTCTACTATCATTAACCCTTTGAGTGCAAGAGGGGTATGCAACTCATTGTGAAGCAATGCATTGCATATCCCATCTGGCACTCAAGGGTTTAAGATTTTAATGAGAGCCCTGATTGCCTCCCCTGTAGCATACATGGAAAATTGCTGTTCTCTTCATCTAAATATACATTGATCCAAGGTTGGTGGTGCTTGAAGAGTAAAGCTGCGACTGAGACATCTGATAGGTGGGTTCTCTTAGTCTTCGGTATTATGTTTAAGTGAACTGAGTGACTGAACTCATTTTCTTTTAATTTCGTCTTCATCATTCCATCTCCATATCCATTTTAAATTTGAGTCACTATGGAAGGACTGCATCTCGGTTGCTCTCCTTTGACTTATAAGTTGTTGTTTTTTGTTGTTGTGTTTTATATATGATTTTTAAATTGAAAGACTCTATGTGACCTTTAACCCTTTGAGTGCCAGAAAGGTATACAACGCATTGCTTTACAATGCGTTGCGTACCCCTTTGGCACTCAAAAGGTGACAGAGGGGTAAAAAAGAGGTACAAAATAATACAAAATCATTGGATCATGAGGCATTCTTTACACTGTGTTGGACACCCCCCCAGCCCACATTCATTGTCTGATTCCCATGACTTGTTTCACTATTCACTGGTAGTCATAGAGTCATAGATCACGCATACTCTTTATGACATCCCATCCTTGTTCCACTGCTCATCAACAGCCTTCCTCCTAAATCCTGCCCAGTACCTCAGTTTTCTATAACTGTCAAGGTCTCCACAATTTACCCTGCACACTAGGCACTCTACCTCAGAGTAACTATGGACTCTTCTCTTTACTTCACCAACAACATTAATGTAGTAACAAAAACTTGTCACTTCTTTCTTCGAAAAATTATTAAATATACACCCATTTCTTTCTCTCATGCATGCTCTTATCCTTACTTGAATGGACTATTGCAAGGCTTTTATTAGTATTCCTGCTAGCCATATCTCTCCTCTCCAATTGATTCTCAACTCTGTCACCAGAAAATTATTCCTTTCCCCAGAACAGTACTTGACCTTACACTATTAAAATCATTGTCATGGCTTCCCATAAAACAACATTTAACATTCAAAATCCTTCTCGTTACCTTAAAGGCTCTCCAACATTCATCCCCACCATATTTCATCATTGGTATCTCACCATGTACATGCACATCCTCTATGCACCACGCATGGTGGATAACTCTCTGCTCTTTTAACCTTTATAGCTATATCACGACTGAAGGCTTTTTCCCTTGCTGCTCCCTACCTCTGGAACTCCCTATCACCCAGCATTCACCAAGCCTCAAACCTCAACAACTTCAAAGCCAAACTAAAACGAGCATCTTTTAAATGTAGCACTACCATAATAATTAAAACTTATCTAATATTATCAGAACTGTCAAAAATTTCACTTCATTCTCTACCTGCTTGTATCTGGATGTCACCCATCCTGTACCTAGATTGTAATCTCTACTGGGCAGGTACTGCCTATCCTAATGTATGTTCACCTCGTGTTCCCCTTATAATTGTCTGTATAACCACTTAACTGCTGCACTTATTGCATCCCTTGTTTGCTAAATGTAACCTGTAAAGTGCTAAGTACACCTGCTGGCACTGTATAAATAAAAATATACATACATTCATACATACAAGATACAACTACACATTTGCTGTCTGTTTCCCTAGCCTTGTTCAACTGTCCCACTGGTAGCCACAGAACCCACACACACAGCTTCTTCAGCCTTGTTTCACTGAAACACATGTAGATTGTCTGCTTACCCAGCCTTTTCCCGCTGGTATCTACAGGGCCAAACATACGCTTTCGAATATACCAGCCTTATTCCACTGTCCCACTGGTAGCCACATAATTACACATACACTGACACCTCACCCTTCTTCCAGTGTCCATTTGTAGCCACAAAATCACACCTACGCTGTATGACAACCCCACCAGATGAAGGACAAGGGGGCAGTCTATCAGTGTTTTTACTTTCCTCTATGCAATTCATATACAAATACACTAATCAAGGTGTAGAGGAAATGGCCCATTTGTATGTCATTTCCCTGTGCATACTATGGGACTGGCTTACAAATCTTGCTGGCATTAAAATTAAACATTTGCAGAGATTGTCCACAGGTATGCACAGCAGTGATCATAAGCTGTAGTGCAATCCCTACAATGGAGTCACTGGTGTTAGAAGCTAATTCCACTGGTGCTGCACTGACACATTCGTACATCTGCCCCAGTGTCTTGATACCATTTATATTGTTGCAGTGTTATTCTAGCTTTGAATTCATTGCCTTGCAATAGACGAATGCCACCTCTGACAATAAAAGGGTTAAACTAATAAAAGAACAACTGCATTTTAAAGCAAAAGTCTGATAGAAAATTCAGATCTATAACCTTGTAAAAATGGTAAGAAGCGCTATTTATAACAGTAATGTTTTTATAACACACAGCAGGGCACTAGAAATAGGTTATTTAAAACCATTCTCAAATTAACTCGCACATAGATAAATAGAAGTGTAAGCTAAATTTCCATATCCAAACAGGTCTACGGGGATGGATAAATTGGGCAATGTTTCCTAGCAGAAATTCTTTTATCTTTGTGGAGTAGTTAAACTCTTCATTTTAAAATCACGTCTTGCGCAAAATGTCTCAACTGCCAGATGCTAGAGGGGCGCAATGCATTACATCTACGGGGTTAACCCTTTATGTGCCAGAGGTGAGAGCAACGCATTTCTTTTGCAATGAGATGCTCATCCCTGTGGCACTTAAAAGGTTAACATAGAGAGGCTGATGTACTGAGAAAACGTGTTGCAACTCTCGAGCAAACCAGCTGCACCATAAGGAACACATTTAACCCTTTGAATGCCAA
Source organism: Rhinophrynus dorsalis (assembly GCA_037306005.1). Taxonomy (NCBI): domain Eukaryota; kingdom Metazoa; phylum Chordata; class Amphibia; order Anura; family Rhinophrynidae; genus Rhinophrynus; species Rhinophrynus dorsalis. Next base: position 504,544,223 of record CM074719.1, read on the forward strand.
AGGAATACGCAGGTCATTGCAGAGCATTGTGCTGGGTGCCTCTCTGGCACTCAAAGGGTTACAGATTCCCCTTGGTTTAAATGGGGCTTTTGACCTCTTGAATGCTAGAGATGTCTCCAAAGCATTGCAAAGCAATGCGTTGAAGACATCTCTAGCATTCAAGGGGTTAATAACATCATTTAATTAATCAGAAGGTTGTTTTTGTTTTCTTCCTATTGCACCATGTTTCCACTGTACATCAGCCGCAGTGATGACAGCAAATGTGATTGATAGTATACCCCAAAATACAGCACAGAAGTGTGTCCCATGACACAGTGTGTACAGGTAAAGGGAGGGGATTAAATCATATATATATATGTATTTGTTTATATTTTATATATGTATATTTTTATGTATTATACAGAGTTTGCCAAACGTCTCTATTTTCAGCTGAAGGACCTTGTCTTTTAACTGAAGGGTGTGTATAACCACCTTAATTCATGAAGCAGCAATACAACTCTGCCAAATGGAGAACTGTATATGGAGGGTTTTAAACAAATCCCCCCAAGACTGCTATCAAGTGCAGTATAGACTCCCAGGACCATGGATGTCTAATGGTTTTCCCTCAGTTGACATGGAACCAGCCAGGTGCCTTAAAGGGATAGTAATACCTATAATAAAGTGCAGCTCCGAGTCTTCTTTATTCTATACTAGTTGAACAGCCCGTTACACGGGCAACAGTACCACTGCCACCCGGTCGCGGGGCAGTCACGTGCAGTAGAGCGGCGCAGGCAGTCTCTACTGCGCATGACTGCAGCACGCGCAGCAGTGTCTACTGCGCATGTCGCGGCGTTACACACGATTTAGCAAATTATTATATAGGATTTAGCACATAGTGCTATATTTCAATACTAACAGGCTTGTAGTTCAAAAACAACTGAATCCAAAAGGATCGCCCTACTGCCACTTTCCCTTGCGTCACTCTACCTCTCATGCTCGTCCAGGTAGAGCATAGCGATAGACACCCTTCATTAAGCATAAGGAAAATCCTGCTGTCTTTCATCGGGGGGGGGGGGGAGTTTTCTTATAAGTGAGTGAAGATTGTCCCTCGCTGCAATCCATCCAGTCCCATGGCCACATTCCAAAACTCATGGGAGGCAGCCCATGAAATGCTGTTAACTACAAGCCTGTTAGTATTGAAATACAGCCTACTTGCTAAAAAATAGAATAAAGAAGACTCCACTACTCTCCGCTATTTCATATTCAGGTAGGTTTTTAGTTTTATAAATTATGTTTACTTTTGCCTGTAAGGAGATTTATAGAATATTGACCACTAGTTTGTGGCAAGATGTTGATGTCTGTGGAAGCAGTTGGCCTAACTACTAAGTAAGTCCTCCTTAGTTATGGCACCAACACTAGAATGTAATTTGCTGACATCTTTAATGTTGTTAAAAGGATTAGTAAAAGGATTAGTAAAACTACTGATTGTGGAAGATTTTCATGTTACTTTTACAAACAGCCTCCTGTGGAGATGGACATTTATCATAATGTATTGCATGTTATAGCAACCATTTGGTTGAGTAGTTTAAATGTTTACTGTATATTACACAACAAATTTGGTAGCACATGGAGTGCTGTTTTGTCTCTCTGAAAAGAATGTATGATGTATTCCTTTGTCACTGTAAGTCTCAGCTTAGATGTAGTATCACCTACCTTTCTGTTACCTATCATTCAAAAATGTTTTTTTCTTTCTAAACAGTCTCTTTCTGTTACTGTCAGTGTAAGTAAGAAGTATGTCAAGCCAGCCAGCTCAGGTAGGAAACATCACCTGCCTAACTTATCAGAATGTTTTTTTTTTTTAATTCCCCTTTGTTCCTTCACATCCGTATCCAGAGAACAGCTTGTAGTGGCTATCACCAATATCCTATCAAGCAATTCCAACTTTCTTTCTTTGTCTGTCTGTCTGCCTGTACTAGCTAGCACCAATCCAGCTGCTTTGTCTCTCTCTCTCTCTCTCTCTCTCTATATATATATATATATATATATATATATATATATATATATATGCCTCTCTCACTCTCTATCTTTCTCTCTCTCACTCTCTCTCTCAAGCACATAGAGACAACATGCGGTAAACTTTAGAATGGCAGGAATATTTGGGTGAAACTCTCCATGGGGAGGGATACATTAATTTCAATGCAGTGAAGAAAGTGGCAAAAAGCAGAAAAACTACACTTTTCGTGAATTCCCATGGAAGGCGGAAAGTGTTTTTTTTGTCATATTTTAGTTTTGAGCCAAAAAGTTTCACCCATCCCTATACAGTTCCCCATATGGCAGGTCCAACCTGTGATTCTTACCCCTGGAGACAATGCTGGGAGCTCCATACTGACTAATAATAATTTCTATTGGCTAGGTGACATCACATCAACCAGCACAGTCAATATGCACAAAGATGCCACTTGCTACTTCAACTCTTTCAAGAGGTAGAAAAAGAAAGTGGAGACAGACCTGTACACTGTAGGCTGTGAGTTTATAATGCTGCTACTATAATATATTTTAATAAATGTGTTAATATTCGACTAAACGTCCAAGCTTTGTAATATTTTTAGCCATGTTAGTTGCCCTTTCATAACTGTGTAAGCTCTCCTGTTACTACTTTTTGTTTTACTAAATTTTAATGCCATATTTTTCATTTATTTGTGTGTCTGCATGAAACCAGTGGAGGCTTCCATTTGATTTTTTTTTTCCAAAACCATCTGCCTCACAAATCAGATGGAATCAATTTCAGTCCATTTGCCTGCCTAACATCAATTTACATAGGTAACTATACCAAAATCATCCCTTTAAACCCTCTTACGTCAAGGGGAGGGCAAAGAGACAATCCCCATTGAGGCTGCACTGGTGAATTCATTAATTTGCCAAGTATAAAGGAAGGTTGAACAAACAGGGCCAAGGCTGAATAGGTCAACCACAAGCATTTGTTCATAACATCTAGGAACATTACACATAACATGGACAAAATGTGTGTTCACCCTTTGTGTGACACCCACAATTAACCCTGGACTGTAGCATGGAGCCCCAATCTTATACACATTCTTGCAACCTAAAACCTGTCTGCTCTACATTCCCCCCAGTCAGGAGCCAATACATCCCCCTGGGAGATGAACTGGACATCTATCAGCTTAAGCAACCAACAGGCTTACCATTTGCTTAGCAAAGGCTGGCCCGTATATCCCTCAGGATCCTGATTTACCTGGAGGCTAACCTATCTGAGGACCTCCTGGAGGCTTACTGTTCTCCAGGCATTCTCTGAACGTGCCCACAGGAAACAGTATCTCGGAGTATGTGTAGACTAACTGGCACCTGAATCCTTTGGCCTCAGATAGCCCCACAACTGTGCCAGATTCACATATTTCAACTACAAAGCATGTTGGCTGTCTTTGGTGCTAAAACAATGTCGCATGTTCTGGGCTAGTCCAGAAGGTCAGGAGGAGTTACACAGGTGGACAAATGCATCCAGAGGACCAGAAAACAAAGGGACAGGGAACATATAAATATGGAATGGACAAAGCACAGTGTCCTATATTTATAAAAGCAAACTTGAGTTATTTTAGAGTAAACCAACTGCACTATAGGGGAGAAATAAAAATTCCTGTTAAATTAAATTAGGCTTTTTACTCCTTGAATTGCTTTGCAATGCATTGGGAACCTCTCTAACATTCAACGGGTTAAAAAGCTCTATTCAACTGTATGGGAATTCCAGAATTTGTATTTGTCCCCTATGGTGCAGTTGGTTTACTCCAGAATAAATACAGTTTGCTTTTATAAATATGGGCCAGTGAGCCTAGATTTACACTGTATTATAACAGCAACCCCGTCCCTTTGTAGGGATGTATTAATGGTGTGGGGCACATTACAGGGATGGAAAGAAAGGCATCTGCCTGTTAGGGAGTGACCCCACTCACAGTTAATGTTAATAAAGTGGTTCCACTGAAAACCATAGGTAGTGCAATACTGTAAAGTCACTTTATAGTTCTACCACTGCTTAGTGCAGCTATGGGCACCATGAGGACCTCCATCTGTTGTTGGACTACAAATCCCATAATCCCAGTGAGCCACTGGCTGGAAGAGGAAGAATAGAGTTGTATGTAGGTCAACAATAGCTCGGGGCCAAAGGTCAAAGCAAATCATATTAGGGTACTGTTCATACTATGTTAAAGGAACACTCTCACCTAAAACAGGTATGTCCAAGTTCGATCCTCAAGGGCCACCAGCAGGCCAGGGTTTCCCTGACTAAGCACAGGTGAGTTAATTAGTGGCTTTGTTCATTTTGATTGGCCCACCCATGCTCAAATAGGGAAATCCTTATTTCATGGACTGTAGATAGCTCTTAAGGACCAAACTTGGACATCCCTGACCTAAAATGATCTGGAATTGTATACACTTACATGTCCGTGTACTGCATGCTAACATCTGTACATAAATCTCTATTTGTTTCCCGAGGCCAAAGATCTATTATTTCTCATTACAAACTGCAAAGACAAAATTAATCAAATGGTGTCTTTACTGGACAGTTTACACATGCATCAAAAATGCAAGTTTAGGATTACATTATATTGATCTAATATAAAGCAAATAATTTTTATAGATTCTAACTGCAAAAGAATGGTATTTATAATAAATTACCCAACTTCATTTTTAGGTGCCAATGGTGAGCAACCTGTGGCTCTTGGGTTTCTCATAGACTATAGTTCAGCTGAGCATGATGTGAGCTGTTGGGCAGACTAGATGGGCCGAATGGTTCTCATCTGCTGTCAAATTCTATGTTTGTATGTTTCTATGTTGTCCAGCAACAGCTGAAGAGCAACAAGTTGCTCACCACCTAAATCTCAGTTCCCTCACCGATATTCATAGTCCACACCAGAGTTGGTCAAACAGAGGCCTTCCAACTGTTCTTTGTTGGATTACGACTCTCATAATTTCCACCTAGCTGGGCATTATGGGAATTGTAGTCCAACAACAGCTGGAGGGCATCAGGTTGCCCAACCTTGCGCCATACATTTTTCCAAGTCTTATAGTCCCCGAAGTACTTCTCTGTTTATTACTCTGGGTCAGAAGCAAGCCCAGTATGCCCTCTTAGTCCATAAGGATTTAACTTTTGGCAAGCAACTTGTTACTGTTGGAAAGAGATAGGAGGTAATCAGTCACTGGTGTGATATGATTAATTTATGTTTTATCGATTACACAACTGCGTGTGTGTAGTTTTATAACTAATCTGTCTCTTATCTCTCCTTACTTTCACTCTCTAATCCCAAACAGCAATTAGCAAAGTCACTTAATGCTTACCACTTAGACACTGGCAGCTGGTTAATCTCTTTATCCCTCACCCAGATCCTATTTGGAATCTTGTATATCTTCTTATGTAATGAAAAAGTTATGTTAGTCTACTTTCTCTTCTCAACACTCTGTGTCAGAAAAAACATTTGTTGACTTAACCCTTTGAGTACCAGAGGGGTATGCAATGCATCGCGTACCCCTCCGGCACTCAAAAGGTTAACCCTTTGAGTGTTGGAGGGGTGTTCACAAACTGTGTTGCACACTACTCTGGAAACAGAGGACTTTCACATAGTCCAGTAAGCACCCGTTTGCCAAAATAGCATACAATGGAAAATATTTTATCAAAGCAAAAAATGTGTAGATCTGAAGTGAAAGAACTGCCATCCGAAATTATCTCAATGGGGTATTTTCTTTGATATATATATTACAATTGTTTTGTTTCACATTTAGTAAACTTTTGTCTTGATAAATATGCCCCATTATTCTTTACTAATCATATGCACAGAACAATAGGGAGAATGTATTTAGTGTGCTAATCTGTTCTTATTCTTAATAAGAGGTTAAGGTGAGTTTATGGGCAATAAGAGTTGACCAATGATATGTATTCATAATAAAGGACGCTCCCCTTCTTTTAACACCTTATGGACGTGTGAAGTGCCAGGACAAGTTATGGAATTCTGGGATCTCTGTGCGACTGCACTCTGCATGGTGATCCCAGAATACAATGAGATAAAAAAAACTGCAACTTCCTCCTTAACGGCCACCACTGCTGGATCGGATGGTCGTTAAGGGGTTAAAAACTCCCTTTAAGAATTAGTAAAGTTTTACTATTAAAACAATATATATGTGTGTGTGTGTATAGGGCTTTTACTGCTGCGTTAAACAAGTGTACTTACTCTGCTGGGAAATGTGTTGTTCCAACATTATTACAATATGAACTTGTAATGAATTGATGGTGCTGTTACTACTGCATTTTATGCAGATCAGTAGGTTTGTCAGTGACTCACCTTTCTTGTGGAATGCAGTAGAATAACTGTGGACACCTGTTGCACTGTAATTGAACTCTCTGGATAACAGATGGCACTGCAAACACATTAAAAAAACAAACGAAAAAAAAAAAACACTTTAAATGTAATAACTTTGGAATGAAGCAACTACCAGTAGTGGGAATCCCAGTGGTTTACAGGCAATATAGGCTGTCGGTTTTATTTATTTTTTCTTAATAAATGTTTACTTCATTTTTTTTTCTTAATCTCTTGCATAATAGAGATGTCTCTAGCCTCCCAAGGGATAAAAAAAAGAAGGGGAATCTTGGACCTTTCCAACCAACCTGGGTACCAGCTTTTTAATTAGTCCAAACCTGTCTGTTTACTCTTACCATGTGGAATCCCATCACACTGTACCTTTTAGTACACATACACATTTTTCCACTGTGCCTTGTTTATACAAAAGGTGTAATGTTCAAAAAGTCATCATAATAAAAAAACTGTCAGATTGTGAGTTGGTTTCAGAAGTAAATCCATCATGTTTTAAAACGTGCTGTAGAGAATTAAAAATGATGGTACGAAGATATTGATGAATATTGTCCTTGAAAATGTTGATGTTAAATTAATTTTGTCTTTGAAATGAAAATTTCCAAAGAAACAAAGACTTTTATTTTTGCTTAAAATGAAATTTTCAAACAATTACTTTTTTTTACCAGATAACACCATATTATTGCTTCTCATTCTGATTACCAACAATTTCAGTTACCTATAGAGTTATCCCTTTATGGACCAGGGGATTGCTTTGCAATGCTTTGGACACTCCTCTGGTCCTTAACCCTCTGAGTGCCAGAGACGTAAACAATGAGTTGTGCACCCCTCTGGCAAGCAAAGGGTTCTAGTGTTAAACAAGTTGTAAATGAAAGAAATGCCCCTAACCACCCATAGACAGCTATTATCCTCCAAATGGAAAAAGTGACATAAAGGGGAAGATTAGATTGTAAGCTTTCGGGCAGGGACCCTTAAATTGTAAAGCGCTGCATACACTTGTGGCACTATATAAATAAACATATTCATTCATCCATTCAAGACATTTCACATATGTAGATTAGTAAATTGGTGTTAGGCAGACTGTAGGGCTAGAAAATGCATTCCAGTGCCTGATTCAGAGCAAAACTGCCATTGTACAGTGACTCCAGCGTGCCATGTGTTTGGAATGACTTGAGTATTTGCTAATTGAACAGTGTTACTGAATACGCTGATGCTTTATAAATGAATAATTATATTATTATTAGTATTAAGTTTGCTTATATAAGGTCTTGAGGAAAAGACGGGTAATTGTTATTTGAATACAATCTCTCTCTCTCTCTCTCTCTTTCATACTCTCAATTGATTCTACCCCTGAAATGTCCTATCCCATGATCCCTGTTAATGGCACATATTGGTCGTTGCGCACCAGTGGAGATAGATAGTTCAGAAGAGTCTTTCTACAATGCAAAGAACATAAATACAGCTAAATGTGGCATAACCTGGCAGCCTCAATGACTAGCTTTGATCTCCAAGCATCAGTGTATATTTCACATGATGTAGAAGACAGCAATAACATTTTAGGAGTCTTGGCTCCCAGGTTCCCAGGATTTCTCCGTCCTTGTCTAATTCTACACTGATCGCCTGTATGATTTCTTGTGTTACCCCAAACTCTCTCCTCAACGTCTGATAAAACGATCTCATTTGTTGCTTTTGGGTTTAACCCTATGAATGCCACACTTGGCTCATTGCTCTCCATCAAAGCATCTATCTATCTATCTATCTATCTATCTATCTATCTATCTATCTATCTGTCTGTCTCGTTCTCTGTCAGCCTCTCTGTCTATCTCTCTATCTACCCATCTGCCTGTATCTATATCAGGTTATACATAATAATATATTTTTTTCAAGGAGTTATTAGTAACTCACCAACAAATAAATACACATCTGGAGCACATTTATGTTCCTCAGTGGTTTGCAACGCATTGTTCTCTAATATTTTACCAGCCTCATCTGGTATCCAAAAGAAGTTCTAGGCTAAACATTTCCATTGATGGGTATAGGACTCTTAACCCTACGAGTTCCAGAGAGGAGGCTTAACCCCTAAATTGTTTTGGAGGTTCCTCCAGTACTCAGATAATTAAAAGCCCCAATTCAAATCAGTTTGACTTTATTGAGCAGTTGCAAAACTACTGCACTTAAATGTTATTCATATGTCCCATTTCAAATGCTTTAATACATGGAGTCCCAGAGGAGTGTCTAAATCAGCTTTTAAAACCCTTGTGGCAGAGGGGTATGCAATGCATTGCATTGCACGCAATGCATTACTCTGCAATGCAATGAGTTACGTGCACTTTAGGCCCTCAAATGGTTAAGAACACTGGGGGAGATTTATAAAAAGTCTTCTTAGTGTATGTTTAACCCTTTGAGTGCCAGAGGGGTACAGAACTCTGGCACTCAAAGGGTTAAGAATTGTCTCCAAAGTTCACAACAGTCATATTTATAAAAAAAAACTGGAGTCATTCTGGACTAAACTAACTGCACCATAGGGGACAAATAATCATCCCTAAACTCCTGTGCACTTGAATAGAGCATTTCTACCCCTTGAATGCCAGAGTGGACTCTAATATATTGCTTTGGAATACACTGAAGGCCTCTCTAGCATTTAATGTGTTAAAAACCCAGGTTGATTTGACAGCCATTTTTAGATACCCTTGTGCTGCAGCTGGTTTACCCCAGAATAACTCAATTTAATTTTATAAATATGGGCCACTAGTTCTCAGTCAACACCAACAGTGCATGTTTGTAAGATCTCCCTGCTAGGTAACAGGTAAGTAATAAATGGCTCAGTCAGTTAGGAAAATGGCAGATTAGATGGGCCAAATGGTTCTTATCTGCCGTCAAATTCTATGTTTGTATGTCACTGTAATTGCTCTACCTCTGCTAAATCAGGGATAACTCTGACCTGTTGGTATGTCCTGAGGACCAGAGATGATAATCGCTGGTCTGAGGAACTGGGATGCATTTGGCTCTGAAATTGTTGAACTTCAGGGTACAAAGAGTCCTGCTGTGTGCCTAAAGGTAAATAACCCAGGAAACATCTAATCGTAGCTGGTAATCCCTGGAATTAACAAGCAGATAATGAGTTTACAGTGAGCCCTTTAACAAATGACTGGGAATCTTAATTGTTTAGGATTAGGCAGACACTTCATTCTGGGGGGGGGGGGGATCAATTACCAGGTTAAACACAAAACTTTCACAGCTATTCTTCACCCATACAAGACCTTTAACTCTTCGAATGCTAAGGAGGTGTTCTAGCATTTAAAGTGATAGTAACGTATCACAAAAACAGCAGATCCAATTAATCTTCATAGTATTTGAGCCATAGAGAGTGTTATTTCATTACTGTGAGCGTCATAGTTCAAGAGTAATTGAATGATAAAGTTTCCCCCTCCCGCCCCTTTTACCAATGTAAGCCCCCTCTCCTCAGATGTGGAATCCGGTCCATACACCAGACAGCTCACATCAAGGGACAATCTTCTTACTGTGGGAACAATGAAAACCCTGCCCCTCTTGACAGGTTTTTCAGCTTTTTCCCTTATCTTAATTCAAGATTGTCCCTCTCTGCAATCTGCCTGGACACTCCCTGCTGTTCTAAGCTGAGCAGTGTTACATCAGTAGAAAGGGCGGGAGGGGGATACCTTATCATTCAATTACTCTGGAACTACAACTCTGACAGTATTGAAATAACACTCTCCAAGGCTCAAATACTATGAAGATTAATTAGAGCTTCTTTTATTATGAAACATTACTATCCCTTTAAGGGTGTGAAGTTGGCTTCTAGTTTATTCAAAGGGATAAGATAATGTTTGAGTGCCAGAGTGTCATGCAACAACCCCTTCTAGTACTTAGAAACGTCATTTATCAACATTTACACTCATACAAATATTCATATTAAAATTTGCAGTGCTCAGCAATGTGCTGCTTACCCCTCTGGCACTCAAAGTGTCAACCAATTCTATGCAACAGGGGCAGCCACTCATTTCCTCTAGCAGTGACACTTTTTTTTTTTATCTGTGTGTGCCAGAGTGGGAGAGAAACAGTGTTGCTCATGTGTCTGGCTCTCAACAGGTTAATACCTTTCCTTGTAGGCTTATAGTGAATAATTTTTCTTGTTTCAGAGAAAATCTTTCCAACACATGAACCAGAAAATCATTACTGTCATAAAGGGAGCCAAAAATACCCTTTTCACTTTAATTTAATCGTTTCATTCCCAGTACCATCGTATCCTGAACCAGGCTCTCATCTTACCAAGGAGAGGTGTGAAAATTATACAGTTTAGTGTACAGTTTAGTACATAATGTGAATTGATGTCCCTGTTGATTTATTAGCAATAGGAAATATTTGATTTCAATCTTATACTGCCTGTTAACCCTTTAAGTACCAGAGGGATACGCAACACATTGCAAAGCAATGCGTTGTGTACCCCTCTGGCACTCAAAATGTTAAGTGCTAGATGGGTGTGCAAAGCATCCTTTAGCACTCAAAGGGTTAAACAGGTGACTATGTATCTAAATAGTGGAGCTATTGTGATTGTGAATGCACTGCACACTCCTCTAGAACTCAAAGGGTTAAACTGGTGGTGCTTTGGGCTTTATTTATCAAAGTTAAAAGGTGCCATTTTGGAGCAAAAAAAAAGCACCATAGGGGCTAAATGAAAAGTCATGAAACACATGATGAGTTCAATGGGGCTTTTAATCCCTTGGTTGCTAGATGTTGTCAACGCATTTCGAAATGTGTTGGAGACCTCTCTAGCATTCAAGGGGTTAAAGCTCAGTTTAACCCTTTGACTGTCAGAGGGGATACCCCCTGGCACTCAAAGGTTTAAACCTTTGCAAATGTTAATTTACCCCCTATAGGGCAATTGTTCCAGAATTGTAACTCTTTAGCTTGAGGAATAAGCCCCCATGTACCATATAGTTGGGATATACTGTGATTAACAATGCGTTACACAGCTGCACTCCCCTCAAGTACCGAAGGAGTTAACCCTTTGAGTGCCATTGCTTTGCAATGTGTTCCGTACCACTCGGGCACTCAAAGAGTTAAACAGGTAACAGTTTGTTCCAATCTGCTTAGGACACTGAATCAAGGGGCTAAACAGGTGGCAAAAATATATTATCAGTATATTCACACTCCTCAAGTACCAAAATGGTACTTTCCACCATGTACTTTTACTAAGGGAAATTGTTAGGAAATGTCAATTGGAACATAAAAGTGTATCCATCTTTATTCCTCACTTACCTCTAGTTACAATATAAATAATAAATGAATGAAGTGCCAGTTACTTATTGACCCTTTGAAAGCTAAAGAGGTATCAAATGCATTGCAATGAAATATACTGGATACATCTGGCACTCAAGGTGACATGATGACATTTTATAGATGTTTTCATAGACAGGCCACATGTGCATTGTTACAAAATTCTTACCTAGTTAAAATTAACCCAAGAGGTGCCGGAACAGTCTCCAACAATGTTAATGATTACACCTAAAGGGTTAACGGTAATGAGAGACATAGGTTATAGGTTCCAAAGCGGTCTCTACGTTGGATTCAAGGGGGGGGGGGTATACACTACGGAGTGATAAAGTCGAAATGACTTATCCGTGATATCTGTTCTCCAGTTCCTATGTTATTCAGTGGAGCCTATACACTAAGCCTAGGCACTATTCTCCAAAGTTGGGGAAATGTTAGTGCATTGGCTCCATAGAATAAGATAGGGATTGGAGAAGTGATATCACTGGAGAAGTTCTCCACTTTATCACCTCTTTATCACGCCTTAGTACAACTCCCCAATGAGTTAAAAGTCTCATTTAACCTTGAGTGCCACTGACGTATGCAACTCTTTGGAAAGCAATGTGTTGCATACTTATCTGGCATTCAAAGAGTTAAATCAGGACTTTTATTTGTTCCCTGTGGTGCAGTTATCGTGCTCCATTTTCCTTTTGAACATAGAGCCCTATAGAGAGGGGAGCTGGAAACACTTACCTGTTTTATTTGAATTCCTCCGGACTTTCATCCAGTCAAAAGCTTTAGAGAGACTTTGTTCACCCACAGGAGCCCCTGTGCCCAGGTGCAGCCCAATGGCAGGTATACCCAGGTAGAACCTCTCTTTTTCTCCTGTCTGGGGGTGCTGTTACTTGTCTGTGAAAAGGGAGTGAGCAGAGAAAGCCTTGCAGACACCCCCACTATAGTCAAGGTCCTTGGGAGGGCGGGCTGGGATTACCTGGAGCGCTGGACTTTGGAAAACTCTTGCACTTTCTTTGTCGAGGGCTGCAATGCTTAGATCACCCGAGTGAGAGAAATAAGGTGACTGGATGTCTGCACAGTTGATGAGAATACAGTTCAACTTCAGTGTTCATCCTCACCCCAAAATCTGTGCCCCATACTAAACTGATGGCTCTGTCACACTGCTTGTGATTGTGCAAGGACTGCTGTCTGGCAGAAAAATGAGTCCCGAATCCACAGCATAGATGGGCTGGTGAGCAGAGCTCATTACTGCTGCATTGTTTCTAGATCCCAGGGCTGGTGCTAGTTACTCTCCATCTTGACCCTGATAAACACATCAAATTGGGACACTTCTTTCAGTAGCCGGACAAGAAGACAGCAGCAGAGCTCCACTGAAATCTGAGAAGGCTTCACAGGGTCACATGATCAGGTACTGGCCAATGGCCAAGGGCATAGACGGTAATGGCTGGAGATATAATAGCAGCAAATATAAATTACTGCCAGCTTCATGGAACTTACATGCATGCACTATATACACGCACAAACTATAATTTATCTATCTCTATTAGTTTTATTTTTTAGAATACATCTATTTATACATGTAAAATAACAAACAAAATTAATATTTTGTAATACTTTTTTTTCTATGTATACAGTTACATATATGTCCTCACATAAGTAACTATGTACAAAAGTATACTCAGGTATCTGAAATTATCTATCCACTGGTACACATAGTGTTACATAGTATAACAGTTGTACAGTACAGGTTAGAAATACTGTACTGAAAAATACATTCAAGTGCAATACAAGAAAACAAAAAGAAGTGCTCCCTGCCATGAGGAGCTTACAGTCTATCCATCCACCCATCTATCACATAGTGCAGGAAATTAATTAACCAGAGGGGTATGCAATGTGTTGTGCACCCTCCAGGGCCTTATGGGGTTAACGATATGGCCATACATTCCCACATTTCCCTTGGCTCAAGGGGTGCATATAAAAAGCTTAGTACATAGGCAATAGGCAGGCTCAGAGCATATAATCAGTCTGCTGTGCTTATTGTTAAAGTGGAGATCTCTTTGTACATCTCCCTCATAGAATGTATTGCACAGAAAAATATATCCCATCAGCTAAATGGTTTTGTCTGATTCACTAATGTCTGCAGATGCATTCATGGTACATAGTTATTATTTGGTGAATGTCAGATAGCTACTATGAAATTACTTTTTATCCACATTTAATTCAAGTTCAAATTATTTCAATCACAAACAGTTGGATTTATTTTATAATTATGGCACAAATATATTTTCCAAAGCCAAAAAATTTTATAATATGTTTTACTTGTCTGTGACTGTTTTATATAGATACTGGCTGAGGCTGAGTGTGCCATATCTCATGCTTAGCCCTCTATGGATCCTCTCTGCTCCTTAAAATGTTAAAGTCAGGCACGTGCACACATAGACACCAAGGGGGGCTTGAGCACCTGCCCTTTTTGTCCAAAGTGCCCTTGTGCCCTTTTTTAAATATAGATTTTGAATAAATAATTATGAGAAGTGCCCTTCAAAATGTCTGTGCACGTCCCTGGTTAAAGTACAAGGTCTTGTTGCCAGGGCATGAAATGGTACTGCTCATAGAGGGAGTGTGCAATGTGTTTTACACCCCTCTGGCGCTCTAAGCGTTAATACAATTTTAGAACAAAACAGTGAAGCTCACATAGGTCTGTTTATGTGTAAAAACTTAATGTATCTCATAAAGATGGCCAAAACTATACATTTGGTCCAATAGGTTCGTTTTTCCAAATGGTAGCTATTTAGTAATGAACATATTCTGATCATTAGAGAAGTGTGACTCAGCACAGCGAATGTACCAATACACCAGTCCCAAACTGGAGCAATTCTGGTCACAGTAGGGAACAAATAAACATTCCCAAAAGTCCCTTTGATCTAACCCTTTTAGTGCTAGTGGGGTAATGCATACCTCTCTGGCACTCAATGGGTTAAATGGGACTTTAAACTTTTGAATGCTGGAAAGGTCTCCAGTGTACTGCATCACAATGTGATGGAAACCTATTTAGTATTCAAGGAGATAAAAGGCCCATTTACATCAACAGAACATTTAATTTTTTTCCCCTATGGTGAAGTTGGTTTGCCCCAGAACTGATCCACTCTTGGGTTGGTGCCTTTATCCCAGTGCATTCCCACTTGGTATTCCAATCAAGTTCGTCTCTGGCCCGATTGTTTATAAAAGTCTCCCAATGTGAATCAACTGAATGTTGTGTTCCACCCCTCCAAGACATAAAAACTTCTTAGGTACCCCCAACCCAGGCACATGGAGCCTTATTCATCAAGAAAAGTGGTGAAAATCTGGAGCAAACCAACTGTACCATAGGAGGCATACCTGTGAATTCTCTGGATCTGCCCTGGAGATTCTGGTTTTCAGTCTGAATTACCAGGTCTCCAGTGACAGAGGCTGATTCTCCAGTGGTGGTGAGTTTCTTCTTCTTCAGACCTGGTTCCTCCCACTTCCCACACTGTTCTCCTCACTTCCTGCCCACTTTATGGCTGAAATATAATTAAGCCACTCTCTCCAATTAAGCACCACCACCTTTATGATGCGAATCGCATCATTGACATCCTATGGTCGGCAGCACATGAGACCTTTCAGGGGGCTCAAGATGAGCAGGTTCCCAGGTATGATATGGGGTAATTAAAATTCCTATTCATTTAAATGGGTCTTTTAACTTGGCAATCTCTATAGCATTCAGGAGGTTAAAAGCCCCATTTAAATCAGGGGTAATTTGCAGAATTTCCATTTCAACCCTATGGAGCAGCTGGGTTTCTCCAGAACTGTACCTGTTTAGCTTGATGAATAAATCCCTACAAGATGCTTCCTAAAGTCAGGATGGAACACACTGCTAATCCTCCAGTGCAATTGCATGCTTTAGTCTATAATGCCAGAGGCTGCACCGAGGGGTTTGCACTATAGCACATGATCTCTATAGTACATACCAGGGAAAAACGCCAGCATCATTAGACATTAATGTCAGCAAGCCTCGTACACCTGCCTCATAACATGCACTGGGAAACTGACAGTGACCATGTTGTCTATGCCATGTTAATGTATGGTATAGACCTTGGCAATGATTAACGGATTGTGCCAAAATGCCCACAGATTGTCTCATTGCCCTTGTCTCCTTGGCACAGGTGGCATTAAGGGGAAAGTTTTTGAAGTATGTAGCTAGTAAATTTGTATTCGACAGGTGCATTAGGCAAGTGTAGGGTCTTCACAGAGATTTTCAGACCTATTTTCATTTCTATTCAAATTATTTTGTTCTTGACTCTGAAATCCCATATAGCATACCACTGTATGTTAAAATAGTAATGATGGGTGGATCGTACAATAAAGCATTTGTAAACAAACAAACATGCAAGCATATGGTTTTTAAAGGGGAACTACCACCCCACACAATCTTTACCTTCACTAAGCCCTCATCTGGCGACTAGCTGCTTAGTAGCGCTAGTCGCCAGAATAATTACCTTATGTAATAGATTTCGCCTCTCTTCCATGGGCGACAGGCAGGACGGAGCTCGGACATCTTGCCATTGTGACGTCCGCGTGCCTTTGCTGTCAGTCTCAGCCGGAGCAAAATGGCTCCTAGCAACCCCTCCTAGACCCATCTCGGACTGACAGTGTAGGCGCACGGATATCACAATGGCAAGATGTCCACCCTCCGTCCTGCCTGTCGCCCATGGAAGATTTAGGTAAACACATAAATAAGAGTTTCAGTGAACTGAACTGGGTAGATTCTTTTCTCAAAACCATCACTGGTGTTTAACCCTTTGCAGGGGTATCCAACGCATACCACTGGTTAAGGTTTCAGCTGATTTTTTTAAAGGCCTGATAATAATTGTGACCCTTTTTAATTTGAAAGGTTTTAGAGTTTTCTCACCAAAGAATTATATATAAAAATAAATAAATATTGCAACTGTTAATTTTAATATGTGAGTTTGAAGGTGTTTTAAAAGCACCAATATTTATGTTAGACTTTTGTATATAAACAGTAGTTTGTGAGATATTTAGCTTTATTTATCAGCTAGTGTAAATCTGCCAGGCATGCCTACCAGTTTCAAACATTTCACACTGTTCTACATTACCAATTGCCACTTTCTGCCAGCCAGGCAGCACTAGTTGATTTGCTTTGCTTAATGTCCTTAACACCATGAGTGCCAGAGTGGTAAGCAAGGCAATGCGTTGTGTACCTCTCTGGCACTCAAAGGGTTAAGGACCAGAGGAGTGTGTAACACATTGCTTCAGAATGCACTGCTTACCCCTCAAATCGTTAAGGGGATAAAGAGACAAAAATAAAGTTAACTCCTTAAAGACCGTGCGCACACATGGCCTGCACTTAACCCCTTAACAACCGGCCGATCGGCGCGGTCAGTTAAGGACCACGGAGCATCATTTTTTTTTCCACGCTGGGAGCCTGGAATTCTATGATGTTCCAGGACCGTCACTGGTGTGTGGGACAGCAGTGACAGTCCTCACATGTCATGGGTCCTTAAGGGTTTAAAGGAATAGTAATACTTCGTTTTATCTTTATTTTATTTTGTAGGCATTAAAAAAACATGAAGAACGATATAAGTCTTATCTCTCAAACCTTTATGGTTTAACAGATATTCACAAGCAAAGTTTCCCCTCCTGCCCCTTTTACCTAGTGTAAGCCATCTCTTTTCAGATGTGGAATGCAGTCCATAGACCAGACAGATAACAGCAGGGGACAAGCTTCTTTCTGTTAGAGCAATGAAAGCCCTACCCCCCTTGGCAAGGCTTTCAGGTTTTTCCCTTATCTTAATTGAAGATTGTCCCTCTCTGCAGTCTACCTGGGCACCTTCCTTCTGCTCTGGCTGAGCAGTGTTACATTAGTAAAAGGGACGGGAGGGGGACACTTTATCATTGAATTACTCCTAAACTACAACAGAATTGAAATAACACTCTCCATGGCCCAAATACTATGATGATTAATTAGATCTGCTTTTATTATGAAACATTACTATCACTTTAAGGACCAGAGGAGTACATAATGTTTTGTAGGGCAATGTGTTTCACACCTCGCTAGTAATCAAGGAGTTAAGGAACTGAGACCATGTGAAAATCTAAAACTTTAATAGTCCACAGTAATCTCATGACAGACTTATAACACTAATCTTAACATAGTGCTATCTACACAGATACCATAATAATAATGTATTATTGTACCTATAATGTCTCCCCCCAACTCACACACATGTTTATCTTTTTCAAAAGTTAGAAATACAGTTTGCAGTTAAAAACAGGCTTCAAGGATATGTACAGCTAACATCTCAATTTAGAGCAAGAACTTTTGCAGCTGGAAGACCCAAATGCTCAGAGCAATCTCAACTAGAACACTTTAGACATTCACACCTTTATTCATAGTTTTACATCAGTGACTGGCAACCAGATTTACCAGAAGATCCTCATATGTGGCCCTCAAGTCTACCAAAGGGCAGATGCACATAATTGTTAACAATTCTTATCAAAGTATCGACTGTGGGTCACTATCATAACTAGTAATCTATTTTTGCTTCTTATCATATATCATTAAACTAAGAGACTTATTAGGTTTTCTTTTATCAACCTTCTTTTACTTTTCATTTTGCCAGTGTTAATCTAAAATTCTTATTGTTGTACTGCTGTTATATGTATTTCTTTTTTGGTATTGAATATCAACTACTTCCTTATTTGTATTCTCAGTGAATTCTTGAAATTTGGCTCTCCTAGTATGTGATAGTGGATTTTGCTTTTTTTCATTCTCTTTTCTTCAATTTTCAATAAAAATGTATTGATAAGAAAACATTCTGCATAGGAGTTGAAAGTAGGTTAATACCTTAGATGCTAGCACCCAAGGGGGTAAGGTGATACAGTGTAAGTGTAAAAGGAGGTATGCACTAACGGCTCAATTCAATCTGAGCTGGTAAAGCCCATGGTAGGGAAAAAATGAACAACGAACTGTACACATAAAGTGGTACAGTCAGAATGTAATTGCCCTACCAACACGAACCACAACGAGCTTTGGGACACAGAACCTGACTTATGGCCCAAAGTTCATTGCGTTTTTTTTAGTCCTATAACTCACGCTAATGGGAACATCGAAGGAAACCAGCTAACTCTCGGTGTTTGACACAGTGTCAAACAACAAGCGTGAGCTACAAATACAGTGATCCTCCCAAACAATAACCCTCCCCTTGGCCCTACACTACTTCTAACATTTACAATAAAGTGTACCAATGATAGCCCTAACAATATCCTATCTCCCATAGCTTTAACACTTACCTGGAAGGCTGAGGTCCAGTGGAGTCTTCTGAACTCTGGCCTTCCTCTTTAATTCTTCTACTGTAATCTTCTACTTCTTCATCTGTCATCCTCTTTTTCTTCTTCTTCATATGTCATCTCCGTCTTCATCTGTTATCTTCTTCCTTCTTCTTTTATTCATCTGTGCTCAGCTTTAGTTTGTATCTTTAAAAGTAGTGTTTCCCCTTCAAAAACAAAATATTGTTATTAAAATTAAGTCTTTCCTTAAAGTTAAAGCTGGCAGTGGCATAAAAAAACACCAACCCTCCCCCCCCTCCTTGTACCTTTCGGGATTTTGCCCTATCCCAGTTTGAACAGGGATTGCCTTTTAAATGGCCTGTCCCTGCTCAGAATGTTTCCCATGCTTTCTTTGTCTGGGATGCTGGATTACACACAACTTGCCCTTCAGTAACATTATCTCCCAGTCAATCAGCTACAAGCTGGAGGGAAGACTAAATGTGCTAGAAGCTGACTGGCTGGGAGGTGTGTTTACTTCAGGGCACATTCCGTGCCCTGCATAACCCCACATCCCAGCCAGTAGGAGCACAGGAACCATTTTGATCATGGACTTGCCATATAAAAGGCAGTCCTTATTCAAATTTCCCTCAGTTGGGATAGGGAAACGGCCCATAAGGTACAAGGAGGGGGGTTGTGGTCTTTTTTTCCTCCCTCCACCAATGCTAGTGGCAGCATACATTTACTGAAAGATTTAATTTTAACAATAATATTTTGTTTTACAGGGGCAACACTAAGTTTAAAGACAAAGACTAAAGAAGAGCACAGATGAAGAAAAGAGGAAAGAAGAATATGACAGATGAAGAAGAAGATCAGAAGCTTCAGAAGAAGATTTCAAGAGGAAGACCAGAGTGCAGAATACCCTGCTGGATATCAGATTTATAGGTAAGTGTCTATTTTAATTTGATGGTGTTAGCTTTTGGGGATTAACTCTTTGTGTGCCAGTATGCAACACTGGGCATTATGTTGCATACCACTGCCACTCAAATGGTTAGTTTCTTTTACATTTACACACATGCTTTTGGTACTTTGGATGTATTGATATGCATTTTAGGGCCCTCTATTAATACATCCACTGATCTCTAGTGTTGGAATCCCTACTTTTGCATTTATTTATTACTTTTTTTACACTTTATTTACACATCGGTAGTTAGACACACGCATTAGGTAACTCAACTCCAAATTTTCTAGGCCGTAATGTTTGCCAATAAAAGTTAGTCCCTTAACCCGTGTTACTAGCTGCCCCCTGTCATTGAATGGCATTTTTATGCACTTTGTCATTGCTTCCAATGGGCCCAAAGTTAGTACCTGAGGTGCATTTTTACCATTTGGTAGTGCGTCATAGCACAGGTAATTGAATACCTGACTGTGACTTTAAACTACTGACGGTGAATTTTTTTTTTTTCTTTTCTTAATGCTGTCTATTAAATTGAGCACTAAGTCAGAAGAAAGTGCGTGCCCTCAGGAGCAGGAGACCCGCTGTGGTGTATAGTGGAAGGGAGACATGTAACAGACATGGGTCCCAGACATGTGTTGTTAGGAGGAGGAGTGGAGAGAGTAATGGTGGTGTTGCACTTCACTTCCTGCCCTCGTGGTATGCAGCCTACACCTTGGCGCTTCGCTCAGCCCTTCATACTTAAATAAAAAATAAAAAAAGAGGAAGAAAAGTAGCTGGAGAAGTCTACCTTCCTGTTCTGAAGGGTGTTTTTGTGGGGCTTGCACACTTTGTAGACCGTTCCAATGACGTAATTATTTTTAAATAACGCAATTTCAGCTGTGATGAAGAGCATCCTCGAGTTTGCTGACTTGCATCTCCTGCTGTCAGCTTTACAACTGACATCAGGAGAAGGAGAGGGAGGGGCGAACTTTGAATGCCTATATCTCTCAAACCATAGCAGTTTGAGAGATAGGATTTGTGGCATATAGTTCATTTTTTGAACATCTACAAAATGCTAAGCATTTTTATGGGACATTACTGTCCCTTTAAAGTGTTAGTAATGTCTAAAAAAGTTTTTTGCATTTAGAAGAGCTTAAAAAGCTGAGCTAAATGCACAAAAACGTATCTCTCAAACCACTATGGTTTAAGAGATACAGGCGTTTAAAGTTCGCTTTTTCCTACTGACAGCTGTAAAGCTGGCAGCAGGAGATTCATGTCGGTCGACACGGAGGCACTTGAGAAGTGCCGAGATCTTGTTACTTACAAGGAATCCCTTCATTGGAATGGTCTAAAATGTGTGCCCAAAGTGCCGAGATCTTGTTACTTACAAGGAATCCCTTCATTGGAATGGTCTAAAACGTGTGCCTAAAGTGCCGAGATCTTGTTACTTACAAGGAATCCCTTCATTGGAATGGTCTAAAACGTGTGCCTAGTGTTCAGGCACACATTTTAGACCATTCCAATGAAGGGATTACTTGTAAGTAACGAGATCTCGGCACTTCTCAAGCGTCTCCGTGTCGACCGACACGGATCTCCTGCTAACAGCTTTAGAGCTGTCAGTAGGAGAAATCAAATTTTAAACGCCTGTATCTCTTAAACTATAGCGGTTTGAGAGATACGTTTTTTGCATTTAGCTCAGCTTTTTAAGCTGTTCTAAATGCAAAAAACTTTTTTTTTAAACATTACTAACACTTTAAAAGGGCTTTTAACCAGTTAAATGCTAAAGTGGTCTGCAAGACATTGTTTTGCAACTATTTGGCGATCTCTCTAAAATTTGAGGGATTAAAAGCTACATTTAACCCGTTGAGTGGCAATGCATTGTGTACCCCTCTGGCACTCAAAGAGTTAAATTAATGAGCATTTTTGTCACTATGGTGCCCCTGGATTTGCCCTTGAATTTATCCACTTTCTTTATACATATGGCAGTCAGTGATATATTTTCCAACCCTGGATACTCCCAGGCACTCAAAGGGTTAACTTGCAACAGATGGGGAGGGGACTGGTAGCATATGAAGCTGCTTTTCATGTAACCCTTTGAAGTGTCAGGTGGCTTGCAGCTTTATCCTGCATGACATTGAGGTTGATACACTAATAATAACTGTAGCAATTTTGGAACAAACCAACTTCACAATAGGGTACAAATAAATAAATAAATAGTAAGCAAATGTCTTTATGATGTAATTGGAGCTTTTAATTCCTTGAATGCTAGAGAGAGGTCTCCAACACATTACAAAATATCTGGGTGGTTATCCACTAAGGTGTAATAAAGAGGTGATGACATAGAGAAGACTTCTCCATTGATATTCCTTATCCATTTTCTATGTTATTCTAAGGAGACTGAGCTTCAGAGATCTTAGAGCATAGACTGTATAGAATAACATAGGAACTGGAGAAGTGATATCACTGGAGAATTCATATCCTCTTTATCACCTCCTTATTACACTTTATTACATAACCCCACAGATATCTTGTAAATTAGAGTGATCCCATAATTAAGCATTATCCATCTCTGATTTATACACAGGGCAACATTTAGCAATGACTGTGATAGCAGAAAGGTGTCACTACTTCTAGCGGCATGCTGAACACCACAGTCCCCACGAGCAGAACCGTATTTCCCAATAGGCAGAGTAGGAAACAACCACCTAGCTTACCTAATCGAGAGGAATGCATCAGCATATCTGGAGCAAGCCAAATGCACTAGATGGGACAAATCAAATATCCCATGGATTTAAATGGTGCTTTAACCCTTTGAATGGTACAGCAATTTGGCAATGTGTTGGACACCTTTCTAGCATCCAAGGAATTAAAAGCTCCAATTACATCATAAAGACATTTTTATTTGTACCCTATTGTGAATCTGGTTTGTTCCGAAATTGTTACAGTTATTCTTAGCGTATCATCATCAATGTCATGCAGATGAAAGTTGCAAGCCACCTGACTATTTAAAGGGTTAAATGAAAAACAGCTTCATAGGAGACCAGTCCTGTCTCCTTCTGTGCACTTAAATTAGATTGCACACTCTTTGAGACAAAATTCACCATTATTCTTCCATGCTGAGAGTTGCCCTAATTGACAGCTCTCACTAAGTCAGACAAAGATCAAGATTAATATTTATCTATATAATAATTGCAGTAGACAGGGAGTACAACAGTTCAGCAATTGCATCTCAGCATCCAATATCTAGCAATACAAGGGCAAATGTTGCACACTCTGCAAACTGTTCCGTAGTGGCACCGAGGTCAATGGAACAATGATTTGCTTGTCGTCAAAAAGGCAATACCATAGAGCAGACACAAAAGGTTAATACTCAGCCAAGCATTTGGCTGTACTTTGATATATTACCTATTTTTCTCATTTATCTGAATCCTGTTTAAAAATTAATGTTTATTTTAGATTTTTCTAATATTCAAATAAAATCTTATTAAGCAATGAAATATTATTGCAATAACAAACAAGAAAGGGGCTGGAGCTGGATTTACATCTCAGGAGCCCTTTGGTAAAGGCACCCTAGCCCCGCCCATGTCTACACATCCACTCCTGAGATGATCCCACGCCTGGTCCCACCTCCTACTGCCTGGGGCAGAAAATAACCACAGCTAGGGGGAAGGGGGTTAGAGAATGGACTGCCCTAATAACTCAGTTTGCCTTAAATATATACAACAGATAGTAAGCATTGTGGGGAAGTCTGCAGAATCTAACGCTGATTGCAAGCTCTTTAAGAAAGGAAACAAAAGAAGAAAAACCCTTACATTTGCTGGGGGTGTGTTTGTGGGAATAAAGCAAATAACATGCATCACGTGTAACATTGTAGAATTGTTTATTTATGGCACAAGAAAGACAAGAACTTGTTTCTGTGCATGCTGTATGTATGTATAAAAATCTCCTATATACTGCATAATTTTAATAAAACATATGCATGAATATGTGATGCATGTATGCTCATTCCTATAGAAATCCCCTTAGTGAAGTGGATAAATTACAAAATCTGTAAAAAAAAAAAAAAAAAAAAAAAAATTACCCCTTAACTTTTTAATCCTGTGAGTGCCAGAGGGGTATCCAACACATTGTATAGTAACATAGTTGATGAGGCTGAAAATAGACATGTGTCCATCAAGTCCAGCCCATGCCATATCACCCCCTGTTGATCCAGAGGAAGCTATGCATTGGATACCCCTATGGCACTCACAGGGTTAAGGCCCAGTGGCATACACAAGGTTTTGAGAAGCCATACTTTGCATATCCCTCTGGTCTTTAAAGGTTTCATAAATAGAGGCCTGAAAGGAGTTAGTGTGTTAACAAAGACGTGTCAAAGTCATATAGATAGTCTTGTAAGAAATGTCATATGACCAATGCTTTGCAGGTTATGAACATTTTTGCTGGCACAATAGACTGTAACCTGCTAGAGGATGTGTGCAACACATTGCTTAGCATCCAAGTAGCTTAAGGTGAACCTGTCGCCTTGAATTCAGGTTTTGCATATTTGAGAACAGCAATCCAAACTGCCTATGCATCATGTTAGCCAAAAGACCAGCAGATCTATAGTTTAGGAAATACTCATTCATTTGTTTTTGAAAAATGAAAGACTCATTTGGTGTAGTTTCATATGCTAATAAAAGTTTGTGCACTGACAACTTAATTAGCATGCAGTGCCACCCTTAAAGGAGACAATCACTTTATATATATATATATATATATATATATATATATATATATATATATATATATTATTATTATTATTATTATTATTATAAATTATATTTTTTCTTAGATGAGGGTAGATAACAATGATTATAATTAGATGGCACACACTAAAATGTGTCAGTCCTCACACGTTCTCTGATAGTCATAGAACCGTAAGTACACGTATGGCCGCCCCCAGCCTTATTACAATATTTACCATTAGTTAAAGGGATAATAATAATTTAATACTGTAGTTGTTAAATAAATAAAGCAAAACATCTATGTATTTTTGCTGTAACTTTCATAGTTAGCATACATAACAAATCTTCATGACAATGGTCTACTGCTCCAAACCAGGAACACTTTGTAGACCGTTGTCATGAAGATTTTCTGTGTATGCACAGCTATTGTGGCTCTCCAGACGAGCCATCCAGACCAGAATCCAAGTTTGTCAGCTAGAGAGCTGACATAGCTAAAAAGGGGCGGGAGGGGGAAACTTTAGATCGAGATAATTCAAAAACTATGAAAGTTACAACAAAAAGACATAGATGCTTTGCTTTTTTATTTAGTAACTACAATATTAAAGCTTGCCGAAAACAAGTATTACTATCCATTTAACCCCTTAACGTCCAGTGTTGTGCCAGGACCATCACGGCTGTCCGGCACTTAAGGACCAGTAACGGTCCTGGCATGTCCTGGAATTTAGGACTCCCCACGCAGATGCATACCGCACAGGGAGCCCTGAATTAGATCCGAAAAAAAAGCTCTAATTAAACATCATAGAATTTGGAGTTTGGAGAGTGTTATTTCAATTCTGTCAGAGTTATAGTTCAAGAGTAATTCAATGACAAAGTATCCCCCTCCCACCCCTTTTACTGATGTAACACTGTTCAGCCAGAGCAGAAGGGAGGTGCCCAGGTAGATTGCAGAGAGGGACAATCTTCAATTAAGATAAGGGAAAAACTTGAAAAGCTTGTCAATGGGGGCAGGGCTTTCATTGTTTTCACTGTAAGAAGATTGTCCCCTGCTGTTATCTGTCTGGTCTTACAACCAGATTCACATCTGAGAAGAGATAGCTTACACTAGGAAAAAGGGGCGGGGGGGGAACTTTGCTTGTGAATATCTCTTAAACCATAAAGGTTTGAGAGATAAGACATATCATTCTTCATGTTTTTTTAATGGCTACAAAATAAAATAAAGTTAAAATGAAGTATTACTATCCCTTTAAGTGCTGGCTGTGCATGTGTGTGCCGGTCCTTAAGGGGTTAAAGGAAACTAACACCTCCTAAAAATAACCCCACTTATCTTACTCTGTCCAAAAAATCATAATGGCCACCATTCATTTTTCCCCTATTACTTGGTTCAAGAGATAATGG
This sequence comes from Rhinophrynus dorsalis, assembly GCA_037306005.1. NCBI lineage: Eukaryota > Metazoa > Chordata > Amphibia > Anura > Rhinophrynidae > Rhinophrynus > Rhinophrynus dorsalis. The sequence goes on from CM074719.1 coordinate 504,570,214, forward strand.
GGTAAATGTCTGATAGTGATTCCATGCTAAATCAGGTGCATAAATTGAGTTTTTGCACCTATGCCACTTTACTAAGATGTACACTGAATCCTCCCACCACCACCACCATGCTGCTTGCCCAAGGGAAGGACTGTTTGGTGGCCCATGGGCATTCTAGGGCAACTCTTTGCTCTCTGCCTTGTTTAAAGCTATGTATTAAGCAAGATGTAGAAGAAATGGAGTGAAATGCGTTTCACACTCCTCTGGTTTTTAACCCTTTGGGCAGGCACGTGCACACATAGACATGAAGGGGGGCTTGAGCACCTGCCCTTTTTGTCCAAAGTGCCCTTGTGCCCTTTTAACAAAAATAAATAAATAAATAATTATGAGAAGAGCCCTTTTTTTCATTTGAGCCCCCGCCCCCCAAAATGTCTGTGCACGTCCCTGTCTTTGAGTGCCAGAGGGATAAGCAATGCATTGCAAAGCAATGTGTTGTGCACCGCTCTGGCACTCAAAGGGTTACGTAGACGCATGACCTTTACCTGCTTCATAACAAAAAATCAAAACACTGCTATCGACTGTCATGTCTGCCTCAACAGAGGACTGATTGGAGAGGTTATCTCTTGAATAAAGGCAAAAGGACACAATTTGTATGTGGCATTTGGATTCTCTGACCATAGAAAGTTAAGTGGGTGTTATTATTTGAAAGTATAAGTTTTACTTTAACCTCTTAAGGGCCACATGGTCTGGGGGGCGGTGCGCTCTGGAGGACCAGTCCACTTTTTTTTTGCCTGGCAGGTGAGCTGTAACGATATATTTATGTGACATGCCATAACAATGGCATCTAAATGGTTATAGTTTCTTATGCCATCCAAAACTGTTAATGACACTTGAAAAGCCATCCAGTTCTTAGGGCTCATAATGGAGATAGTAGGGATGATGGAGGTTACATTTACTAAGGATGATGGGATTTGCAGTCTTGCTAAAACACTGTAAACTGTAAAATTAAAAAAAGTGTAACAACTCGCTTAATGGTAGTGCTATTTCCAATTCATTGTGAAGACATGCATGGTGTTGCTAGTATCCAAAGGGTTAAAGTGGACCTGGAATTCTGATAAAATGTTAGTTTCATGCATAGAAATTATATTGAACACTCCTTAATCTCTCAAAGGGTTAAATGCTGCAATTCTATCAGATATCTGGAACATAACTTCCAGCCATTCCATGGGCCTCAGCATGATAAGGTACAATAGGGAAATATTATTTCAATCATCTTGTTTGCTGCCAAGCCTAGGAGAAAGAAGATTAGTTCTTAAATCCCTGTTCTTCAGATCCCAACAGAAAAAAATCCTCATCTCCTCTATTAGTTTAAAAGTATATACACAAAGGGCATAAAAGCGGTATAAATAACAGGTCCATTTTATTGTACACTATCTGTCTTTGGCTCTCTCAAAAGAACCACAGAGATGGACAGGGCTGAATTTCCCATTAGGCAGAGTAAGCAACTGCCTAAAGAGCCAGGTTTTGGGGACACCAAGTCTGTGCTGGCCACACCTACATTCTGAGTTGTGGGTGTGGCCAGTGCAATCTGAATGTCCTGGCACAAGTTGATATACCCTCTGTTTGGCTTTTATTTAATCCCTTGAATGCTAGAGAGTTTTCCAATGCATTGCAAAACAATGCATTGGAGATCCCTCTACCAGTTAATGAATTAAAAGTTTTTTTTCTGTACTTGTATGTTGTAGGCTAAGGGTATTTTCTGTGCCAGGCAACAGTGGATGGAACTGTGGGCAGGGTCAAGTGAGCCATGTGGCCATGAGCAAGGCTAAGGGCATCTAGCATGACTTGCCTAGGGTAGCCTGGGATGTAAATCTAGGCCTGGAGATGGATGTGTGCTGACGTCTGTTCTGTATCCATGCTGCTGATTTCTTCATGACTGTTGTATGCTAATAATGTGCAACATATGGCCTCTGCACTAGACATGGACCCCTGACTGATTTGATCGGGCTTTCAGGTATGATGTTGTGGTCTTTTGCTTTTGAGGATACTGCATTTGCTTCTGGCTTATCTACAGAGAAAGAGTGATACATTTTATCATCTGTTCATGCAAAACAAAAACTGATGCAATGTTTCGCACTTTCAGTTCACTCTACACTGGAGGAGAGAAACAATGTATCAGTTTTAGTAACAAGTCTGATAAAATGTAATGTTCTTTCTCTGCAGAGTCCAGAAGTCATTTTCACTTGCAATTCACATTTGTTTCATACAGGTCTCTAACTTCTCCCTCATACCCCCACATATGTATGTGTATATATATATATATATATATATATATATATATATATATATATATATATATAGGGCAAGCACTCACAGGACTTAAAGGGTTAGTAATGGATAACATTACCAAACCCTAATATTGTAGGTGTTGAAATAATAAACTTAATGAAGTATTTGTTTTTCAATATCGCTCATTCAGTTCTGCTGAAGAGCCGCCCGGTCTGGGACCGACATCTCATGATGTCATCTAGATGCTGACGCCTGGAAAAGGGGAGGGAGGGGGGAACTTTAAGCTCTTATTTCTCACAAACCATAAAGGTTTGAGAGATCGAACTTGTCCCATTAAGTTTCTTATTTCAATACCTACAATATTAGGGTTTGGTAATGTTATCCATTACTAACCCTTTAATGTTAGACATTACTAACTCTTTAAGTCCTGTGAGTGCTTGCCTTGTATATTCCAATATTTGTTACGCAAAGTACCCAGGCAGGCTAAATTGAATGATGTGAGTGCCAACCTTGGACTGACTATTATATATATATATATATATATATATATATATATACAGGGCTCAAAATTTCCACTCGCCACTAGCCAATGGCGAGTGAAAATTTAGCCCTGGCGAGTAGAAAGTCAGCCCTGGTGGGTATATTTTGGCTTGCAGTGGTGAGTAACTTTGCAGGTCTGGCTAGTAGCAAAGGACTTAAAATTATAAGCCCTGTATATATATATATATATATATATATATATATATATATATATATAGAAAGAAAGAGAGAGAGATATAGATAGATAGATAGATAGATAGATAGATAGATAGATAGATAGACATATTCAAACCGCTCCCTCTGCTCTACTTTTACATATATGCCCAAATATGCTTTCTTCTAATCTAGATGCAGCCCCCAAGGGAAAATAATTGCTGTTGTTTCCTGTGTGTTGAACTGGAGAGCAACAGAGTGTGTATTCCAGGATGTTGAGGTGGGAAAATTGTGGCTCTAGAGCTGTTTTTTTTAGACTGCAACTCCCATCCTCCTCCTATGATGTGCTGGTGATGATGAGATTTGTAATAAAAAAATAACCTGAAGGTCTAAATGAATACAAGATGGCAAGCACATGAATAACCAAGTGCACCATGAGGGAGAAACAAACATACCCAATGAGTTAAATGAGGATTTTAACTCTGAAATGCATGGGAGACCTCTCTAGCATTCATGGGGTTAAAAGCCCCATATAAACTAATAAGGACAATAACTTTTGAAAATGTAATCTTTATTTTTTGCTGTCACAATGTTACATGTTGTGCTGATGCCCATCTATGCTAATTTACTTGTATTCCATGCTCTTAGCCCGCTCTCCTTTGAATGACTCTAGGCAGACACCGCTTATTGATTATATCTTTTATTTTGTTCTTACATTTTGTTATTGCCATTGCTATTGATGATCAAATATGACATGTCATACTCCATAGAGACATCAGGGACATTTAATAAAACAATAAAAAGAGTATCTATCATCCATAATTCTCACTACAACTCCAATTTTCCTCAGCCGCCCACATTCCTTCAGCTGTGAGAATTTTTATAGGTGTAGTATCTCAATAGCCTGAAATGTTACAGTGGCGCTATTGCTACACCATCCTATAGATAGCTCTGGTCAATTGACCATAAACCTCCATAGGATGGTGTAGCAACAGCCCCACAGGCCATTGAGATACTACAACTAAAAAAAATCTAGTTTGAGTTGCAGTAGCATTTGAATAAAACACCTCTCAGCAATGCAAATTCCCTTGTTTTATTCTGGAGGACAAAATGTACAATATATATGTTTTTTGGATACTAAGTGTTGCTATCCCTTTAAACATTATGTCTGGGAAGTGATTAATGTGGAACTGATGGAAGTGATTCATGTGGATTTTTACAGTGAAATGCATGATTAAGATGCTTTAGTGTTCCTTCATTTAGGAAACTCTAAATTTTTGGGGTCCCCAGAATAAAAATCTGAAAAGGCTTCATACCTTTGTTCTAAATAAAACACATGGATTATACATTTACTTAGCACACAATTAATTAAACGTGTTTATAAACATATTTTATATATATATATATATATATATATATATATATATATATATATATATATATATATATACACAGTGCTTCACACAAGTTGTAATAGTACAGTACAAAAATAAAGAACTGGGTTAAGAGCATCAGGCCAAAGTACAATCATTGCATTATTAGTGGGGGAAAGTGCAGCAAAGGGAATCACTGGGAAAGGGACCCTGCCCCAAGGAGCTTACAATCTAATTAGAAATCATGACAACATACAGAGACAGAAGGAGGAGGGCCATAAGTGCAAATTCAAGGCTTAGTGATGGAAAAGCAGAGTGATTCTAATGTGACTGACAGTGTGCACAAAGAGGATATTGTTACATGAGATGCCTCATATCCTAAAATGGAAAATATGTATTTATTGCAGAGTTTATCCTGTTGAGTAAAACAAGGGGTTCCCACTGCTTATATTATATGTTTTATTCAAAGGGTTATTGCAGCTCAAATTTAAATGTTATGGGTGCAGTACCTCTATGGTCAGAAACTTTATGGTGGTGCTGTTACTACAGCAGTCTGTACACCACTATGGTCAATTGTCCATAAACTTCCATAAGATACCATAGCAACAGCACCACTGTAACATTTCATTGAGGTTCTGGACCCCAAAAATGCAATATAAAAGGAACTACAATAACTTTTTATCTGGTGGAGTACCCTTGTATTAATCAGCAGGATAAACTCTGCAGTATAATTTTTTCGATATTAAATGTTAAACTATCTGTCATGCCAAGGCATGAGTTGGCCTTTGCAGGGCCCTGGTATGTATAATTTGTTTATTTTGTGTATTTTGTTGTACCTTTTAAAGTGTTAGCTAAATTAGCTGAGTAGATAACATCACCAGAAACTGAATGAGTGAATCACCAGAGAAGGACATATAGAGTGCCATAAAAGGTCTTGGGCCCTCTCCTTTGATGGGGGGTTACCCAGAGAACATGTGTATATTGTAAACTGTCAGGCTAAACCATCCCCCACGTAACACCCAGGGGGTTTGGCCTCTTAGAAGCAACTGTGGACTCCTATTTAATATGGGTTTGTGGATAAAAAAGGTGAATTTCTTGGTAACAACTGATGGGGGAAATACCATCTGAAGTTCCCGCAAGGACTTTTAAAATATCGGTAATTGTATTTAAGGATTTCTTGTGTTTCTCCCATTTTATTTTATGGACTGTTTTGCCAATGTGTGATATTTATTTGTGTATGTCCTTTATTTCTGTATTTTTGTAACCAACAATGTGAAGCCTTTTTTCAGATTAAGGGCTAGATTTAAAGGCAGCCGTTAGTAGAAAAAAACACTAACGGATGCGTTAACGTGCAGTAAGCCATTCAAAGGTCCATCTTAAGAACAGCTAACCGCAGTTCACAATCATTATGGCCGATAGATGTACGTGCATTGAGACTCATGGTACAAGATTCCCCAGAGCCATTTAAAGGAGTGTGGTACTGCTAACGGCAGAGAAAAATATACATTTAACAGCCAAAAGATAAAAGCCAGTTTTGTTAGGCGTTAGACACCTAACGTACAAAAGAAAAACCCGTTACATGGTAAGACAGACGAACTGCTCACCGCACAAGCATACAAATGGGAAAATTAACCCGTGCAGTGCCAATATAACACAAAAAACATGCCCACACACCACAGATCACTGTCACACACAACACAACAACCAAGCAACACCACAGGGACAAGGCCTCACAAAGAAACACCAACACAACATGACACGGAACAATGGGGGTTAGCACACAAAATGGACACCTGCCAATACATAACAAGCTCACCTGTGAAACAACACCACACGATCCAGACAAAACCTGCACCGCAAAGCTCCACACCCGCAACTGACAGGGACACAGCAACCACAACACAGCACACTTTTAAACATAGACACACCTGCAAACACTTACCTGGACAACAAACACCTTCCCATTGGTCGGCACACACCTCATCACCACACCTACACAACGCCCCACCACCTATTTAAACGGACAGCTAACCATATTCACTTGTGGCTTGTTTTCCACTCAGGAGAGATAGAGATAGAGCGCAATCAGTATGTTGGGTTACATTTTGTTGTGAAGACTGTGGAGAAGGCGTGCAAGGGAGAGAGCTAGTGAACACCAGCAACCCCCAGGCACACCTGATCAACAACCATCACCTGTTGCAAGTGAGGAGGCTCCGGCTCAAGAGCCACACAGGAGCCCATCCCCACCTAGAGGACAACACCTGCCTGCAGATGCACAGCTGCAGCAACAGGATGCTCTTCAGCAACAGGATGCTCCCCAGCTGCCACAGGGACCCCTGTAGCAGCCCAAGATGCATAGACAACCACCAAGGCCCAGGGTATACTGCCCAAGGGTCACTCTCTTTGGAATGACCGATGATGAGGTCATTGATCACTACAGGTTGAGGCTGCACAGCATCATTGCCCTGTATGATGTAATCAAGGATGAGGTGGATCCCATATGCATCCACAACCATGCCCTAACTGGCCTGCAAAAACTTCTGTGTGCCATACACTTCATGGCAAGTGGCGCCTTCCGGTCAACAGAGGGTTACACATCTGGCATGTCACAGGCCACATTCTCCAGGGTGCTGGCCCAGGTCTTGCCAGCCCTCAAAGGCAAAGCCAGTACCTATATACATTTCCCCATCACCGACATGGAGTTGACACATCTGAAGCAGGGCTTCTAGGTAAGGGTAGGCATGCCCAGGGTCATGGGTGCAATAGCACTAATACGTCAGGGACATATTTTCATGAACCGCAAAATCTTACACTCCATGAATGTGCAGATGGTGTGTGACAGCAACCTGGCCATCATGAATGTCTGTGCAAAATATCCCAGGAGCTGACACGATTCCCATATACTCAGAAACTCATCTGTGCAGAGAGATTTCGAAAATGGAACCTATACAGGTGGATGGCTTCTGGGTGAGTTAACAATACTAAATCACACCACATACACACGTGCTAGTATGTTCACCTCATAAAACATCATTCACACAACATGTGCTCCTTGTCACATCATGACACTCACTTTCCACAGGTGATGCTGGCTATGGCTGAAAGCCATGGCTCCTCACCCCCGGTCGCCAATCTCCAAAACGATGCCCAGGAAAGATATAACCAGGCTCATGGCAGAACACGGAATGCCATTGAGTGGACCTTCGGCCTCCTCAAGTCCCGATTCCGATATCTGGACAACTCGTGGGGGCATTGCAGTATGTACCAGGCAAGGTCTGCGACATTGTCATGGCATGTGACATCCTACATAATATCGCGGTGGACACCAGACTTGTCAATGATGTCCAGCCCCCACTCAGACCTGAAGACCCTGTGGAAATTGTTGAAGGTGAGGAAACCCTAACAGGGATGCAGACAAAGGACAGATTGATCAGGGATCACTTCAGCTGTGACTATAATACATGTATGCACACAATCCATGTATACACACCCACCACAACACACATGTTCAGTTTCACAGGATCAGTGACACATCCCTGACACTGGGTGCAGTATGGACCACCAACATCAACCATTCCATGGACCAGTCATATTAGGGATAGAGATTTCGATTTCATCTGACACCCTGTCGTCAATGTTGATACTGCTACCTCAAGGATATCATGCATGGCCCCCTGGAAACCAAGGTACAACACTTAAACCATGTTCAGCATATCCCACTGCTTCCTAGGCACCAACTAAAGTGTTTTGCTGGGATCAGACCCATAGCAACCATGGTACCCCTGTAGCGAGGGAGTCTCATCCAAGCCAATGCATCGGATAACACTCTGTCACATCAGGGGTTAAAGGGACATTCGAGGGGACATGGGACCAATAGTTTGCTTGAGCTGAAAAGAGCAGCAGAGGGATGGATCTACAGTGGTAGTGTGTTACACAACATAGAGCTCATGAAATGTGGATCATATCTCCAGGATCACCATGCTGACCTGTGTGTTTCTGTGCAGTGATATGTGCCCCAGACAGAAATACACACATCAACAAATATGTCCTAATAGCTCCATGAACCAAACATATATGGACTGCCTCTGACAGTGGCAGCACAAATATACTAGTGTCATTGTTGATGTGTGTATTCATGTCAGGGGCATATATCCCTAGGCCTGGTTGACATCAGGTCCCCCCATAATGGTTTACAGACCAATACACAACACATTACAGAGCAATGGTTTGTGTACCCCCCTGTAACGTAAAAGATTAAGGGGATTACGATGTTGTAGCTGTTGCATGACGATCATTTCGAGGGTGCTGTTCCAAATCCTGTCCTCTTGTCCTACAGGCATCCATAGCACGATCCATCCTTGAACAGAGGAGTTTCCATGTGACTGGACTGAAGTCTTGACAACACTTGGTGTTCCAAGTGATTGCGTTGGTGATGCAATGTTTGACCTGATGTTCACAGCAACCTCTACTGGAACATTCACATATAGACACAAATTCATGTGTGTACTAACATCCAGGTATCAAACCTGTAAAGTAAGACTGTTCATCCACAGAGTTGCCAAACCATGTAGACAACACATGATCAGTTCACCAGTGTTTCGAAAATATTCAGATTTAGTTTAAATGTACCGTTTGGGTGCTCATACAAGTGTTTAATGCATATAGGCTATATACCCAGAAAACACATGTATGTTTTAGTGTAGTTTTAGACACAATATAGGAGAACCATAATGATTCAATATGTGTCTGTATGAATGAATGTTGGATCAAACACCTGTCAATGTGGAACCATACACAAGGCTAGAGTATCCCTCATCCAAAGGAAGGCATGACCTACATCACAGGAGTCCACTAGTTGTTTGACCATGAGTAGACTCTGTGATGTATACATGCAATGACATGATGGCAGTGATACACCAATGTGTGTTGTGAGTGATTAAGAGGTGATACAAGGGACATACCTCCACAGTTATGTCATGTCCACGGTTTCTGTGTTGCTCAATATAATCAATGTCCTGAGATTGCTGTAGTTTGACATATCTCAGTACATGGGCTACATCAACAAATAACCAGACCAAGTGGACAAGTGGTATCACTGGTGAAGTGTGTTACATCCTTAGTTAAACAACAACACAACTTTATACATAACCCAATTCTCAGCCTAAGGTTTCAATGTGTGTGCTACTGTCAGTCTCTGAGAAGGGTCAAGCGAGGTGATAGTTCGAGAACGAGTCAGGATTATCCAGTCCACAGTACTGCAGAGTTTGAGACTGAATCTGAGGGAGTTTGGAGATTCGAGGTTTGAGACAGTAACGTATGGTCGTCAGACTACAGGACAGCGTTCCTCTTAATAGAAGGTTTTGGGGTATCGAAAAGGTTCGAGGCGGGTTCAAGGTTGACGGACTACGATTCCTCTATTCTCCGCTGGTTCGAGGTCGAGATGTATGAAAGGTTCGAGATAGAACCGGAGATCGGCAGGCTACAAGTCCACAGATCCCCTTACTCGAAGATGGAAGCAGGTAAGGGATATTCGAGTTCCAACACCCTCGACTGGCCAGGGCAGTCACCGGAGCAACCGGTGATGGCAACCCAAACCAATCGGAGTCCCAGAGGTGTAGGATCGAGTTGACTGGAACCAAACCTTAAGAGCAGCTGGAGGGACTCTCGTTGCGAGGCAGAAAGTTCCGAAGAGGAAGCGTGGTCCTGGATAGCAAGGTCAAGCCGGAATCGAATCAGGAGCCAGAGGGACAGACAGAGATGAAGTCAGGCAAGGCTGGGTCAAGATCCGGGGGCAGAAGACAAGAGACTCAGTCGGTATTCAAGCAGGGTTCGGTACACGGAATCAGCAAACACAGGAACTTGGCGACAAAGGTTTTCTCAGACTATTGGAGCTAAAATCGAGGGAGGCTTGATGGTAGATCCAGGTACATAAAGCCTGCAGCTGCCAATAGAATTGAATGTAGGAGGAGCGGTCAGGAGCAGCGTGACAGCTACACATTGAAATCTTAGGAAGATCATTGGATTATCCAGTAAGTTAGGCTGTGATTCAAAACCTTATTGTGCAACTGACTTACTGGAGAACACAGTGCTCACCCTAGGATCACAATGTGTATCACACACATTGAGATCCTAGGGTGAACATTGGGTTCCCCTGTAAGTCAGTTGCACAATATGAGTTGGAATCAAAGACCATATTGATGCATGTTCCATCTGTCCTGCTTATTTCCCTGCTAAGTCACATAGCTGTTTGTTTGGTTATCCCCTTAACCACAACAATTGATGCAGATGAATGTTCAGTGTTGCACCAGTTGTTGGGATAAGGGGTATGTTCTGTTCAAATTTAACCCACATCATGGTCACATAACACTGTCGGGTTATATGGCTTCAGGGATGGATTGCCTGTTGAATTTGGACAACGGTTTGTGTGTGTGAACCCATGTTGTAACATCACACAAACATCTTAACAGGGCAGAAGTTGTGTTCACTGCATTGTTTGGCAGTGCATTGGAGACAACGCTGCCACCCAGTCCATATCCGCAAACAAAGCAGATCACACAGGATTCCAAAGCACAATGTTCTTTTATTGAGGGGGAAGAGAACAAGTTGGGGATCTTATTTCTTCTTTTTGTGTGTGTGTGTGTGTGTGTGTGTGTGGGGGGGGGGCTTAGACTGGGTGCCAGAGGTGGATGCCCTGGCTGATTGCCTGGTCACCCTTTGCCCCCTAGGTGTGGCTTCAGGGGTAACACTGCGGTGGTGGGTGCAGTGGATCCCTCTGTGGAACACAGGTTCTCCCTCTCCATCCGCAGGTTCTCCCTGCAGTTCAGCTCTCGCAACTCCGCCAGCACCTGTGCAAACATGTACATCAGCCCTGTGTGGAGCTGGTGGAGTTGTGTGTTCACCTTGGCCACCTCCAACTCCAGGGCTTGGATCCTTGTCTCCAACCTGTTGCTGTTCCTCCAGGCACTCCACCTCCAACCCTGTGGGGCATGCACTGCTGGAGATGGTTGTGCCCGGTGACTCTTGTGCTGTCTCCTCAGCCTCTGCTGTCTCCCCAGCCTCTGCTGTCTCCTCAGCTGCTGCTGTCTCTTCAGCCTCTGCTGTCTCTTCAGTCCCTGCTGTCTCCTCTGCCTCTGCTGTCTGTTCAGCCTCTGCTGTCTCTTCAGCCTCTGCTGTCTCCTCTGCTGGTGCTGGGTGTGTTTTGGCTGCTACTGCTGTGACAGCTGGTGGAGTGGCTTCTGCAGACTGTATGTATGTGCCCACCACATCGAGTGACCCACTGCTGCCCACTGATATCTGTGCTGGTGGAGTGAAATCCTCCCTCAGTAGAGGGCACTGGGGCTGATAGTTGAGTGGCCAAGGGTCATAACTCTGCCACTGGTAAGTGCTCGGCGCACACCTGGGATCATAACTGGGGCCATGTTGGGGAGGCATCCAGGAGGGTAGGTTCATATGGGAGGAGTATGGCCCATATTGTGTGGTGGCCACATTCCCGGGCAGCAATTGCCTCCCTGGTGGTGGTGCTGCTGCTGGAGGGTAGTAGCTCCTGGAGGTGGTGGGATGCATCCACCTCTCCTCCCTCATCCAGCCACTGTAATGGTGTGGAGCATCCTGTGGTGGTGCAGCCGGTTGGAGGGCAGCCAGTTGGAGGGCGGCCAGTGCAGCTGTTTGGGGGGCAGCCAGTTGGGGGGCAGCCAGTGGTGATGCAGCCAGTTGGGGTGGAGGTTTTGATGTTGTGTACGGTGGCCATTAGCTGGTCCCCTCTTCTGTATACTCCTGTCTGGGTGGTGAGGTAGGCTCCTCCACGGGCTCCTGCTGTGCTGGAGGCCCATAAGCTGTGTGGAGAATTGAGATTGTGTGATCAGTAAACAGATCCATGAACGGATGTAAGGGATATTAATACTCGAAATGTGTAAGGGATGAAATATGTTGTAGGTTTCATCCCCCTGAGTAAAACAAGGTTACTCCCACTGCTAAAGGGCGTTTTTTTAAAAAAGGATCACAGCTCAGAGTTGAATTCTTTGGTGCGATATCCCAGTGGCTTGAAATTATACATTGGCGCTGTTGCTACATCATCCTATGGGGAATAATGGTCCCGGGACCAGAGCTGTCCATAGGATGGTCTAGAAACATCACCATTGTACGATATCAGGTCACTGGGATATTGCCCCTGAAATATTCAACTTTGAGCTGTGATACTTTTTGATTAGAGCACCTTTAAGCAGTGGGAATACCCTTATTTTACTCTGGGGGATTAACCCTATGACATATGGTTTTCTCTTCACATTTTGGGTATTACTATTCCCTTAACAGGATAGCGATGGTTAATTCTACCTTGATGTACTATTGTAGGCATTGTAAAAAGATGTGGATCGATGTTAGTCCTATCCCTCCTAACCTCATGGTTAGATAGATTTTGCTCTATATGACAGCTGGACATATCAGTCATTTGACCACAGGGAGGCTCTTCAGCAGAGCCAAAATTGTCCCTTTCAGAGATGAATACTTCTTTGGAATGGCCTTCAAAGTGTGCCTGGTTTGCAAGCACACTCTGTGGGGCAATTTTGGCTCTGCTGAAGAGCCTCCGTTTGGTCAAATGACTGATCTCTCCAGCTGTCACATAGAGCAATATCTGTCTAACCATGAGGGTAGGAGGGATAGGACTAACATGTATACACATCCTTTTACAATGCCTACAATATTACATCAAGGTGAAATTAACCATTGCTATACCATTACAGGTACACAGAAAGGAATGTGGTCTGATATGTACCTTTCATATGGGTACAAACATATCCTTACTGGATATGAACCCAGAGATCCATTCAGTACATGTGATTCTTACTGCCTATATATGTGCACCCATCACAAACTAACTTTTACTGATATCAGTAATACAAACATCCCTTGTATATCCCATCTAAGTAAGGTGGAATATACTAGGTATGTGTATTCTGATGATATCAATAAGAGTTAGTTTGTGATGGATGCACATATATGGGCAGTAAGGCAATCACACATACTGAACTGATCTCTGGGTTCACATCTTTTTGGGACATGTTTCTACCCATTTGAAAGGTATCTATCCACATAAATATCTGACCATTTTTCTTTGTGTACATATCTTTTGGGAACAGATCTGCAGTGGGATTCAAGTGGTATTCATCCCTATCTTATAAGTTATCCTGTACAATGCATGATTTTGAATTATTTGACCGGTGACTCTCTGGTTGTTATGATGTTATCCAATGCATTTCATTGTGATGCATGGGATACCACCCTTGCAATCACAGACTGATGAACTGGACAGGATCCTGTCCATGTCGTGTGTTCCAGTTGAATTCTGAAGGGTAACAATCAAGCCAGTGGTAAGTGATATCTTTGATTGAGGCCTGTTTTTCTTTCTGTATGAGCACATCCATCTTTCTGAGTGAGACAACCATACTCAGTCCGAGATATCCATCATTCATGGCCTGTTGGTGACCAAGGTACAATGGTTTATATTTGGTTCCCATGTGTATCCTTCAAACAGTGGCTGGTGTACCATCCATCCATGGCATCATCACTCGTGTGAATCCATGTGTGAATCAAATGTGAGATATGTAATTTCAAGTTAGAGTAAATGATTGCAGACACAACACCAAGGCCTTCTTTTTTCACCTTTAATTCTGGGGAATTATTTTAAGCCTGTGTGTTGCACATACAACCAGTTATTCTCAGTGGCACTGTGATTTGTGACCTGCTCCATCCTTTTTGTGATTCAGTAAGTAGTGTATTAGACCTGGTCAATTGGACATGATGCTGACTTCTCCAGTGATCTCATATCCCCATTTGTATGTTTTCCATGGAGTCTATACAATGGGACCTTAGCAACTTGATTCATGTGTTTGTATGTTCACCATGGACTAACATTGGGACTGGTGAAGTGACAGTATGTAAGGGTTAACTTCTCTCCACCATCTCTTTGTCACCGCTTAGCGAATGCCCCCTGTGTAGCATGTGATCATTAGCCTATTGACTTGTTTGTTGTCTGGTTAACCCTTTGAGTACCAGATGGGTTGCCAAAGCATTGTTGAGCGATGCATTGATGATCCCTCTAGCACTCAAGGGGTTATGTGCTGGTTTCCCTGTGGGTGCATGGGTGACATTGTGTGGGGACAGTAATGATGTTTAACAGACAACAATTTAAAGGTATAGTAATGTTTCATAATAAAAGCGGCTCTAATTAATCATCATAGTATTTGGACTTTGGAGAGTGTTATATCAATACTGTCAGACTTGTAGTTCAAGAGTAATTCAATGACAAAGTATCCCCCTCTCGCCACTTTTAGTGATGTAACACTGTTCAGCCAGAAGGGAGGTGCCCAGGTAGATTGCAGAGAGGGACAATTTTCAATTAAGATAAGGGAAAAACCTGAAAAACTTGTCAAGGGGGGCAGGGCTTTCATTGTTCTCATAGGAAGAAGATTGTCCCCTGCTGTTATCTGTCTGGTCTTACAACCAGATTCCACATCTGAGAAGAGATGGCTTACACTAGGTAAAAGGGGCAGGAGGGGAAACTTTGCTTGTGAATATCTCTCAAACTATAAAGGTTTGAGAGATAAGACTTATATCATTCTTCATGTTTTTTTAATGCCTACAAAATAAAATAAAGATAAAATGAAGTATTACTATCACTTTAAACAGCATTGTTTGTGTGTATTGTGTGTGATGAGCACAACAACAAGAGGATTGAACTGGGACTTGGACAGGTTTGGGCCTGGTTGAACCTTGCCATTTGTCCTTGTGTTGTGTCCTGTTATTAACCCTCAGGTTGCTGTGTTGGTACAGTTGTGTGGATGAATGATGGCATGTATTGAGATGTGACTATGTTTGCAGCTTGTGTTGGTTGATGTGGTGTGTGGTTATGTGGTGATGCACTTACTGGTAGTGTGGAGGCTCCTCTCATCCCCAGTGTCCGATCCTCCAGGGACCCCCTCGATCAGTGTCGGAGACATATTCAGCTGCAACATCTCCTCCCACCCGCAGAAGGTGATAGGGACAGGTGGGCCACCTCCGGTGCCTCGGGCGTGCTTGGCGATCTTGGTGAGCTTGTTTTTGACCACCCTCCGGCAGTCGCCCCATAGTTTTTTTATGGACTCCACATCCCGCCTGCATGGAGCCACAGAGTTCACCCAGGTGCAGATCTGGTTCCAGGCTGCCTTTCTCCTCACTGACAGGCCAGGGACCATTTCCGTTGAGTGGAGGACACTGTCTCTCTCGAGGACAGCCTCCACCAGAGCTGTGTTCTCCTCCTCAGTGTATTTGAGATCCCTGATCCTGCCCTCCTCAGCTCCGGCATGGGAGGATTCAGAACCGGAGTGTCCTGCCTGCTCTGACCCTGACTGTGTAGGGTGCTCCTCAGTGGGTACCCCTCGTCCTACTGACACAGCTGCCCCTCTCCTTTATGTGCCTGCTCTTCTGGGCCGGGTCCCCCTCTGCCCTGAGGATCTCCCTCTCCCACCCCTGCTCTGCACAGGAATGCCCTTCTGACCTTCCTTCTCCTCTGCTACTCTCCCCATCCCTCTCTCCTGTCCTCCTCTCCTAGCCATCACTCACTCACTCACACGCAGGCACTCCCACAGGACCTCACAGACACACTCGATCCACTCACTCTCTGTCACACACTTTCACTCTCAGATTAACACTAACAAAATAAAGTTTATAAATGTGTTAGGTGTTATAAAAGAAAAAGGACTAAGTGTGTCTATGTGTGTGTGTTAGTGTTTGTATGGGTGTATGTAATATGTGCAAAGGTGTGATATGTGTCGAACTAAGTGCAATGTTCTCCTCTCTCCAAACTCCAAAAACTCCTTCTACCTCCAATGAATGCTCCTCTCTCCCTCGCTCTTGACACTATCCTCCGCTCCTGGGTCCTGATATCTAGCTCACAAGAACTCAATAACAGACAATGTGTGAGGGTTATTTTTGGGTATATATAGGTGTATTTGAACTTTTTGGATACTTTGGGGCCTTGGAATTGGCTGTGTGTTTGAATTTGTTGGTGCATCAATCAGGGTTGATTTTTTCTTAAAAAAAATACTGACCATGGCATTCCCTCCATAGACTTAACATTGGACAGAAGCCAATTTTTTACCAGCCTGCCGGTAAAATACCGGCTGGGTGGCAACCCTAATTGTTAGCCAACAGCAGCCGTTATGTTACATTTTGACTTTAGTTGTGTTATCGGGTGATTTGGCTGCACGGTGATGCTTTAACAGGTGCAACAACGGGTTTTGTGTTACGTGTTTTAGTTGTACCTATGCTTGATAGCTATTCTTGTAGAGTACCTTTTGTATCTGCCGTAAATCATGTATTATTTGCAAGCGATGTGCCTTTTTTACTTAGCGGCTGGTTTAACGTGAGCCTTTAAATCTAGCCCTAAATGTTCAATTAACCAGCTCTCGTCCCTGTTCTCTAATATGAAATCACTACTCTGAAGTAAGCTCAGGTTGCACATGTTACTAAAGGTTTAATTATATATGTCTGATTATTAAGGTGATTTTATACTCTATTCTGTTGTGTTTGGGGTAACCTAAGACACCCAGATATAAAGTCTTGGTGGTGGCAGCGAATTGTAGTACTGGGGTGATAGTACAGGAGGGATTTCAGGGGTTAATTTGCTGGTTGCTAGGAATAGTAACAGGTAACCAGGGGTCTGGTGTTGTTAACACTTTCCCTCTCACACTCTCCCCACTGTCTCAGCAGGGCCTATAGCCCTCATTTGTGACACTATCCCTTTAAGCCGTTGGACGCTAGAGATGTCTCCAGTGGAGATGTTGCATTAATTAAAAATGTGAAGTAAATTATGGTAATGTTTCCAAAAGTAACAGAGGATAAACGTGGTATAAAAATGTGGCACCAGAACATGTGGACACGCGAGCACGGCTTATCCCTTTTAATGCCAGAGTGTGCAAAGTAATGCAAAGTAATGTGTTGAGTACCCCTCTGGTATCCAAAGGGTTAAACTGTGTATATGTAATACCAACGCTCAGTAGTCTTTAGTGAACGGGTTAATGGAACAAGACTCATAGTGCTTCATTGCTGTAGTGACCAGCAGCCAATCACAGTACGGCTTATCACAGTGAAAATATACCTGGGATCATATTACAATTAAGAGGAGAAGTTCTGCAGGAGACCATTTGCATCATAGGGGACAAATATAATTCCCCAAATTCACATTGATTTAAATGGGACTTTTAACTCATTAATTTCTAGAGATGTATCTAGCAATGTGTTATAGACCTCTCTATCATCCAAAGTGTTAAAACTTCCATTTAAATGATTGTTAGTTTTTTTACTGTTGGATTCCTCCAGAATTGCTCCACTTACTTTGTGTGTATGTCCTTTGGTGTAATTTTCATTGTTGCATGCAGGCCACAATATCTTAATAAAATATTTAAGTCCTGTGCCCTGGCATTGATTTTATGCAAAGTGGGGCTCAGGACCAGGAGGAATACATTAGGTGAGATCTGTATGCTAACCTCCTGCTGGGAATATGGACCCTATTGTCCTATTTTCCATCTGCTCCATCCTCCAGTGGAAGAAGGAGAGGAGGCAGAAGGGGGAAAACAGAGGACTATGAGAGGCTGGGAGGGAAGGATGCGGAGGAAGGAGGGGTTGATTAATATTAAGAAATGTCTGGTAATTCACTAGGCCTCCCTGTGCCTGTCTCTGCCTGCAGATGGGATTCCTAATTGGAGTTCAAAATGCATGCACATGCACAAATTGGTGTCCTAAGACTAGAGGTGGGAGCAGGGTGGGAGTACATTACAGGAAGCTGCTCGCTATTAGGGGGCATGCTTGGGCTCTGAAGTGATGCTGCTGGTAACCTTTTTTTTGCTGTCCTGGAGTCTTAAAATGCCTTGTAGGCTCCTGCAGAAGCAAAAAGGGCATGTGTTTCTAATAACAAGGATTGATTCTGAGGAAATGTACGTGTGAAGGCTCCTGGGAGGTGCTATGATCAGGAAATGTTCAACTAACAGTGAATTAACCACCTTTTTAAAATGAGCGTTGTATGTTATGTATTGGTTCCTTTTTTTTTATCTCCAATGGAATCCAAGTGTTAACTCTTTGTGTGCCAGTTGCCGGGCTAATGAAATCACTAGACAAACTAGGCAGCCCATTAGAGATGCAAAATTACTGGGGAGGTGGAAGGGCCATTGCTTTAAGTGTACCAACCCCCTAGGATAGCGTTGGACAACCTGAGGACCTCCAGCTACTGGGAACTACAATTCACATCATCTCTGGCCATAATGGAAATTTAGTCTGCCACAGCTGGAGGGTCTCAGTCCCTTCCCTAAGAAAAATGTACAAATCCAATAGTTCCGTTCATTTTCTACATTAGCCCCTGCTGCATTTTGGGTTATGCACTAGAGCAATGGTGGGCAGCCTGAGGCCCTCCAGCTGTTGTATACTACAAACGCCGTCATCCAGCTATACAATAGCTGGTTTGGTATGATGGAAATTGTAGTCTTTAACAGCTATATGACCTCAGGATTTTGACCACTGCACTAGAACATGTGATCACTTTAGTTCACACCAGTGTAACACCCCACCATTGTTAAGAAATTATTGTGAGCAAGCCCCAAACACATAGCATGTGAGGGTAAATGACACAAAATTACACCCAGGGCAGGATTTACATTCCAGGTGCCTCTGGCAAGGCACTCTAGGCATGGAAAACAATGCGGATCGCACACACTACCACCAAATATTAAAATCAGTCCAAATATAAAATCAATTTTATTAGTAACCAAAAGGCATACCTTCACAAAAATAACAGTCAACATGGATAGCTAATAGAGAGACTCATGAGGGATTGGTACATGCAGCCAGATGTAACAGTGAAACATCTCAGGTAGATCCATGTGTTTCACGTTGATAACACTCCTGATCCCTGGATCAGTGATCAGGAAAAAATGTAAGCCACAAAAAGTTAGTAAATAGGTGTTAGGTAGGCACAGTGCATAGTGTTTGATTCAAGTACCTTGTCTTAGTACTGAATCTTATACGTGCATCACCCCCCCCCCCCCCCCCGTTACCTCTTGGTCACTTTTCTCTATATTCTTATTTTTCAGATATAATAAATGTGATTTATTATTGTATAATTTGTATTCATATTATGGAATCTATGGAATGCAACACACTGGATATATTTCTGGCATGCAGTGGGTTAAATTTGCTGGTTCAGTAGGAGTAGACCACTGTGGCAGACACTTGTCAATCAGTGAGGCCGGTACAGTAAAGGTACAGATGCTACGGAAACTCTAGGGATGAGGTACCGTCAGTTACTGTTTCTAGGAAATTTTAGGAAGCAGAACAGCCGATGTGATCGACAGCTCTAATTCCCCAAGAGGTTCTTCAGCAGTCTTTCCGTTTCACATATTTTAACTGATTAAACTAGTGGATTGTCTTTTGGTTCGCATATACAGTGTGGTCTATAAGTATTTGGACATTGACACATTGGGGGAGATTCACTAAGCAGTGATAAAGAGGTGAAAAAGTGGAGATGACCGCAAGTTTATCACTTCTCCAGTTCCTATGTTATTCTATGGAGCCTATTCACTAAGATCTCCAAAGTTTAAGAAATCTTAGTGCATTGGCTCCATAGAATATCATAGGAATTGGAGAAGTGATATCACTGGAGAAGTCATCTCCACTGTATCCAGTCTTTATCAACACGTAGTGAATCTCCCCCCTATTGTTTTTTGGATCTGTGCTCCAACTCACTGGATCTGAAATGAAACAATGACTAAGAGGATAAGTGCAGACTGTCAGCTTTAATTTGAGGGTAATTACATCCCCAAACCAGGAACTGTGTAGGAATTAGTGCCCTTTTTACACTTAGTCCCTCCAATTTAGGGAACCAAAAGTAACTGGACAAATAACAATCTTAAACAAAATCATCATATTTAGTACCTTGTTGCAAATCTTTTTCATTGGACAACTTCTTGAAGTTTGCAACATACAGACGTCACCAGACACTGATTATCTGGTCATGCTCTGCTAGGATCTACACAGCCATCCTCAGTTCCTGTGTGTTTTGGGGCATTTTTCCCTTTAGTCTTGTCTTCAGCAAGTGAAACTCATGCTCAGTTGAATTCATGTCGGTGTTTGGCTTGGCCAGTCAAGAACATTCTACTTTTTGGCCCTGAAAAACGAATCGGAACTTTAGCGGTATGTTTGTATGTATATTTTATTTATATAGCACCAACCTGTGTACTTGGCACTTTACAGTTTACATTTAGTATACAAGGGATACCATATGTGCAGTGAGTAAGTGTTTATATGTTTGCATTCTCATGCTGCAAGATGAAACACCTTTCAATGAGTTTTAAGGCATTTGGATGGATCTGAGCAGATACAATGTGTTTTTACTTGTCAGAATGCATGCTGCTGTCAGCAGTCACATTATCATTAAAGACAAGTGAGCCAGTTCCAGCCATAAAAGTCCAAGTCATAACAATACCTCCGCCATGTTTTACAGATGATGTGGTATGCTTTGGATCATGTGCAGTGCTCTTCTTTCTCTACACTCTCCTCTTTCCATCACTCTGATACAGGTTAATCTTTGTCTCGTCTATCCATAAGACTTTGTTCCTCAACTCTACAGGTTTGTTTAAGCAGTTTTATAGCAAACTTAAACCGGCCTTTCTGTTATTGAGGTTATTGATTTATTCCAATTTTTCACCCTTCTGATGGCCTGCTTTACTGGCATTTATACTTCTTTGCTCCTCATGTTGTGAGACAACAGAAACAGGCTCCAAATGCAAATGCCACATGTCTAGAATAACTTGTAGACCTTTTGTTAGTTCTCTTGCACATGAACAGACAATGCAGTGACACAAACCTGGCCAAGAAACAAGAGAACAGCCAATTGTCCAATTACTTTTGGTCTCACTGAAGTTTTGCTTAACCCCTTAAGTACCACTGATGTGGCAGGACCGTCACACTGGTCCGGCACTTAAGGACCAGTGACGGTCCTGCCACGTCACATACTTTTTTGAGTAATACCAGGCACTGAAGTTGATCGCTCCAAGACCGGAGCGATCTCTTCCAGTGCCCCGTTTGATGTGCCGCCCCACGTGATCAGTCATGTGGGACGGCACATCAAAGTTTCCTATGTGGTCCTTAAGGGACAGCATGCCCCGGGACCGCTGGTCCTTAAGGGGTTAAAATGTCATCTCTTCAACAAGGCTTCAACAAGCTAGAAGGCACTGACATTGTACATCCAATGCTCTTATAATGTGTTTACTTATTTTCCCCAGTTCTGGCCAGAACTAGAGCACAGTGTTCCACACTTGTGTTTTATGTACTCTGTCTCCCTTTACCATCTTAGACTGTAAGCTTTTGAGCATGGACCACATTTCCAGTTCACTTTGCTAAGGCACTTGTCAACCAGTATTGTCCAAACCCTTAAATTGGAAAGCACTGTGTACACTTGTGGTGCTAAATAAACATATTCATTCATTCATTCATTCAACGTTATGATGCCATACAACATTCCTCTTATATCAGCTTATGGGAAAAATCCCATCCCTGATTGTAATTGGTGGGAAAGTCTTGAAAAATGGAGAATCAACAATACCGACCTTTTCATTACAACCAAGTTTTCTTACATGTGAACTGTATCTACCAGCAACAAAAGCTGCTTACTATGTCCCCTCCACATAATGAAAGTTACTCTTTTACATGATACAAGTCCTTTTAGGTTATGCACTAAGGTGTGATAAAGAGGTGATAACACTGAGATAACGTCTCCAGTGATATTACTTCTCCAGTTCCTATGTTATTCTATTTATAGAGCTAATGCACTAAGATCTCCAAATCTTATTGGCTCCATAGAATAACAAATTAATTGGAGAAGTGATATCACTGGAGAAGTGACCTCTGCTTTGTCACCTCTTTATCACTCCTTAGTCCATCCCTCCCTTCTTTGTATATTTCTTTTCATATAAAGACAATATTGTTTTTACAGTTCACTGCATCTAAACTGAGGTGGATTGTTTTGGTGCGACCAATTACATTGTTGCTGATAAATAAAAATGACCATTGATTTAAATGCGGATTTTAACCTCTTGAATGCTATAGAGATTGCTAACGCATTGCTTTGCAATGCGTTATAGACTCTCTGTCATTCCAGGATATAAAAAGTCCCATTTAAAATAATGTGAATTTGTGGAATTTTTCTTTGCTTCCTAAGGTGCAGTAGTTTGCTCCAAAATTACTATTTTTCTATTGAAAATATGGCCCATTGCACATCTCCCCCAAAGTGTCAATTTCATAGCAGACATACCAAATTATAAAAGACAAAACCTTTATGATATAAATAGATACAGTATCCATGATGGTGCCTGCAATGGGAAGTTGGAGACGTGCCTAAACCCATGAGAAAAAATGGGATGTCCAATTTATTGAAAGCATTGAACCCCTCTTTGGTACTGAAATGCACTGCACAAACCCAGAGCCAGATTTCACAGTAGGTAGAGTATGCACCTGCCTAGATATTTATGCTTGTCTCAACAGTGCTGGCCACTCCTATGGTCTAAATTGTGGGTGTGGCTAGGGCAATCCTATTACACTGTCAATTGCCAGTTTTGTTAGCTGGTTTATTTATCAGCTTACATACCCATTTATTTGCTATTATATAACCCTATGGGTGCTAGAGATGTCTCCAGCATATTTCTCTGCAATGCATCACTGACCACTATG
This sequence comes from Rhinophrynus dorsalis, assembly GCA_037306005.1. Taxonomy (NCBI): domain Eukaryota; kingdom Metazoa; phylum Chordata; class Amphibia; order Anura; family Rhinophrynidae; genus Rhinophrynus; species Rhinophrynus dorsalis. Next base: position 504,593,298 of record CM074719.1, read on the forward strand.
TCAGCCAAGGAGTTAACCCCATAGTGACGAGGCTTTTTTGACACTAGAGGACAAGAGCAATTTTGGACTTTTTAGTATGCCTTTGTTCAACTGTATTTTTCATCTAATTTATTTAGTCAAGTCACACAAATGATATGCCATATTTTAAGAATAAATATGGCTTTCTTTTGATACCACATTTATATGGATAACCCACCATTTCACTTGATAATAATAAAAATGAGAGAAAATTAAACAAAGCACATGCCCCCCCCCACACACACACAAACACAATTTTTTATACTTTTCCCAGTCATAATATGTGCTCAACTGGTTAATTTTAATAGGGACTGGATAAAAAGCACGATGGTCATTCATACCTCCCAAATGTCCCTTTTTAGTGGGCTACTATCCTCCTGAAGTAAAAATTCCTATGTCCCTTCCTGGTAACCTTCTTTTTGGAGATCAGACTATGTGGTGTGTATAAGTGTATCACATTGCTCCACAGGATAGTAATACTTCTATTAAAGTTCAGCCCTGAGTCTTCTTTATATATTTTTTTAACATGTAGCGCTATATTTAATTACTTAAAGTGTTGTAGTTCAAGCTCTCTACAAGCCGAAAGGGTCCCCCTCCTGCCTCTTTCCCTGTGTCACTCTGCCTCTAAGAGTGGTCCAGATGGAGAGTGGCGATGGACACTCTTCAGTAAGCAAAAGGAAAATCCTGCCCTCCTTCATCAAGGGAGGCAGGTTTTTCCTTAAACTTACTGAATGAAGATTGCCCCTTGCTGCATCTTCTAGTGCCCGTTCTGAATTCCAGATCTAAGGGGTGGTGGCCAGAAGGGGTGGGAGTGGGATCCTTTTGGCTTGAATTGCATTTGAACTACAGCACTGTAAGGAATTAAATATAGCGCTACATGTTAAAAAAATATATAAAGAAGACTCGAAGCTACACTTTTGTAGCTATTACTTTTGCTTTAATATTTGTTTAAACATCAGTATATGTGTTTATAAATTAGGCTATGTACATAAAATATGTTGGGCTTGCTCTAAATAATTTTTTAGGGACACAAAGTGTGATTTTATCTATATCAGTCTTGCTTCCAGTACCTCAAAAGTGCCTCATTTCTGGACATTTGAGGAATTGGGAGCTCTGTTCTCTGCTTCTCTCTCTTCCTCACTATCACTGTGAGGAGGAGAAAGGCTGAAAACAGTGACAAAGACAATGGGGGTTATGCACTAAGGCGTGATAATGCAGAGATGACTTCTACAGTTCCTATGTTATTCTATAGAGCCTATGCACTAAGATCTCCAGAGTTGCAGAGATCTTAGTGCATAGGCTCCACAGAATAACATAGAAACTTGAGAAGTGATACCACTGGAGAAGTCACCTCTGTGTTAACACCACTTTATCTCCTCTTTTCACGCATTAGTAGAGAAACCCAATGTATTATATACATTGCCTTTGTCACTGGCACAGCCGGCTCACTGGGGAAAGGATGAAACTGACTGCTCCGGTCCTGGAGTAATCAGTTACAGCCTCCCGCATGATCATAGCATGCCCTGAGGCACACTGTAATCAAGTAGTCTTTGAAGTGCCAGGACTTTCACTCATCCTTAAAGGATGGGAATGTGTGATGGTCCTGGCACGTCACTCGACATGAACAGGTTAAGAAAATATTTTCTACTTGTAAGTTATCAGCTAAGGGAATTTTTGTGCAGGTAACAGTGGATACGGCAGAGGTGATGTGAGGAGTGGGGAATTCCAAGGTGAGTAATTTGAAGCTAGGGATCTCATAATTAGCTTTTTAAAAGGACAGGAATGTAAATTACATATCAAAGCGTTCAAATGTAGCTCCATACTATGCATTGTTATGAATCCCCTTTAACCCTTTGAGTGTATTGCACACCCCTTTGGCAATCACATAGTTAAATGGCAAATCATGGGAGCTCTAGGAACAGCCCTCCAGCTGTTGTTGGACTACAACAGGCAGCTGAAGATGATGGACATTGCAGTTCAACAACATCTGATGGACACTGCGTGTTGCCCATGCCTACTCTGGATAGCCTCCTGCATATTTTATATTCTCTTTTTATATAAATAAACTCAGTTTTCCATGATATTCCTGTGGAGACTACTTGTCTACCAGTCTTTCCATTGATTTTGGATTTGCCATTCTGAGCCGTGCTGCTAGTCAGATGGTCTGTGTGGGGAGACCAGCACGATTTGTCCCCGCATGCTTTCAGACCGGTAGTGAAGAAAAAGCACCGGTCTTTGATATTTCAAATAAGTGTACCGATTTATTCCGATTACCTTGGAGATTTTATGTAAACATTTTCACAAAATGATGCACACACAAACATGTTCCCTCAGATGACAATTAATTGTAAGTAGAATTGTGCAAATTTTTCCCAAATAGCTATACCTGGAAATTCAACGGATCTGCCCCGGAGACTCCAGTTTATAGTTTATTATTGGTTCACCGGTAACAGAGGCTGATTCTCCGGCTGTGATGAGTTTCCTCTGCAACTGTTCCCATCCTGTTCCTCACACTTCTCCTCATTGCTCTGCAATGCGTTGCGTATCCCTCTGGCACTCAAAGGTTAAACTTTGTTCTAGTCTTATCATCACGAAATGGTTCAGGTACAGGTAGAAGAACAGGGGTAAAACCCTTGTTCTGGAAATTGCATGTCACAGGAAATACACTGATGTCCATTTTTGTTTGTTAGGATATATAAGAAATAATAGTTATGTGTAATAATAATAACTCGTATTTACGTAGCGCCTTTCTCCCAGTGGGACTCAAAGTGCTTTCAGCGCACGCTCTCGGAATTAACCAAATATATAGATAGATAGATATATATAGATAGATAGATATAGATATAGATGATATATAATTTTTTGGGGAAGGGGTCACAGGAAATGATTTCCCTTTTTAGCGAATATAAATTTTTTTTACTCCTGTTTTTTTCCACACAATGGTGACGAGTGGCAAATATGTATGCAGCTAATCCTGCCTTTAACCTTTTGAGTACCAGAGGGGTGTCCAATGTAAGGACACCCCGCTGGCACTCAGAGTGTTAATAAAACTCACTCAATGAGATGAAAAAAATGTTCTCGATAGCAGTGATTCTCAACCAGGGTACTGTGGAATTATGGTGTGCTGCTGGCATCAAATTAGGGTGCCCTATATTATCTTTGACAAAAATGTGAATATTGTCTTTTAAAGGGATAGTAATGGCTAATTTTATCACAATTTAATATTGTAGATATTAAAAAAATAAAGACATTGATTCAAGTCCTGTCTCTCAGACATGTATAGTTTGAGAGATATAACCATCGAAAGTTCCCTCCTTCCTCCCCTTTCACAGAGGTTATCCTCTAGTTGACAGAATGAGATTCATGTTGTGCGACCCGACGGTGGCCAGGGCCGGATTTGGCATTAGGCAAAGTAGGCACCTGCCCACAGGCGCACGCCAGCGAGGGGCGCCTGCCATTTCGATTTTTTTTTTTTTTTAAATATTCTTAAAAAAAAAACAAAAAAAACTAGCAGCCTTGCTGGCTGTGCCGGCGGCACCCACTCACATTGCCCGCCCCCCCCCCAGTCTTGTACCTGATGGAGCTCCCTTGTCGGCTCTGTAGGAATGCAGAGCGCTGGGAGATGACATCATCTCCCAGCGCTTTGCATTCCTGAATAGGAGACCGCGTGGGAGCTCCATCAGGTGCAAGACTGTGCCAAAGGAGGCACATACAGATCTCCGACCACGGAGGTAGGAAACAGACAACGGGGGGAAGCAATGTGAGGGCAATGTGGAGCTAATGGGGGGCAAGTTGGAGCCGATAGAGGGCAATGTGGAGCCAATGGGGGCCAAGTTGGAGCCAATGGGGGGCAAGTTGGAGCCGATGGAGGGCAATGTGGAGATGGTGGGGGCAAGCTGGAGCTGATGGGGGCATTGTGAGGGCAATGTGGAGCTGATGGGGGCAATATGGAGCTGATGGGGGGCATTTTGAGGGCAATGTGGAGCTGATGGGGCAATATGGAGTTGATGGGGGGCATTGTGAGGGCAATATGGAGCTGAAGGGGGCAATGTGAGGGCAATGTGGAGCTGATGGGGCAATATGAAGCTGATGGGGGGCATTGTGAGGGCAATATGGAGCTGATGGGGGCCAATGTGAGGGCAATGTGGAGCTGATGGGGCAATATGGAGCTGATGGGGGGCATTGTGAGGGCAATATGGAGCTGATGGGGGCAATGTGAGGGCAATGTGGAGCTGATGGGGCAATATGGAGCTGATGGGGGGCATTGTGAGGGCAATATGGAGCTGATGGGGGCCAATGTGAGGGAATGTGGAGCTGATGGGGGGCAATGTGAGGGCAATGTGGAGCTGATGGGGCAATATGGAGCTGATGGGGGGCATTGTGAGGGCAATATGGAGCTGATGGGGGGCAATGTGAGGGCAATGTGGAGCTGATGGGGCAATATGGAGCTGATGGGGGGCATTGTAAGGGCAATATGGAGCTGATGGGGGTCAATGTGAGGGCAATGTGGAGCTGATGGGGCAATATGGAGCTGATGGGGGGCATTGTGAGGGCAATATGGAACTGATGGGGGTCAACGTGAGGGCAATGTGGAGCTGATGGGGCAATATGGAGCTGATGGGGGGCTTTGTAAGGGCAATATGGAGCTGATGGGGGCAATGTGAGGGCAATGTGGAGCTGATGGGGCAATATGGAGCTGATGGGGGGCATTTTGAGGGCAATATGGAGCTGAAGGGGGGCAATGTGAGGGCAATATGGAGATGATGGGGGGGCAACGTGGAGATTAGGAGCATTGTGGAGGTATCCAGTGCAGATGGTCCACGGGGGGGGGGGGGGGGCACTTCAAATTTCTGTGCCTACAGGCTCCTGAGATGTAAATCCAGCCCTGACGGTGGCTCTTCAGCAGAGTTGAAATAGCGATATCTAAAAAGAAATACTTAATTGGAACGGTCTACAAACTGTGCTTGCAAACCAGGCACACTTTGTAGACCAATCCAATGAAGTATTGCTTTTTAGTTATTGCTATTTTGGCTCTGCTGAAGAGCTGCTGGCTGGTCCCAGGACCAGGATCTCACTCTGTCAACTAGAGGCTGACGTCTGTGAAAGGGGCGGAAGGGGAGAACTTTAGATGTGTATATCTCTCAAACTATACATGTTTGAGAGGCAGGACTTGCATCAATTAATTTATTTTTTAAATATCTACAATATTAAATTGTGATAAAATCAGCCATTACTATCCCTTTAAATGTAGAAATATGGAAATTGTTAGATACAATACATTTATTTTTATGACTGATTGTGAGATCTAATAATATCTGTATATTTATGGATTGTACCATTTAATATGCAATTGATAAATTATATTAACCATGTTAGGGGTGCCCTGAAAGTTCCAGAATGGGTGTTGGGGTGCCTTGAGCACCACTGCCCTATAGTAATAACTTCAATAATAGAAATACCTCCAGCACACTACAAAATAATGAGCTGGAGACATGGCTAGCATCCAAGGGGTTAATCAATACTATTTTATATGTCTTATGCCATATTCCTCTGTTATGACCAGGGACCCACACAATCATGTTCCTTTGCTGTATCTTAGCCTGAAGAATGTATGAGGATCGCACAAAGCATTGCTTCTCAATTCACTGCACAATCCCTTGTCCCTTATGGATTCATTCTTAGTTCCCCTTTATTTTGAAACCACACAATATTATCTTCTGGCATTAACGTGGACTTGTCATTCTAAGACAAGTTTAGTGTGCTTTCACAGCACAGTCTATATGCTGTATTAGACATTTTTAGTAAAATAAATAGTTTTGAGAAATTAACCTTTATTTTTTGGTTGCACTTTGTGGTACTATATTCCCTGAACATTATATCAATTAGATCTATTCAAGGCCAGTGCTGTGCTGTTAGAAACCCCCCCCCCTTTTGTGGGCTCCACCTAAAACTAATCATTATACCTGGGAACCTTCTCATCCTCAGTATCTGGAGAAACATAATGGGTTGGAAGTGGGAATGTCCAAATGTGTAATTAATGCATCATATTGGCAGGTCTTAATTACAGGTGGGTGGGGTCAATATGTGCATGTCTATTGATATAATAACATGTGAGCAGGTAGGCTGACCACATGTCCCTGACTGCCTGATTGTCCCGGATTTTAGGCGTCTGTCCCCCCTTCTGGGACAATGTCCCGGAATGAAGATTCCTGAACCCAGAAGTCTAAACACTATAAGAAGAACATCCCATAGACTACTGTCACAAAGTTCTGTCTCTGCTGGGCTACAGAAAAATGGCTTCCAGACAGAGATCTAAACTCTAGAGGGAGAACTGAACCTTGATACTGACATCAATCAGGGCCTGCAGTGTAATTTTGTTGTAATGTCATGCTAATCTAAGGCTTTGGGCTTGATGTACATTATATTGTAGCCCACCACAGGCACTGCTTTTTGTTACAGCAGTCAATGGGCAGTTCTCCCTCCAATGTTTAGAACTCTGTGGTGCCCTCTTCTCTCTGCAGTGTCCCTGAATGGCAAAATTGAAATGTGGTCACCCTTTGTGCAGGCGGTTTCAAAAGGAGGAAAAATGAAAAAGCTGTGTTCCTAAAAGCACGTGCAAGTGGCTGGACTGAACACCGCTTGCTTGCTAATGGAACCCAGAGAATCAGTGACTGACACGAAGCACCAGAGATTTCCTGATAAACACGGAGACTCTGGGCCAAATCCGGAAAGTTCACAGATATGGTAATCATAGTACATTATGTGATGCTATTGGCCCAGCACAGAAATGCGTGACAACAAATAAAGATACATTTCTCCAAAATGTTTTAAATTGCAAACATATTGCAAATGTATGACACAGGCAGCTTTTAATTCTCTATAAAATTAAATAACTATTGGTGGAATGCAGGAAACATGCGAAATCGCTGTTTCCCGTGTGAAAATGACTAGGGAATAGGTTTACGCATGATTTTGTTGAATTGTACATGAAAAATCAAGATTAGCGAACAGCTGCGGAAATTTTTTGTGGGCGTGGCCAGGAATAACGAATCTGTGTGAGTGGAATAGCGAATGTGCCTAATGCAGGAAGTGATATTGAGAATGAATTTATACGTCTGTGTAGTGTTGTCGTAAAAAGGATTTTTTTATGCGCAGTGCAAGAAGCGTTCGGGATTCAGCTTCCTGGATTAGAACATGCGCAAAGTCTATCTGAGCACAAAAATGCCTTTATCTGATGCAAACGTTTCTTGCATCGCGCCATATATCTTAAGGTGTCAGGTGCGCTTCAAATATCAATCTTTTTTTTATTAAAGGACACTAGATTTTGTGATATTTTGATGATTGCATTGTTGATTTGTTTCGATAACGAACTTCAATTAATGTATTTCTTCTCACTCGCCAAAGGTAATATTTAACCCCTTGAGTGCCAGAGAGGTATTTAATGCATTGCATTGTGCTCACTACCTCTCTGGTGCTCAGAGGGTTAATATATATGGGCCTTATGTATTACTGGAACCTGGAACAATCCTAGGGCAAACTATAGGGAGAAAATAAAATGTAGCATTGATTTGAATGGGTTATTTAACCCAGTGAATGCTAGAGAGGTCTCCATTGTATTGCTTTGCAATTTCTATTTTTTAAATTGATTACAAATCCCATTTAAATCAATAGAAATGTTATAAACCATTATTTCCCCCCTACTGTGCTGTTGGTTGTTACAATAATGATTCCAGTTTGAATTGATGCATAAGGCCCCATGTGACCACGTGGGAGCAGTGTAATGATAGAATTCCGGAATCTTATGATAACATTATAATAATGTCAGAAATGTCCCGCTGAGCCTGTACCAAAACTGACCTGCCCTAGTTACAAGGATTTAACCCCATCATCCTACGAGAGGTCAGTAATGCATTGCAGTAGATTGCTGATGAATATTAATGATTTTATGATTAACTAGTGTGTTACAGGAATGGTCCCTAGCTGCTGCCAAGTTGTATGTATTCAAGTTAATATAATGGTAGAAGAGGGGACAACACTGCTGTCATCTATATACCTGTTATATATTTAATACAATCTCTGACAGGACAGTGGGGCTTTGCAATGTGTTGGAGACCACCCTCACATTCATTGGGTTAAAAGTCCCATTTAAATCCATGGGATTTTTTTCCCTATGGAGCAGATGATTTGCCCCAGAACACACCCATTTGTACTTAGTACATCAGCCTCCATGTGTACTGTATGGAGAGAGAGCACAGTGGGACTGATGTGCTAAGAGGAAGCAGGGCAATTCTGGAGCAAATCAACTACATTATAGGGGCAAATAAACATTCCCTTTGATTTCAATGGGGCTTTTAACCCCTTTAATACTAGAGAGGTTGCCAACACATTGCAATATTTTTATTATTTTTTAAAGGGATAGTAATGTTTCACAATAAAAGCAGCTCCAATTAATCTTCATAGTATTTGGGCTATGGAGAGTGTTATTTCAATACTGTCAGAGTTGTAGTTCAAGAGTAATTGAATGATAAAGTATCCCCTCCCGCCCCTTTTACTGATGTAACACTGCTCACCTCAGAGCAGCAAGACTGTCCAGATGGATCGCACAGAGGGACATTCTTCAGTGAGCATAAGGAAAAATCTGAAAAACCTGTCAAGGGAGCAGGGTTTTCCTTATGTTCTAGGTACCCTTAGCTCTACCTGTCCAATTCTCACATGACCCCACCCCCCAGTTCCAGCCATTGTTTCATGGCACCGAAAATACCCTTGGCCAATAACAAGCAAGAATGAAAAAAAGAAACTCATTGCAATGCATTGGAGAACTCACTAGCATCTAAAGGGTTAAATAATAGCTGGTAAAGGGGTATAAATCTGCTGTAGAGAAACTGAAATTGCCCTGGCCACATCCACAACTCAAAATGTGGGTATTGCCAGCACAACTGAGCCACCTCTCACAAGCTGGAGCTCAATCCAGTTGCCTACTTTGTCTCTTGTGATATCTAGCTCTGACCAATGGTTTCAAATATAATAAACTGCATTATAACAGGGTGCTTTATCTCATTTTAACCCAGCCAAGGAAGAGTTATGCACATTATTCTTGATGTGCATTTCCCATTTGGAATGATTTACTAAACTTAGTACATCATAGTGATTGTAGCCCAAGATATTTTTCACTCGTTTCCAGTTTTGACTCAACCAGAAACAAAAACAATGTTAATCTATGGGAAATTTTTAATGTACGCACCATATTTAAAAGGATAGTATCTTTATTTTAACCATCTTTAATATTGTACATATCAAAAAAATAAAGTAAATTATCTAAGTCCTGTTGCTGTAACTTTTATAGTTTTAGTGTATTATGCTTCTAAAGTTCCCCCTCCCGCCCTTTTTACCCACATCAGCGCCATACCTGACAGACGTAGATCCTGATCCCGGGACCGGAAGTCTCTTCTGCAGAGCTGAATTAGCATTGTGTATAAAGAAATACTTCAAAAGAATGGTCTACAAAGTGTGCCTAGTTTGAGGCAGGTACACTTTGTGGACTGTTCATTTACTTTATTTTTTTTTATATGTACAATAATAAAGACTAGTATAAAAGCTTGTGTACACAGGCCAGCATTCTGTGCATTCGGGCAGTCTCTACTGTGCATGACTGCATCGGACAAACATACATCTGGCCTTTTATTATATAGGATGGTTAAAATAAAGTATTACTATGCCTTTAATGGTACATTTACATGTGATAAGCAATTTTGTGTAAAGTCCCACTCAAACCAACTTTCCCATTGAAAATACTTGCACCAATAGATGCATATAAATTTACTTATGTTTTTATTAAATAATAGATGTTCTGCTCTGAGAAGTAGATTGGCCATGAAAATTCTTACATGACTAGTGACATCCCTTAGTAAATCCCTTCCTCCATGGATTACAATTGATATTATTATATAATAGTCCTAGAAGCTGATGTACTGAGTAAAAGTGGAGCAATTCTGGTGCAATCAAACTTCACCACAGGAACACCTGGGATTCGACTGAGCCCCGGAGAGGACTTATGTGCTGTGATGGAGGTAAGTAAATTAAGTCATTTACGGCAGGGCTTAAACAGATGGGAAAGACTTATTGACATGGTACTTGGGAAATGGGTGGGAAGTGGGCAGAACAGGGCGAGAAGGAGGAGAAGTGGGTAGAGTCTCATAAGAAACTCACCACCACTGGAGAATCAGCCTCTGTCCCTGGAAACCTGGTAATTAACTTTAAAATCCAGAGTCTCTGGGTAAGCTCCGGAGAATTCCCAGGTATAACCTTAGGGATGAAATAACTATTTTCCAATTTTAGCTTGATTTAAATTTAAAAGACGTCTCTAACACATGGATGTATGTGTACAGAGTCAGATATAACAGTTGGTTGCAGGACTAATGGACCACAAACTACGCCACGTGTGTTCCACTCCAGTGACCCTACTAGCAATAGTCATGTTCATCTCAATGCACATGACAAACTGTGTAAACTCAAATCCAAACACAGTTCGCTTCTACTGCTTAGTATCTTCAAAATGAGTAATCCACTTATATAGATGAATTATCAGAAAAACTCACCACATGTATGGCTGCTTTGCTGGTCCGGTGCTACCCCCATCAGTCTCGGCCACAGACTTTGACAAACTTGACAACTCAGGTAAGGGGTGCATCACGGTCCGGCAGAAATCACAACAGCTAACTCCAGCATGTCACTTCCTTAAAATATACTTTTATTGGATACAAAGTTATGTAAAAGGCAATTCTTTTGCCGACGAGCAAGGCAACTCCCGTACAAACATGCGTTTGATGCTCTCACCACCTAACGCGTTTCATGCTTCTGCACTTAATCATAGGACAAATGTGTAAGAACAAAATCCATGTGGCTATTAGCGTTTTCTGACCATAACAAAATAATCAGGAGGTTAATATTAGGAGGTGTTCCTGTAAAAGCCCTATTTAAAGGAACACTAACACTCCAAAATGAATTGGAGTCATACGCACTAAATAATCTGTACTTCATGCTATCATCTGTAAAAATTCTCTAATTTTCCTTGAGGCTTAACACTTTAAGGATCAGAGAGATGTGCAACGCATTAATTTGCAATGCGTTGCACCCCCTCTAGTCCTTAAAGTGTTAAAATCCTTAAAGGGTTAAAATCTAGCCTTGCCTATGCTCTGAGGGATATTTCTGCCTTTAACAGGGATCCCATTGGTTGTCCAGGATAATCTGTGAATGGGCTGAATAACAATACAAGAGCTGTGGACATTTATCACAATCAATGAACTGTCTTTACCTTTTATCTCTCAGTACAAACAGCACAAACAACATAAACTAAATGCTCTCCGAACTGGGTAATTTGAACATATATAAACAAGTTTATGATGATATGTTAGGTATGTAATATATGAATAATTTTTATATATGCTAGCTGTAATTATGTTATATTTAAAGTTATATCAACCTTTTTCTTTGGTGTAATGTTCCTTTAAAGAGATAGTAATGTCTCACTTTAAATGAACATTCGATTATTCCTTATACTTTGTAATAACACTCTGTACTGTTAATAAGTTGTGTACAGTGCATTTTTTGTGTAATTTTATTTTAAAGTTCCCCCTTCCACCCCTGTTACAGACGGCACTATTCTTCCCTCAGATCTGAAATCTGGACAGATTGCAATGAAGGACAATCGTGAATCTGTCTGTATAAGGAAAACCCTGTACCTCCCTTTTCCCTTATGCTGATACAAGATTGTCCCTCATCGCAATCCAAACCCGGACTGGCTTTCTGCCCTGAAGAAAGAATGTTCAGTTAAAGTGAGACATTACTATCTCTTTGAATAAAGGGAGACTTTTTTGTGCCCTATGGTACACTTGGTTTGCTTCAGGATTGCACCATGTTTTCTTAGTAATCAGCCCTCTAGAACTACAACTGCTTCTGGTCTATAATAATATGTTGGTTCATCAGTCTTTTGGCTCTTTGTAACAGCAATCCCCTCTTTTATAGTAACTTCCTTGTTGCTACTGGAACATGATGAGATGGATCTCTACAAATGCAATTAAAAAAGTGTCATTGGAAAGAATTGTAATTATGAATGTGCATTAGACATTGAATAAAGCTAGAAAGGTCACATATATTGTAGGTTGCTTCCTGCAAAGTACAAGGCAATCCCACCGCTGCTAGTCAACGTATTCAAATGGTATAACCAGGGCCAGATTTCCTAATACACAGAGTAGTCAACTGCCTAGAGCATCACATTTTGAGGGGTGCTTTAGCTGTGTTGTTCAGTCCCACATTTTAATATAAGGGTGTGGCAAAAGCAATTTCAGTGTCCCTGCACTGGCTTTATAACCCTTTACAGGATTTATTTATCTCCTGGGATGCTGGAGCAATGTGCTGGAGAACGTCTAGCAGCCAATGGGTTACATCTTTTTCATTCATGCTTGTTATAGGCCAAGGGTATTTTCTGTTCCAGGAAACAGTGGATGGGATTGTGAGTGGGTTCATGTGAGGAGTGAGTTGTGGTCATGGGTGGAGCAAAGGGCACCTAGAGTGCCTTGCCTAAGAGCACCAGGGATGTAAATCCAGTTCAAAGTGTCACAAGATGCTGATGCTGTTACTATCACATTCTATGGAAAATTGTAGCCAGTGACTGACCACACTCATTGAATGCAATTGAATATGCTGTGCTTGCCTAACACATATTTACTATGCTTTCTATATCACAAATTCTCCTTATAATGCTACATGCTCCAAGGATAGGGCAGTGTGGAAGGTTGGGCATTTTGGGGCATTCCATTTCTATGCTCCTTATTTAATATCATGTACTAACGAGGAGCAGAGGAAATACCAGTACAATTCCTTTATTTTCCACTTCATGCTATAAGGATGGCATTCATGGCATGCTTGCATTAACAGCTTCCCAATAGTGGAGAGTTTGAGCACTTAAAGAGATCATACACGTTCATACATACTTCAGAGTGCAAGCACAAGACTTCTATGCAAATGTACAGGAGCGGAAACTGATCTGATCTTGTAGATTACTAGATTGTGCTTTTGCTATCATTTTAGTTTGAAACCCCACCCCCGCAAAAAAAACCCCCAACAAACAGTTTGAGCTGTAATGGCTTTTGAATGAAGCATCTCCCAGCAGTGGGGGTTCCCTTGTTTTACCCTAAAATACGTGTTTTTTAACTACAAAATTGTACTGCACCTTTGCATGCTATTGCCTAGTTGTGCTGCATTTTAAAATGCTGCATTACTTTATTAGAATTGCCCCTATTTTGTATCCATTGGTCTCTATGCACTCATTTTAGGCATCAGTATGTATATCCTGTACCTGATCCAAGTAATCAGTGTGGAACTAGTTAATTGTAGTGTCTTCTACTTGAAAAAAAACAAAAAACAAATAAACCCCCCTCCCCTTTTTTAACCTTTTGTGTGCTGGAGGGGCAAAGCTTTGGATACCCTTCTGGCACTTAAATGATTACTAAAGCAATTGGTATCACATTCCTAACACTAACAACTGGTTCCATCAGATGGGTTTTTAATTGGTTTTAATTGGCTTTTAATTTTTCTAAGTTTCTCCAGGACTAGTAAATACAGGCTTTAACATTTTGAATGCCAGAGAGGTGTGCTTCTCATTTTTTTGCAATGTGTTTCACACCCCTTTGGCCCTCAAAAGGGTAAGACAATTACTGTTCTCTTCACAAATTGTCTGTGATACTTTCTGCAAAATAAATCCTATATAATAATTTGCTAAAACGTGTGTAACGACACAGTCATGCTCAGTAGAGACTGCCCCGCCACCGACTAGCAGTTGCACTGTGGCCCATGTAACGGGCTCTTCAACTAGTAAATAAATAAATAAATAAGCAAACAAGCAAACAAATAAATAAAAAATAAATTAAAAAATGTCCTCCCAGTAAATATCAGAGTATTATCCCATTTCAGAGAGATCTGCATTGTGCGCCACAAAACAAGATACCAGAGAAGCATTACCCATTATGAGACATGAACGGCATTATAAAAGACAATGAAACAGTTAGAGATGGGATGGCATGGGGCTAGCAACCTTAATCTGTCATACTAAAATGTAACACACAAATACACATATCCAGACACACAGATATGCATGCCCAGACACACAGACATCTGCACCTAGGCACACTCGCCTAACAACCACAGACTAGATTTTCTTGAGCAGAGTGGTGACAAGGAGTATTATGCACCTCACAACCTCCAGCCAATAGGAGCTGCTCCTCTCTTGTCTTATTTGGCAGATTTTGAATCTCCCATGAACTCAAGAATGGCGTCAGTCCCCAGCCAATGGAGATATGTTGGTTATTTTCCTACTCAGCAGGAGATATGTATGTCCTCTGAGATCAGATTTACCAGTGATGGCACATACCTTGAGGACAAGCCCTTTGTGATTGCATCTTGGATGATTTTCATGTGATTTACATGTGATTTGTAGCAACAGGTTGTTTTTTACTCCTGACATTCCATGATCTCATTAGAAACACAGAATCTGATGGCAGATAAGAACCATTCTACCCATCTAGTCTCCACATTTTCCTACTGTAAACATCTCCAACCTTATTTGGTCCTGGATCTTGCCTTATGTTCAGAACAGCCCATTCTTACATCCCCTAACTGTATTAATGTCTACCATTTTTGCTCGTAGGCTATCCCACTTATCTACTACCCTCTCAGTGAAGTAAAACTTTCTTACATTACATCTAAGCCTGTGTCCCTCTAGTTTTAGACTATGGCCTCTTGTCCTAACATTTTTACTCCTTTGAAATGTACTTCCCTCCTGCACTTTGTTGAATCCCTTCATGTATATGAATGTTTCCGTCATACATCATCATATATAATAATTTGCTAAAACGTGTGTAACGACACAGTCATGCGCAGTAGAGACTGCCTGCTCATGACTGCCCAGAGACCGTCTGGCAGTGGCACTGTGTAATGGGTTCTTTAACTAGTTCAAATATAACCAGTTAAACCAATTGTGCAATTCATTCTAAACTGATACTGCAAATTTGTATGTGCATTAACACACTGATGATTCTAAGATGAAGTGAGATACAACTACCAGACCTTTCCACTACATGATGAAATTCGGAGGGACACAGGGCCTTGAGAGACTGATTGTGCTCTTGTGTGTGTGTGTGTATTTGTGATGACATATGCTATAGTGATGAAGAATGTGTGTGATCATGATGACGTGCATAGAAATGTTGGAAACATGACACAGGAATATCGGAACTCAGCATGGTAACAAGGCACCAGATGGTCTCACAACTTACTGCAGGTGAGCTTTGCTTGCGTTATATGTCCATGGTAATTTCCACAGAAAGAAGAAATAAAGCTCACTTTCCACAGTAGATCACACCAGGAGGAAACTGAATCTCCTATGCATCCCTACCTGTGACATGCACTGAGAGAAAAACAGCTATGTTAGCAACCCTATATGAATCAATGATCTCAAATTCATGCTTTTTTTTCATGCATTGAGCTAAAATTACCTGTCTCATTAGAGGCTTAAACTTCTCTCTCTGGTGACTGAGACTCACTGGCAAGCCCTCTGGAAGAAGTGTATTGCACACTCAGGAGCTGAGAGATCTGTGTGGAATGTCAACAGTTAGCATCACTAGAGTAGGAGGGACCAAAAGCAAGGACTCACCCCTGTTACCGTAACAACAAAAGAAGCTTCATAAACTATTTTTATAGTACATAGTTTGTGTGAAGAGATCTCTCTCTAGCATTCAATGTATTAAAAACCCCATTTAAATCAAGGTAAATGTTTGCTTCCACACTACGATGCAGTTGGTATACTCCAGAATTGGCCATCTTTTGTATTCTGCAGAAGGACCAAGGCACATATGTTTCTTTCATGTTCCAAATTTGCCTTGATAAAGTTGAAATTATCAATTTATCTAGGGGTCATATTACCTTTTGAAGTCCTCTAGATTCCATGACAAGGGTCATCAGTGACTACCACAGCACTGTTGAAAGTCTGTAGTAGTCCAGTGGATCTTCCTTTTGGGATTATCCAGTGTCAGTGAAGAGGAGATGGACTTGTGTTTGTGTTTTATTGTGCATGGTAACATTTACTATTTAGCATGTGCAACTTGCATTGTGTGCAATAAATCTGTTTTAATCAGATTTCACCACGAGTCACTCCATTTGCGCTTTGATTTATTGAAAGTTTTCTTTTTGTTAACCCTTTAGGGACCAGAAGGGCATAATATTAATTGAGAAGCAATGCTTGCACACCCTTCTAGTCCTTAAAGGGTTCATAAAGGAGAATATATGAAGCCGAGTAAGCTGACACAATTTTTTGTATATTTGTAGGTGAAATTTATATTCCTCACAGAGGCCAGTATCTGGGAGCTTGATAACGCTGCTCTACCAGTACCGACTTCCTCTTGACACTGAATTTCCTAGATTTGCTCAGTAAGCAGATCAGAGCAGAGATTCTTTGAGGACGCACACAGAGAACAGCCATCCAACCGCTGCGCTATAATATTAGTCTTCGCTTATTTGTATGTATCACCTGCAGCACTGGTCACTGGCAGCATTTTGACTAAGGAGGGGGGCAAATTATTCTTCCTGGCATGAATATCAGGCCATCAGTAGCACCCTAAGTTTAAGATACAGGCTGGAAAACAAAAACTTTAGCCTTCTATCTTAAAGGAGAACTAATATCTGCTGATCATACGCTCCCCCAATTAACATTACTGCGGCCCCCATTAATTTTTCCCTTCTGCCTTTGTTCAAGAGATAACATCTGCAATCAGTCCTTTATGTCATGTCCACCGGGGCGGACATGACAGTTGTGAGCAGGACCTCAAACTCTTCTTACTGAACATGGTAATCTTAACTCTTTAAGGACCAGAACGGTGTGCAACTCATTGCTGTACAGTGTGTTATGCACCCTGTTGGTCCTTAAAGGGTTAAATAGGGTCATTCAAACTGTCTGTTTCCATTAAAAAAAAATTGCCAGCAACTGTCATGTCTCCATACAGAGTCACTGGGGCAAAATTCATAAGGGCCACTAGGGTTTTTTAGTCATAGTAAGGTAAATGCAGGGTTATTATTATGCAGAGTTCTTTGTCCTTTAAAGTGATAGTAATACATTGCTATAATTCCATTTAATAATGTACCTAGTAAAAAAATGAATTAATGGCGCCGTGTCCGATCTCTCAAACCTTTATGGTTTGAGAGATATCAGCTTACAAAGTTCCCCCTTCCCTCCCCTTGCACTGACTTCAGCTTTCTATCTTACAGACGGAGATCCCAGTCCGCAGATCGTCCTACGGCTCTTCAGCAGAGCCGAAATCGCACTCTTTAGAAAGAAATACTTCATTTGAACCGTCTATAGTGTGTACCTGGGTTGAAAGCACACGCTGTAGACCGTTCAAATGAAGTGTTTCATTCTAAAGAGTGTGATTTCGGCTCTGCTGAAGAGCCTCAGGATGGTCTAGAGACCGGGATCTCCGTCTGTAAGATAGAAAGCTGACGTCAGTGCAAGGGGAGGGAAGGGGGAACTTTGTAAGCTGATATCTCTCAAACCATAGAGGTTTGAGAGATTGGACATGGTGCAATTAATTCATTTTTTTTACTAGGTATATTATTAAATGGAATTATAGCGATGTTTCACTGTCCCTTTAAGATGGTCTGTGGCATTGAAAGAGCCAAAATGTTGTGGCATGTGCAATATTCAAGTAACTTTTCATGGTCACACAAATCAGCCAGGGGGTCAGTCATCTGGGTTTTATTCAAGCCAGGCTCACCCTAAACTTTACTATGATTGGTTTAGTACCTTGGGTGATAGATAGGTCTTCAATGCATTGTATCACACTGCATTAAAGAGCTGAAAACAGACAAAGGACAAATAAGTCTCTGATAAGCCTACATAGGAATCTGCAATCATTTAATTTCAGTACTAAAAAAGCGGTATAGCCTTTAAGGACAAGAGGGGAGCATTGCACAAACCCCTCTGGTCCTTAACCATTTGAGTGCCAGAGGGGTACTCCTCTGGCACTCAAAGGGTTAAAAGGTTAAGCCAGCTGGAATGTATGTGCTCATACCTGTGCAGGGCTGTATTGAAGGACTCTTTGTATGCATTTGTATGCATACGTTACTGTGAGCATATGTGTATACATGCATGACCCGGGGACTCATGGCCTCTTTGTCTTTGGCACACAATACTTGTGCAAACACAGCGCTGATGGGGAGGGAGGGTGGCAGCCTGTGTGATGATTAATTGCTGCGGCTCTGTGTGTTGGCTGGGTGGGGGCGGCAGAGATAGGATTCAAAGGAGAATTCCAAATATTTAAATTGCTAATAATGTTGCACATTGGCTCCATGTGTCCGGTACTTTTAACTCACAGACCCTCAAAGGTGCGGGGGTTGATTCCCTAGGAAAGAATATGATGTGTCCCATAAGAAAGGACGTGCATGTGCAGAAGACTTCGTGGTAGCGCTAACTTTTACATGATGTAGTGTACTACAAGACAGTGGAGTATTTGGTGAAGAAAAATCTCCACACCAGTGCAGTTCTGTTCTTCATAATGTGAAATGGAGATACACACAAACATTATTTTTAAACCCTATGAATGCCAGAGGGTATTGCGGAGCATTGCATTGTTGCTTACCCCTCTGGCACTCAAAGGGTTAATTCCATGTTTAAGAGGTGAAGAGAATTTTAAAGGGATAGTAACCCCCCAAAAAACTGTAAGCCAAATGATAGGAATAATAAAAACATACTTAACACCCTCATTCCCATTATGGTTTGAGAGATGTAAGAAAATAAAGACCTCTGCTCCCTCCCCCTTCTCATGCATCCGCTGTATAGCGGACGTCATGATATCCTGCTTCCGGGACCAGACGGCGGCTCTTCAGGAGTGCTGTCATCGAGATATCTAACTATAATTACTTAATCGGAATGGTGTACAACGTGTGCTTGCAAGCCAGGCACACGTTGTAGATCATACCGATTAAGTAATTATAGTTAGATATCCCGATGACAGCGCTCCTGAAGAGCCGCCTACAGTCAGGCGACTGGATGGAGCTCGTGCGCGGTCCTTTCATAATGCAGAGTGCTGGGAGATTATGTCAACTCCCAGCGCTCTGCATTACTAGAGTGCTGTGGGGAGATCCACTTATCAGAATGTTGCTGCCACCAGGCTGGTCACAGGTGCGACCCCTAGTGTTATGCCACTGCCCAAGACTAACCCAAATGCAAATGCAAGTACATTTTCTTATACACAGATTTGATAATAGAAAAATTTTAGTTTTACATTTCAGCTGATTTTGCAACATAGTCAATTAAAAAGTACAGCCAGTGAAAGAGAGCAGACATTCCCAGTAGGGATGATTTTCAGCCAGGCCATGCCATGTCTATGACCTACTTCTTTGTTTTTTGAACAAGCTATTACATGAGGCCAGCAAGGAAATACACAATTACATGCTCCTATCAGGAAATACTCTATTACAGTAATGGATGGTTTATTGCATTGCTGGGCTCATGTAATTGGGTATTGCACTACTGCATACTTCCTAACATTTCAAATGGCCAAAGAGGCTCAATTTTGCTTTAGATGGTGTTGCTGGAGGCATGATTGGTGGGCAGGGCATTACTGAGAATGTTTAGGTTATTTCAGAAACCAACTAACAGCTCTTTATGTCATTGAATAAACAGATTTAGAAAGAGACCAAATTATTTTATTTACACAGATTAATTTTAAGCACATATAATGACGTTTAAACAAACAGTAATGTGAGTTTTTTTTCATGTGGAGCAATATATGTACACATCACACAGTCTGATCTCTGGATAAGAGGGACACAATGTGGGAAAGTAGAACAAAGGGATGTTGGTCTCAAAAAGGCACTGTCCCTCATAAAAAAGACACTTGGGAAGTGCGAGACTGGTCTTGTATAATACTCTGCTAGGTTCAAGTAATCGGATATTTCCCTTCTAGTCCTATGTACTGCTGTATGGCCCTGATACTCTCTTGTAATTGTGTATTATCCCAATTGTTTTATTTAATGTGCAGGTCTCATGGAATGTAATGCATTGCCCTGCTGGTCTCGTGTAATACTCTGCTAATTTCAAGTAATGCTATATTGCCCTGATTTTCTCATGTAAAGGTACAGTGCCCTGATGGTTTCATGTAATTGCATATTGCCCTGATTGTCTCATGTAGATGTATTGGTCTAATGGTCTCATGTAGTTCTTTGCTTGTGTCTTGTTATGGAGTATTGCACTGCCAATCTAATATAGCATGTGCATTATGGCATATTGCTGTCATATTGCTCATATATAGCTTGCGTGTACAACTTACCACACATTCTCATGCCAACCATACCAATCTATGGGAGGAAACAGCACCACCAAATGTGTCGTCTATAACTGTATCAAAGTAATTGCAAACACAAGAGAGCAGGAGGTGGAAAAATGGATATAATGTATAAAATTCCCAATAGTGCCATGATGTAGTGATACACACACACACACACACACACACATACACACACATAAATATAGTTAATACGAGAAAAAGAATCAGGCAAGCACTCATACTAAATGGGTCATTCACCTTGGTGCTTAAATTAGTTGAACAAACACATATGTCAACAAAAAATGAGGGCACTCACAGGACTTCAAAAATTAGCAAAATGCATTATGCAATGTGTCAACATTTTGTTCTGTATTATCAGATGATTCTTGGGGTCGTGATGATGACTGATAGTACAGAGTCAAACGTTGGCATATCGTACAATTTTGTGTATTTTGAAGTGTGCTGGTGCTCGCACGCACATGCATATTAGACTTGTGCATTTGTTTAGGAACTAATGGAAATGTTACAGAAAATCATGTGTTTTGCGAAGTTCAGATTAAAACGACATGCTAAGCTGAAGTATCAGAATAACGAACAATAACTCCAGCGTTTTCAGTAAATCTTTTCATTTTCATATGTTCATTTGCTCTTGCCTTTTCAGTGGAAGAGGAAAGTGACTGTGTAGGAGGGTAGAAAGAAAAAGTGATTGAGAGAAAGAATAGCCAATACATCCTGGCAGTAAGTGAATGGACAATCCTTGATTATGGCTGTGATTGATCATTGAAACAGCCAGTGAATATCTACTTCATCTGTGAGGTGTTTATTACTCTGGCCAATCCCGATTTGCAAGGGGATGCCCCCTACAATTTATATAATATGGATGAAGCACATTTTCCTTACACGCAATAGAAGCCAAAAGAGAAACTTTGTCTAAGCCAGTGTGATCATCTCATATCTCTCTCTCTGTATTTTTAGTAGGCCTAAGTCTAGGACCGTAGTCACTCGGAGTAAAACATTTTCAAGACTGGTCGATTGCTGGTGGTAGTGGTGGGTTGTACAACCATGCCAACTCTTATCTCTTGAATCACCTCCTAACTCCCACTTCATACAAACTTCTAACAAGTTCAAAGATTTTGCTGTTTCTTTCCTTACTCTCAGAGATTACAGTATATGTTATTTTGGGGGTTTTCTCTTAGACTCAACCACTTGTACTTCCTTATTTTATAGACTTTTGTAGCTGCTGTATTTGTCTGTCAAAATTGGAAACATGTTAACACAGTTGATGACGTCCATCAACAAAAAACAAACAAACACTGAAGCCATTTCCAATTAAGCCTCAAGTGGGTAAAAAAAAAATCCTTTCTGACTCCAAATGGCAGTCAGATAGTTCCCTGGATCATGAACCTATCTGCATTGAAGCCATCTGTCATAATTCTCAATTTTGTTCTGTGCTAGATAAGTATTTGTTGCTTTTTTTGAAAGCAGTTACAGTATCTGCAAGCATAACATCCTGAGGCAAAGAATTACTTAGCTTTACCGCCCTTATTGTAAAAAAAATCCCTGCAATTGTTTTAGTCTAAAGCACCTTTCCCCTAGTTTTAATGGATGACCTCTCGTTCTTAGCTCAGCTCTTTGTGTAAATAATGAATTGGATAGTTGACCTTGAATATATTTGTAAATGGTAATCATATCACCCTTTAGATGTTTCGTCTCTAATAAAAACAAACATAGTTTGACTAGTCTCTCTTTATAACTCAGATCCTCCAATCCCTTTATCTGTTTTGTTGCAGGTCTCTTATTGCACTTTTTCCAGTTCAATAATGTCTGTTTTTAAGAACCGGTGCCCAAAACTATACCCCATATTCTAAATGAGGCCTAACCAAGGATTTATTTAGAGGTAGAATAATATTAACATCCCATGCATCTACACCTCTTCTTATGCAGGCTAGTACCCTATTTGCTCTTGCAGCAGCTGAGTGACTCTGCACACTGTGGGGTATATTGTTTATCCATACTCTTAAATCTTTTTCTGTTGAGAATTCCCAAAGTTGTGGTCTAATGCTGGTAGTGTAATGCATTGCAAATTCTTGTCTCTGTGTTTCCTCCTAACTCCCATACTTCTAACAGAGTCAAAAATGCTTTTTCAGTAGCAAGTATGAGCATGTCAGGATATAAGAGGCATACTGTCAATATGATGGACAATAATATCATGGGAGGTGTTAGTCCGTACAGCATTGATTTAGGCAATCAGCTCCTGTAGGGTGGAAGCAGAAAGGTTATTGGGGAGTTGGTCCATAACATCCCACACATACTTTACTAGGGATCTGGTCCAGGGAAATACAGGGTCCATATAAGGGTATCCAAAACTCAGAGGTTATCCCTGTAATTTGTGCAATGTTTGTCAGAAGCAGGGCATTGTTTTTCTGCAGTATAATGCCAGGAATGATCTGGGGCAGGGCTGTCAAAGTTCATTCCTCAAGGGCCACCAAAACACCAAGATTTAAGGATTTCCCTGAATAAGCTCAAGTGAGTTAATCAGTGTCTCATTCATTTTGACAGACTCACCTGTGCTTTATCAGGGAAATCCTTAAATCCTGGCCTGTTGGTGGCCCTTGAGGACTGAATTTGGACAGCTCTGATCTGGTGAAAGAATCTGATAACAGGTATTTCAACCAGATCTATATACTGTCTGTATTTGAGAATGTCAGCATGTCTGCCAGGAGTGTACAGACCGGGAGTTGGACTGCAGTGGCATTGGATGATCACATTGAAGCATGTTGCTGATTAGCATCCCTCCAGACCATTGTCCAGTATTTGTGAGTTGTGACATCCTAGGCAGAGCTGGGACTCCTCAGTGAAGAGTACAGAGCTCTACTGCAGCCACCACTGGAGTTGGGCTTGGTAAACCTTTTGTCAACGGGTTGTGCATGATGACAGTGGTGTGCAGTAGTCCTTGTTGTGGTTGTCATGACTGGAAATTGAATTCATGTAAGCGACATTGAATTGTTGTACCAGTGGCTCTCTGGAGGACACCTTAAAAGCATGTTCACAATTGCAAGGTCTTTTAAAATACATAGTAACATAGTTGATGAGGCTGAAAAAAAACATGCGTCCATCAAGTCCAGCCCATGCCAAAAACACCCCTGTTGATCCAGAGGAAGGCAAAGAAAAGCCCTCTGAAGCCACTTCAATTTAGCCCCAAGTGGGTAAAAAAATTCCTTCCTGACTCCAAATGGCAGTCACATAGTTCCCTGGATCAACACCCTATATGCATTGAAGCCATCTGTCATAATTTTCAGTATTGTGCTATGCTATGCTTTTTTAAAGTAGTTGCATTATCTGCAAGGACCACATCCTGAGGCAAAGAATTACATAGCTTTGCTGCCCTTACTGTAAAGAATGCCTGCCTTTGTTTTAGTCGAAAGCGTCTTTCCTCTAGTCTTAATGGATGACCTTTTGTTCTTAGCTCAGGTCTTTGTGTAAATAATTCATTGGCTAATTCTTTGTATTGACCTTGAATGTATTTGTAAATGGTAATCATATCACCCCTTAGACGTCTCTTCTCTAATATGAACAAACCCAGTTTGACCAGTCTCTCTTTATAATTCACATCCTCCAATTCCTATATCAGTTTTGTTGCACGTCTCTGTACCTTTTCCAGTTCAACAATGTCTTATTTAAGAACTGGCGCCCAAAATTGTACTCCATATTCTTGATGAGGCCTAACCAAGGATTTATACAGAGGTAGGACAATATGTAATGCCATTGTTATAAGCCAGTTGAGTTCTTTGGTTTTCTTCAACCCAACAGGACATTATCGCCAACCTGTGTGACAATGGCTAGCATGGACAATTCTACATGCAGCAGTTTGATGAACCTGTTCCTCTTATGGTTGTCAGTTGACATTATTCTTGATGTAATTGTACCCTAGGAATGTAATTAAGTATCCCATAGCCGAAAATGAAGTGTTAAATGTCTTCACAGCTAACAGCCAGACTGCAGAGCGTTTATACCCATGTAACTCATTACCCATGAGACCTATCAATGCAAAACTGTAATCATTTACATATCTCAGACAGCCTGATGCTTGGTACAATTTGCATAGCTCTTCTTCTCTTTCCTGGTGGTGTTTCAATGTTGAGCAGTGTAGATGTATATGTGAGTGTTGTGGTTCTGTGAATTTAAAACCTACTGAGTGCCAGAGAGGTGAGCACCGCATGTGTTTCTCACCCTCTAGAACTCAAAGGGTTAATCCTATTTTATTATAATTATTATGCAATAACTAAAGTGAACTGCTTGTTTATCTTTGGTTCTTTTTTCTAAATAAAGCAGGCTAGGACTGACATATATCTCACTGCATTAATTGTGACACAGATGCCGACTCTTAACATTGTTATCATTGATAGTGCTTTTGGGTTTTGTCACTCCTTGCTTTTCATGAGGAAGGGTTCTTTTCACTGCATCCAGGGTTTAATTTATATCTCATAATCCCCATGGTGAAACCATACATAGCCACAACTCCACTTCTCATATTACTCCACCCCCCAAAATACCCTTAGCCTATAATAAGCAAGCAACAAAAGGTTCTCAACGGGAGGAGTGCCACAGCTATACAATGTACAGGCTTGGCCAGCTGGCCCACTGTGCGAATCCTGTTTCTTATTACGACAGAAATGCAGCTGCTGCATAAACCGTTATAATGAGCATGCAGCAGCTGCATAAAAAAAATAAGATGAGAGTTGGTACCGTGTTAGCCGTAGAAATACAGGAGGCAAATATAGTTTTTGATACCTTT
This sequence comes from Rhinophrynus dorsalis, assembly GCA_037306005.1. Taxonomy (NCBI): domain Eukaryota; kingdom Metazoa; phylum Chordata; class Amphibia; order Anura; family Rhinophrynidae; genus Rhinophrynus; species Rhinophrynus dorsalis. The sequence goes on from CM074719.1 coordinate 504,618,483, forward strand.
ATTGGTTTGAGAGAAAACTGAAAGCAAAGTTCCTCCTCCCTCCCCCTTCCCTGAAGTCAGCATTGTACTGACTGCAGGGATATCCGGTCTGACTTTCATCAGCTGGCTCTGCAGCAGAGCCGCGATCGTGTTAGTGAAAAAGAATTATTTCACTGAAACGCTCTTCTACAAGTGCTTGGTTTGCAAGCACGTTTCACGTTTCAGTGAAATAATTATTTTCACTAACACAATCTCGGCTCAGCTGCAGAACCGTAAGCCTGTCGTGAGACAGACTTCCCCTTTGCCTTTGGTTATCTCTCAAACCATAAAGGTTTGAGAAATGAACTTGGGAGCTATTAAATTATTTTGCAAATATCTACAATATGGTGCATGATAATAATAAAGTATTACTATCTCTTTAACCCTTTGCTTCCCAAATCCATGTGTAGTTGCTTTTTCAGTTATAGCCCACTAATCTTAATCTACTGTATAAAACCTGGTTACAGGACATTCGATCTGCTGTCATCTGCCCTTATGCTTATGGCTACTGGGCTTTGAATTCTGAACATGCATATTTGCTGTCTGTCCTGACTTCTGCTTCTTTTCAGACCTGATTCTGTTTGCTGATTTGGATTCTGTGATCTTGACTACTTCTCAGCTCCTACTCCTGTAATTCACCTATGCAAGCTTCTGGCATTTTACACTGCTCCCTAGCTTTGCATCCTATCTTCTCTCTCAAGCAGCTCTCAGCAGCAGCAGCAACCTTGAAAAATATTTTAAAGGCATGAATGAAAGTAAAATAGATTAAATCAATGATTACTTGCAATACTAAAATATATATTTGATAGAATGTCCATGTACTTGGTAAGGACAAAAACATCTCTGAAAAGAGTTATATATGAACAAATGAAAAATATATAGAAAGGTTTTGAACAACATCGTTTGTAAAATCATTTTACAGATGCCCATAATAAATATCTTATGGATGGGTGGGAATCATGTAGGTTGAATGTCCAACAGAAAGGCCAAATTGATATATGATTTGGGGTCCAGGTCCCAATTGATCTAAATGCTGGATGTGAGCTATTCAGTTTCCTATAAATTAAAAGTATTTCCATTTTACGTAGATATATAACTTGTTTTAAAGGCAAATTTCCTATAGTTATATTTATATATATGTTTAGAGGTTTGAAGTAAGTTGAATATGCATTCTGTGCAATAAGGAAAATCAGTGACTGACAATTTATATTTAGGGATCTGAACAATAATGTAAATGTCCACATTTTAAATATATTGGGATTAATGGGGGGGTAATATGGATTATGAAAATTATTATAAATTTTGTCTAAATTAATGAAAGGCAGGATATGTTTAATCAGTTGGTCATTTTGAGAATGAATATATCATATAGAATAATTATGTTCCTTAGTCGTTAATAATTCTTCCAAAGTGAAAGCATTAAGAAATAGGTATAAGAAGGTGTAAGATGTGAACACACCTATGCACTCCAGAGGAAGGAGAGGGGATTCTCCGAAACACATAAGTCGAAGTCAAATGCACTGATAGCGGCAGACAGGGGAGGGCTGGCAACCTGTGGCCCGGGGGGCAAATACGATCAAGTGGCCCATTTCTACCATAATTTGACCCCACTGTCCCAGCCCACCCTCTTTTGTTAATTTTAAAAGTGGAATAAATATTGTGAAGTAAAGCGATACCACGTAGCTCACAGATGAAATGGGCTAAACTGCTGATACTATAGAGCTTGCAATTTAAGCAAAGCTACACTAGTGATACTATAGCGCTTACAAGGGAAATGGGTTATGACACTAGTGTAGCTTCATTTGCATTGTAGCTTTGTGGTATCATTTGGGTAGCTCTGTTTCATTTGTACGCTCTGTGGTATCACTAGTGTAGAGCAACAAGATGGAGATTAAGTGAGGCTGTGGCCCACTGGCCCAGACATATGGCCGGCCCAGGGGGAAGTTGACTCCCTGCCCCCCAGGCCAGCACTCCCCTGGCGGCAGAGTGTGGATACAGATGGGTGAAGACAAGCTCTCAAACATGTTACTGGAAAAACAAGGAGACGGTGAAGAAGTGTAGTACAGAAGGGAAGTTACAACATGGAACTGAAAATGGGGTAAGAATATGCATTCAATCTTATATATTATTAGGAGCCCGTAATATATATGTAGTCTCCTGTCCCTGCAATTTCCAAACAAATGTTAGTGGTACAAAGTCCTGCTGAGTCATGATCTAACACAAACTTGTTTGTTTTAACCCCTTAACAACCCTTGATGGTCATAGTACATCAAGGGTCAATCTGACTGAACGACCCATGACTTACTATGACCGTCATGGAGTTCCGGGCTCCCCCTGCGGCTGCACACCGTTCGGGGAGTCCAGAACCGGAAAAAAAAAAAAAAATGCTCTGCGGACGTTGAGTCGCGTTGTGGTGTTGATACGCCGGTCGTTAAGGGGTTAAACTTTCAAAAACATACAAGTGCCTTAAAGCGGAACTTTCACCTAAGCACAAGTTTGCTTTAATCCATTTAATAAACCGATTGTAACTGTGCTGAGGTTTTTTTTTTTGTTTTTTTTTTAAAAAAGATAGAAATGAAGTTTGAGGGTTTACCTTTTCCCTCTTGACGTCTTCTCATTCTGATAGGCACCATCTTGCCAATGAGAATACAGGAGATCCTCCTCCCCTCTGGTCTGTCAGTAAGCTGGAGAACTCTCATTGGCAGAGATCGATATCTAGCCAATGAGAGTACTCCAGCTTACTGACAGACCAGCGGGGAGGAGGATCTCCTGTATTCTCATGGGCAAGATGGTGCCGATCAGAATGAGGGGAAGAGTGAAAAAGTTAACCGTCAAATTTCATTTCTATCACTTTTTTTTTTTTTTTAAAAACAAAACCCAGCACACTTAGAATCGGTTTAATAAATGGATTAAAGCAAACTTGTGCTAAGGTGAAAGTTCCGCTTTAAGATTATTATGTAATTCTGTTATCCAATGTCTTAATATATTTACTTGTGCAGTACAAGGGTTACAGTGTGGTTATAGATATCATAAGAGAAAAAGTTATCATGAACATTTGCACTTTAAATATTGGACTACTAATTGAAAAGCCCATTACACGGGCCACAGTGCCACTGGCAGCCGGTCTCGGGGCAGTCATGCGTGGTAGAGACTGCCCACTCCGAAGGAGCGTCCAGCTCTGTATCAGCCGCGGTACAGGCAGTCTCTACTGTGCATGACTGCAGCACACGCAGCAGTCTCTACTGCGCATAACTGCATTGTTACACATGTTTTAGCGAATTATTATATAGGATTGGGCTATTAATTTCATTCACTTATTTTATTTATTCACCTGTGAATACAATTATTTGAAATTTCATCTGGTCTCATTTGGAATTCATAAACTTTTCATTCATTTTCATCCAATTAATCTCCATTCATCATTTTGTTCTTTGTACAATTCATTATTAAGTTAATTCAAAACCTGGGAATCTGGATTATTCATCATCTATATTCATCAGTTTTTTAATGTTTATTAACTTGGACCATTTATTCATCCTATCACAGATTTATTTGTCACTTAGGAACTGGGATCATTTGCTATTTATAATTATCACATTTATCGATATTAATTTGTATTTTTAATTTATCTTACCATTTTATTGATTTGATACTATAGTGTTATTCATTATTCATGCTTATTGGTTAAGCTTATTGTAGGTTTATGTAACAAGTATGTATATTTATTTTTATTATCACATGTTGGTATAGGCCTATAGTTAAGGTAGCCAGAATTGGCTACACTTTAATATTCAAGATTACAATTAGGATGTATTTCTGAGTATTCTGAGTCGGGGAGGGGGTAATCACCACAGTCTGTTTGTACATTGATTTGTTAGCAGATTGGAGTCAAAGGTGTTTCTCGCCTCAACAAATTGGACTACTGCTTTTATGTGTATTTTACGACTGCATTTGTGCTTACGCCCTTCACGTTTGTCTTTTTAAATCGACTGGTGGTGTTGTGTGTATATTTTGTGTATTAGTGGTGTTTTGGGTGTATTGTGTGTGTGTGTCCACATTCGGTCATATATTGGGAGTAAATTTGAGTATTCTGATTACACACATAGGGCACCAGAGTTTGTATATTGATTTATACAGGTTTCAGGGCACAGGTCGACTCATGGTGGTAGGCCTTTACTTGGTAGGTGGCCCTGTGCACTGTATATAAGGTATGTACAAAATTTAGGAGAGCTATATCAATATCCAGTATGAGATATATGCTTCATAAGGTGACATTTTAATAAAGTGTTTTTAAATATTCCTCTGGTATTAGTAAATATTTGGTATACATGTTATTATATTGATTGTTCATTAATGGTTAGGGCTAGGATACATGGATACTTGGACAGCCTTGAGAGTTAGTCTGCCAGCCCATTACCACCCATCATCCAGCTTTAATCTGCAAGTGAGTTGTACTTTTCACTCTCTGCTTCCAAGCTCTCAGTGACTGTTACTGGTTGTTGTTTCTGCATTTGTTCACCTAGTAACCCCCTCTGCCCTGTGGGTCCGCATCCTGTACTGTTAGCCAGAATGATAAGTGTGCAAATTATTTATTTATTTATTTATTTTCTGGAGAAGGTTGTTAGTTTCAGTTTATTGGAACCCTATTTGAAGACTGTGTTTAACCCATTCTGTGCCAGTCACATATGGAATATATCTGCCTCCCATAACTTGTATTTAAAAAAACAGACCTCATTAGGGGGCATCAGGACCATCCCGAAGCCCCCTGGATATTGATTGCCCAGTCGATAGTGCTTGGTGTTCAACAGCAGCCACTGTTGAGGGAAACTGAACTTCCAGGTAGACTGGGCTAGATTAGAGAAACCTTGTTCTACTTGCCACTGGTAGCCATAGACCCACACATACACTGACTGCTTCCCCATCCTAGTTCAGTTGTCCCACTGGTAGCTATAGAACCACATGTACACTCTCTACTACTCCAGCCTTGTTCCAGTGCTAGCCACTGAACCACACATATAGTTTCTGATACCCAGACCTTGTTCCACTGTCCACTGGTAGTCACAGAAACACACATACACTGTCTGAAACTCCAGCCTTGTTGCACCGTCCCACTGCTCGCCACAGAACCACAAATACTCTCTGAAACCTCAGTAATATTCCACTATTGGGCATTATTCCACTGTTAGGCATTAATCCACATATACACTTTTTCCCCAGCCTTGTACCACTGCTATGCCCAGAATCATGCATATGCTTTCTGATAGACTTGTGCACGGGCAAAATTTTCGGTAAAATTCGAATTCAGACAAATTTTTTTTTTTCTAATTTGGATGATCCTAATTTCGGACCGGGCCTATTCGATTCGAACGTAATTCTGATCCATTCCGAATTATTCGGCCGAATTTAACATGGGTTAAATTATAGCAGTGCATCTCCGTGCACGCTGCTATCATTCTTTGCAGACAGGGTGTGCATTTAGAAAAAGATCCATCCCAAAAACGGACATTGTCGTACATTGCCAGTCTGTGCATGTCACCTCTACTCCAGCATGGGATGCCAGTCACAATGCAAACGTCGAACATCGAGAACCCATGCCTGTCATTCAATTTAGCATATGTTCGAACATCGAAACCCCATGCCTGTCATATCCTACTCAACATAAGTGGTCGACTCGAACATGGACAAACTACATGTTACATTCTATGTTAGTACATGGGTAAAGATTAAGGTTTCATTTTCTGGTACCAGCCTCCTACCCTACTGTCCCTCTTTAGTACCCAAATTCCTTTCTCTCGTTTTCCTATCCTGATTTCCCCTCATATCAGATAACTCTATGTGTATATACATTGTAGTGTTTCATACTACATCAAGAATAAACATCAATGATTGTAATGTGATAGATGTAATGTGTTAAAAAGAAAAATTGAGACATTCTGTTGTGAACAAACTGCAACACAGGAGAGAAATAAAAAAAAAATGCTTGACATCTATTCTGAAGAGGGGTCCACAGCATTGTCTTAGTATAGCAATATCACCGTTTTCCGTGAGTGTGCAATACAGGGCTCTACGGTAATTGCTGGGAATTTCCCAACGTCATAATCAGGGGATGATGGGAGTTGTATTCTAACTACTGCTAGGAAACACATAAGTGATGCACATTCATCTCCCACCTAGAAATTATTTACACACAAGGCAACTCCCCCAAGTAATACCTAGCCCCTTTCCAAGTGAAAAGACTTACAGAAAGGATTCAGATCTCTTAGTGACTCACCTGTTATTGCCAGTCAGCGGGACCTGGAGAGTAGGAGGGGGTGATGCTATGGCTGCAGATTAAGTCTGGCACGGTGCTCTTAGTTGGTCACTCGTCACAATGTTGAAGCTCAGCCCGGCCAGCACCTTCTGGGTGGAGACACCTCACAGCAATTCTGTTCAGGACACATCATGCACTGTTGTGCACTCATACTAGGGATCCCAAATGTTTAGACTCATTTCGTACAGGGGGCACCCTCCTGTATTTGTAAAACCTCTCTAGCAAATCTGGGACGGTAGACCTATTTACTCAAGTCTTGACTTTAGGTGGGCGATAAACAATACAAAATAGGCATAATGTTTCACTATCACATAATTCACGTCACTGAAGCAGACAGCAGGCATCGCCACTGAGTGAGCATAGGGCTGCCCGGCTGCTGACAGTCACACTGATGGGACACCCTGCAACACAGAACTGGCGGAAGAGCACAAAATAAACATGTTATGGGACGGCAAATTGCCGCCCCTGTCAAAGTGCCGCCTGGGTCCATGGACCCACTGGGACCCGTGTAAGGGCCGGCCCTGTATTCAAACAAATACCTAATATTTTTTTATATTTTGCACAGGAACAAATATTACTTGCTCTTGCAGTGGCAATAACTGGAACTAATGCTGGCTGCCTACCTATGCCTAGCCTAATGCTACCTGCCTGCCTACACAACAACTGTACACTCTCTAATCTCTTCTTCTCTCTCTGAGCTCCAACAACGCAATGAGGAAATGCAGGCTGTCTGTCTGTGTGACTGTGTCATTAGTCCAACCCCCATCATGAAACGAAGAAGGCTATTCGAATACAGACAAAAGAGGGAAGTAGTGCATGAAACGGAGAATGGAATTGGACTAGAGACATGGAGGGAAAATTATGGAGGGAAAGTAATTGAGCGCGCACAGGAAGTACAAAAAAGTCCTGGTCAAAAGTAGTCTAAACTTTTGGAAATATGTAGATTGCCGAAACTTCCGAAAGTTTCGACGAATTTCGGACCTGGGCTGTTCGGAGTCGGATCATTTTTTCCGAATGACCCTTGAGTTTCGGATTGGCCGAATGTTTCCGAATGACCCCATTTTCGACGAAATCCGAATGTCTCCGAATGAATTCGCACATGTCTACTTCCTGATACCCTGTCCTTTTACAGTGATATCCACAGAACATAACATATACTGTCTGTTACCTCAGCCTTGTTTCACTGATTCCTAGCACCCTTTACAGTATGTTAACCCATACCAATGGATGAGAGTTGGTACCGTGTTAGCCGTATAAATACAGGAGGCAAATATAGTTTTTGATACCTTTTATTGGCTAACTAAGCAGATTTAAATGCAAGCTTTCAAGACCTTAGGTCTCTTCCTCAGGCATGTTATACAGATAAATATGAAAACATCTCTCTTAAATACAAGTACACATCACATTGTTTAGCATGGAAATCAGATAACAGAATGCAGTCCAGATCCAGATATCTTTGATCAGTCAATGGTAAATTGCACTCTTCCTCTGAGGCTTTAGAGGTATTTACGATGCTCTTGGGTCTGTGGAAAGGTCAGTCAACTTGGATGGGAGACCGCCTGGAACTACCAGGTGCTGTAGGCTTTTGCTTAGAAATTATATTTTGTCATAAATTCCTTATCCCTGTTCAACCCACTACAAATTGCATTAAATTTTAACATTAATTTTACCTCCCATACCTTTCTGTCCCTCTGAGTGGGACACTGTGCCCATTTTGGCAAAAATGTTCTCCCACTGGTGTCTCTGTCTTTTTGTTATTAACACTGGATCTGTGGGAATTAAATCTCCTATGTAGTGCTTGTCCAGTTTCTCCCACATACAGAGCTGTTGGGCATTTTGCACACATGATAAGGTATATTACATTGGATGATTTACAGGTGAAGGTACCATTGATCTTATGGTGTAACTGGGTGTTTGGAATTGGTATGTTGTCCGTGGTGTAAATGTGTGCACAAGTTTCACATCTCTTTTGTAGGCAGGGAGATGTGCCATTTTTTGTATTTTTACTCAGGGCACTCCTCACCATCAGTTGTTTCAAATTTGGAGGCTGTCTGAATGAGAGTAAGGGAGGCTGTGGGAATATGTTCTTGAGTCTTTCATCTGTATGTAGTTTCTTTTGAAGTTCTCTTGAAATTTTGCGTAGCACTTCAACCTGGGGGTGGTAAGTGACCACCAGTGGCACCCGGTTTCCCTTATGTTGTTCTTTGTAGTGTAACAGATTTTTTCTTGGTATTTGGGTAGCCTTCTGTATCTGACTGTCAATAATAGTTGCGCTGTAACCGTGTTTTATAAAGTCTCCTCTGAGTTCCTGGAGGTGCTTGTCACGGTCCATCCTGTCAGAACAGATGCGGTGGTATCTGATGGCCTGGCTGTATATGATGGAGTTCTTTGTGTGTTTTGGATGGAAGCTATTGCTTTTCAGGTATGTTGGTCTGTCTGTTGGTTTGCGGTATAGGGATGTGTGGATGGAGTTTTTCTGAATACTGATAGTTGTGTCAAGGAAGTTAATGCTTGTGCGTGAGTGACTGAGTGTTAGGTTGATATTGGGGTGGAATGTATTGTAATTCTCATGGAATTTGAGTAGTTCCTCCTCACTGGCGGTCCAGATGATAAGAATATCATCTATGTAGCGGAGGTAGACCAGGGGTTTAATCTGGCAGGTGGACAGGAAGTCTTCTTCCAATTTTGCCATAAACAGGTTGGCATATTGTGGTGCCATTCGGGTACCAATTGCAGTCCCCATTTTCTGAAGGTAGAGGTCCTGTCCAAACTTGAAGTAATTGTGGGTGAGAATAAACTGTATGAGTTTTGTTACCGGTTCCATGGGTGTGTTATTTTGTTCCAGATATCCCTGGCATGCTGCTATGCCATCTGTGTGTGGAATGTTGGTGTAAAGGGATTCTACATCCATAGTGGCCAGGATGGTGCTCTCTGGAATTGGCCCCAAGTCAGCTAATTTGTTTAGAAGATCTGTGGTGTCCTGAAGGAAGCTGGGTGTTTGTTTTACAAGGGGTTTCAGGGTATTTTCTACCCAGCCAGATATATTCTCTGTGAGTGTGCCAATCCCTGAAATTATGGGTCTTCCTGGGTTTCCTTCCTTGTGTATTTTCGGTAGCATGTAGAAATAGCCTATTTTTGGATCTGCTGGTATTAGGGGCCTTATCTGTTCTTCAGTGTTGGAGGGCAGTTCTTTTATGATCCTGTTAAGTTGTTTTGTATAATTTTTTGTGGGATCTTCTTGTAATTTTGCATAATATCTTTCATCAGAGAGTTGCCTATTTGCTTCTTGAATGTAGTCCACAGTGTTCATTATAACAACACCAGTGGGAGAACATTTTTGCCAAAATGGGCACAGTGTCAAGGATATTAAATTAACTGTATTGATGGGACTGTTTCGCACTCAGAGGGACAGAAAGGTATGGGAGGTAAAATTAATGTTAAAATTTAATGCAATTTGTAGTGGGTTGAACAGGGATAAGGAATTTATGACAAAATATAATTTCTAAGCAAAAGCCTACAGCACCTGGTAGTTCCAGGCGGTCTCCCATCCAAGTTGACTGACCTTTCCACAGACCCAAGAGCATCGTAAATACCTCTAAAGCCTCAGAGGAAGAGTGCAATTTACCATTGACTGATCAAAGATATCTGGATCTGGACTGCATTCTGTTATCTGATTTCCATGCTAAACAATGTGATGTGTACTTGTATTTAAGAGAGATGTTTTCATATTTATCTGTATAACATGCCTGAGGAAGAGACCTAAGGTCTTGAAAGCTTGCATTTAAATCTGCTTAGTTAGCCAATAAAAGGTATCAAAAACTATATTTGCCTCCTGAACCCATACCAATGGAACAGAGTATTTCTCAGACTGGTGGTAGGTACTGAATACAGTAGGAAATGCCATGCTGCTGGAAGATTTTATTACCTTTGAAGGGATTGAAGTATAACAAATTATTTTTTTTTCTACAGCACCACTTTCTGGAAATAATTGTTCACAATAGCCTAGGGGTAGAAAGACAAGCAACCCCACATTTGATGTGAATGAAAGTCTTCTTTGAAAAATTGTATACATTGCATACTTTCTTCACATATGTAATGACCATTTTAGTGCAGGCATGTCATTTCAAAAAAGAAAACAATTGAAATTCCAATGAAGTATAATTTTTATGAGCTGGCAGTAGGTACTGAATACAGAAGGACATTCTATGAATTTAAGATATTTTAGTATCTTTGAAGTGGTTGAAATGTTAAAAAGAATTAAGAAAAAATAAAAAAATATATATATAATTTTCATATTGCTCCACATTAAGGAAATATTTGTGCACACCAGTCCAGGAGTAGGAAAGCAAACAATCACTTATTTGATGTGGGTGAATGCCTACATTCTGAAATGGAAGGGATTTGGGTAAGTATTGTTTAGTGCTCCTGGCACCCTCTACTGTATGTCAACCCATACCAGAGGGGTACTGTTTTTCTCAGGCTGGCTCTAAGTGGTGAATAGTAGAAAATCCCATGGTATTGAAAGATTTTATTATCTTTGAAGTTATTTTTAAGTGTACAAAAGTGTGAGTTTGTTCAAATAGTACCATTTTCTTGAAACAGCTGTGCACACTAGCCATGGGGTAGAAATTCAAGTGACCCCTAACTGATGTGGCTGGTCGTCTACTTTCAAAAATGGTGTGCTTTTCATAATTTCTATTTCAGCAGGTGTTACAACCATTTTAGTACAGGGAAGTCATATTTGAAAACTATGAAAAATGAGAGATTGTAGTTAGTGTAGTTTTGTGTTTCTGGCACTATCTACAGTATATCAGCTCATAAAAGTAGACACTGTTTTTCTCAGAAGAGCAGTAGCTAATGAATACAATACAAAGTTCTATAGTTTTCAAACATTTTATTGCCTTTGAAGGGGGGGTGTAAAAAAAAGCCTATTTTTCCTGTAGCTCCAAATTCTGGAAACATTTGTGCATGCTAATCTACATTTTGAAAGGCTAGTCATCCCTCATTTGAGGCAGAGTGATATCTACTTTCAGCAAAAGTATGCTTTTCAATTGTAATTGTTATGAGGTAATTAAGCCTTCAAACTATGTTGAGGGCATTTTGGTTAGCTCCATGAAAATATCAATTAAAACTGTGTCACATGCTGTTATCAATCTGGGGCCCTAGGGAAGGAAACAAATTTATGCACCGATACATATTGGTAGTCACTGTACTCGGGGGATATGTGGCATTAGTAATTCATACTTTTCTGTTTCTTATGCTAAGCTTGCTTAACATGTGGTGCACATACTTTGAAGCTTTGTCTTCTAGAGTACCCAGAGGGGACTCTTGTGGTGCCGTTGGGAGACATAAATTACACAATTTACATCAAAAGGGGTGGGGCTTACTCACGAGTGGGGGAAAGGCTTAATGGATGTGTAAAAAAAGTAGGCTGGAAGTGGGAAGAACTGCATGGGGAAGGAGAAGAAGAGGGAGGGAAATGGGAGGAACAGGGTGGGAAGGAGATGAAGTGAGCAGAGTTTCTTATGAAACTCCCCACCGCCGGCGAATCAGTGTTTGTCCCTGGAGACCCAATATTCAGCTTCAAAAACAGAATTCTCTGGGGCAGATCCGGAGAGTTCACAAGTATGGCTGTACAGTAAATTGTGACCTTAGTGTAAATTTCTGAAACTTTTTAACAAAATTTCCTTGTTCAGCATTTTGTGTTACAATACACTTCAGCCACTTTCAGATTCATAGGTTATTTTACTTTCAAGAAATATCTTTTATATAGTTATTGAGCTGTTTCAGGGCAGTTTTACCATGTAACCAATAGAATGTACATTTTAGTGAATACATTTGAATATATTCTTTAGCAGTCATGTTAATTAGGGATCTGTGCACGGCATGTAAGTAGGTAAAACTATGTATATGTGTTATTGAGGTACTTAAGGGATGCAGGGCTTTTAAAAATAATTAAAACTTTCACAATCAACATACATATTTATTATGCATATTGTATAATATTAGCAAAATAAGTAATTATTTATATTTTTTGTATTTATTACATCATAGCTTGTCACATAATTCAAAATTTACTTCACATGAGGCACCATGAAAAAGCTGAATTTGTTCTGAAAAACAACACATAATTTTCCTATTTTCCTAAATGTATAAAGATACCTACAAGAAACATACCTATAACAAACATATAGCAAAAATGCAGTGTGCCTGGACTCCACAGTGCACAAAATTCCCAAAGCATTTGGGACTGAAAGGGTTAATGTTAATTTTAAAAGGGGAATGATATCTTAGGAATAAGAAGTTTCTCATTTGTAGATTTACCTAAGCAGCTGTTCTACATATAACAGTCAGGTATATCTATTTATTTTTACCATTTAGTTGCATACCTCCCAACATTTCAAATGGCCAAAGAGGGACACTTTTGTTTTAGGTGGTGTTTATGGGGGGTGGCTGGTGGGTGGGGCATTACCAAGAATTTGTAGGTTATTTCATGACCTACTGACACCTTTTTGTGTAACTGAATAAATTATTTAGAGCAAGACCAAAGTATTTTATTTACACAGATTAATTTATAAACACATATATTAAAGATTTACTACACATTTATGTGAGTTTTATTGTTGTGGAGCGTGTAATAAACACTACTCATTCTGATCTCCTGAAAAGAGGGACAAAAGGGTAGAAAAGAGGGACAGAGGGATTTGGGTCTGAAAGAGGGACTGTCCCTCCTAAAGAGGGACACTAGGGAGGTATATAGTTGCAGTTTCCTCTATATAGTGGTCTCCACTGAATCTGCCACTAGGTCACACCTTATCACAGCAAAGAGTAGACTTCAATAGAATGGCTTATAGGGGTCACTAGATTATCACATAGTAAACTGAAACAAAGACTTACATAGTTCATAAGATAAGAGTTACCAATAGCATTAAGGTTAAGTATGTAATAACGTGGACAAGGGTATTGTTGTTGTAATATACTTAGATTTTGCAAAGGCCTTTGATACAGTACCTCACAACAGGTTACTGCATAAATTAAAATAGTTATTTTTGGCAGGGGATATCTGTTCATGGATAGAGAAATGGTTAAATGATAGATGGCAGGAAGTTGTTGTAAATAGAACCTTTTCAGCTTGGTCTAAAGTTGTAAGTTTATTAATGATCTAGAAGTGGGTATTGAAAGTAATGCCTGTACTGATGGTACTAAGCTGTGTAAGGAAATACATACAGAGCTGGATGATTTTTTCTCCACAGAAAGATTTGGATACCCTGATATATGGTCTTGAATCCATGTGGTCCTTGTGGAAACTAGTTGTGTATTTGTGCACAGTAGTATGAACAGATTTATAGATGCCATGGGTTTTCAAACAATACTAATGCTGCATTAACAGAACTTAAACAATAAACACACAACAATATGTTTACTCATAGAATAGCAACAGGGAAGGCAAATGAAAGTGCTTCTCTATCCTGACCTTTATAGATCTGTATATCTCTGTAACTGGTTGTTTTCTTGGCTTTAGGCCCCCTTGGGAAAGAATGCTGGGCCATACTAGCAGAAAATCCACAGAGGCACTTTGAGGGGACTCTGTAGTATGTCTCTCAGTGCTCCTAAGACAGAAAACTCCTGTGCCCTGATCAACTCCAGATGGGATCCTTAGAGACATCCTTTAATGTGAATACATAGCCTGGGCTAACCCCTCCCATCTAAGAGATGTCTCAGGGATCACCCAATAACCAGTGGGACACTTGGCAAAGGCTAATTCTACTTACCCCAGGGTACGTGACGAGGTTGGCAAGCTTTAACATATTTTGGCCAAATTACGGAATAGAATCCTCATATTTATTAACACAGTGTATTATATATACCAAATACAGGGCACATATTTGCACAACCTGTATGTAGAAGTGTGGAAGTCTGGAGAACCCTCTCATCCCTTGCTGCTATGTATACTGTAGTCATATGACACTTTTCTAACTTTATTAATTATATGTAATTATTAAGGAGAGTTAGTGCTATGAGTTACTTTTACTCTTTTTTACCTATATAAGTAAATATATGTTTAGGGCTGCTGCAAAATATTAGTTTATATACACTAGCTAGGTGGACAATATATTTTGCAATTCCATAGACACCTCTTAGAACCCAGGGGATTAACCTTTTGAATGCCAGATATCTAAAGCACTGCATTGCAATGCTCAAAGGCACTGAAATGTTTTTTTTTTTATTTTGTTTTCGCCAAGCCTAAATGCTACTGTATTTTTGTCCCCATCATGCTGGTACATGAACTATGATTTCTGACCAGCAGAAGAATAACAAAGCAGGACTCTATCTGGAGGTCTCAGAAATTCTATGACAGGGAAAGGAAGAGATGGATTTCAGAAAATTAAGAATGTTCTGCCTCAGGCAACCAATTTGTCTGGCAAGATCCTATAAGGAAAAAAAGGCAGCCCAGCCAGTTCTAAGTAAAATTGACTGTAAATGGTGGTTGCTGCTGACCTAGAGAAAACCCAGTACAGATTGAACTGTATTCTGATGTGCTGGGCAAATAAGGGGAAGGCATGTATCAAAAACCACAAAGCCTGATCTTGTTCCCTTCTATTTGTGCTACTGCTGCCATGCTCCGCTTCCTCCTACATTATTAATTGGATGCAGGAAATCCCGCTGCACACATTATGGAAGAGTATGGGATTTCCATATCACAAGTCTCCTTTTCGTGTCTCCTTGAACATTTTAGGGTTTGCGTTTAAGGTTTGTAAAAAGGACCCTTTGAGTGCTTCACAATATGTTTGATCCCTCCTTGGAATTTGAAGGGTTAAAGGAAAACTATTATTTGTTTTGGCTTTTTGTACTTATCCACTAAATATAATTTTTAGCATCTGAATAAACAATTCATTTAGTAACTTGGTTTAAAACTTACATTTTCCTATTTATTTTTTCACATTATATCTTGCTGATAAACGTGCATTGCTGTGCATGCTGACTGAATGAACTGAAGATGCATGTTAAGTGGATTTAATCCTTTGAAGGTTAATTTGAGAGCTCCCAACATTTCAAATGGCCAAAGGGGGACACTTGTGTTTTAGGTGGAGTTTCTGGGATGGTGGCTGGTAGGCGGGGTATTACTGAGAATAAAAGATTTAGAACAAGTATTTTATTTAAACAGATTATTTTACAAACACATATACTGAAGATTAACTAAACATTTATGTGAGTTTTATTGCTGTGTAGCAATGTGATAGATTAATATACACACTAATCACTCTGATTACAAAGAGGGACACCAGGGTAGAAAAGAGGGACAGGGGGATTTGGGTCTCAAAGAGGGACATTTGGGAGGTATGTCATTTTATGACTTTTCTCGTGTTGCTGTAGTGAACCTTCTGCTATGAGGTCCCCCCTCCCTCCTTGCTACATTTCCTTGTTTATATTTACAGTGTGCTGTGGTCTGTGGACAGATGTGTGTGAATGTGTTTCTGAATATTTGTGTGGGAGAATGTGTGTATGAATGTGCATGTATATGTGCATGCATGTAGAGCCACATGTGTGTTTGCTCTCAAATGTGCCTGTGTACAATTGTGTAAGCATATGAATTGGCATGTGTGCAAATGTATGTACTTGCAAATGTGTCAACTATGTGCATAAATGTTTGCATGCAAAATCTGTGCATGAATGTGCAGGCATGTGTCCATGTGAATGTAAATGTGAATGCATGCGAACAAGTCGTTGAATGTGCGTGTGATTACGAATGTACGCATGCTTGTGTGGCCATCCACCTGCTTTGGAGTAGAACTGGGCAGACAAACACAACAGGAGCTGTGTTCCACCTGCTTTGGAGTAGAACTGGGCAGACAAACACAACAGGAGCTGTGTTCCAGCAAAAGCTACAAAGCCACTGCTTCATCACACCAAGGCTATTAACTGAGCTGGGTGGGGAGAGTGAGGTACCTCTCCTTCTCTGTACCCTACCACACAAGTAATACACTTACCTTCTCCAGCTAAGAGGAACAATATTTAGGGTGCTGTGTTCAAAAAATCATCTTAATGAAAAAATTGGTGGATCATGAGCTTACTTGGGAACTCTCCGGATCTGCCCCAGAGACTCTGGTTTTTACAGCTGATTACCAGGTCTCCGGGGACAGACGCTGATTCTTTAGTGGTGGGGAGTTTAATAAGAAACTCTGCCCATTTCTGCTCCTTCTCACCCTGTTCCTCCCATTTCCTCCCCTCTTCTACTCAATGCTGACCAGTTCCTCCCACTTCCCGCTCACTTTTGGTAACATATCAATTAAGCCCAGCCCCACTCACGAGTAAACCCTGCCTCTCCAGGGACTCCAGAAGACAAAGTTCCCAGGTATGATCATGAGTTGGTGGTAAAAGAAGGACCAGATTTTCAGAAGTAAATTTGTCACATTTAAAATTGTGTAATAAAGAATTTAAAATGATGGTAAGATCTTCATAAATATTGCCCTTAAAATTTCTGATGTTAAACATGTCTTTAATTTTGTCTTCAAAACACATTTTAAAACAAAGTTATTTTTGTCTTTAAAACTATACATTTTTCAATATTTTTTTTACTAGTTAACTTAATACTACTGCTCCTCACTCCTGCTAACAATACTTTAATTTGTCTTCTCCAAATTCAAGTCATTTTATTTTGTTGGGAAAAAATTAAATTAATTAGATAAAAAGTGATGCTAAAATAAAATATTTTTTCTGAAAATACCTTACAGTATGGTGATAGGTTGATTCCAATGCCACTTTTAAGACTGCTTTTTCCCTTTTGGCTGATATGTTTGGATTTGATGCAAAAAATGACAGAAATATGTATGAGAATTGATGGACCATAGAGTAAAAACCTTTTTATTCTGATTACAGACAACACAACTTTTTGAACATCTTCCCTTAGTCCTGATTGGCTACAGGTATGTCCAAAGCTTCACATGCTTACCATCCTTAGTTCTAACCTGACACTTAGTCTATCCCACAGGGAGCAGTAAAGCAGGCAAGAAGTACAAGGTGCGTGTGAAATGCTAGCGAAAACACAAGATTCATAAACAATAACCAGAACTACAGCAAAAAATATGGTTTTAGCATTACCAGAATCCACAAACCATACCCTGCAGCATATCATTTTTTTATTTTAACACGACAGTTGATCTTTAAAAAGATAGTAATGTTTCAAAATAAAAATAGCTCCAATTAATCTTCATAGTATTTTTCCCTGTATTTCTCCATTTTTGACTTCATGCATATGGCCCTTAGTAGGCATACCTGGGTACTTTCAGTTGAGGGCTACCCGGAGGGTAGTCCTCTGTTCAGCAGGGGGTAACAAAAATGACGCTATTCACGTCAAAAAGGGGCGGGGCTTAACTCGAGTGTTGGGGGGATTTAACCCTTTGAGTGCCAGAGTGGTACGGAATGCATTGCAAAGCAATGCATTCCGTACCACTCTGGTACTCAGAGGGTTAAATGTGTCACACAGAAGGCTGGGGACGGAGGCACAATGGGAGAAAAAGCAGATGTGGCAGAGTTTCAATAGAAACTCTCCACATCCGGAGGAATTTGCCTCTGCCCCGGAGACCCGGTAAAGCTCTGTCAGAACCGGAGTCTCCGGGGCAAATCCGGAGAGTTCCCAGGTATGTTAGTAGGGACTGAGCAGGGATTCTGCTAGGCACTACCTGTGGAGGCTAATGACACAGACCTCATGCTTAAAGCCCTGGGTCTCGTTGCCAGCTTGGGATGCAGCATCATCTCTCTACTAGTAATGGTGCAAATGGCCTGTTTAGTGTACTAAAAGCAATAAGGTTAAAGAGATAGTACTGTGTGCATGTGACGTTAAGTTTGATTATTCATTATACTTTTTTATAACATATTATAAAGACATTGTAACTTTAAAATGGCATTTTGCTTTTGCACAGGCCCTGAGGATTTGCTAGGTTCCTAAATGATCCAGGGCTTAGGTTAAAGAGATAGTATTGTGTACATATGACGTTAAGTTTGATTATTCATTATACTTTTTATAACAAACTGTACCTTTCTAAGTGTCTATAATGTTGTATTATTTGTGTTATTTTATTTCCCCCTTCCACCCCTTTACCCTATGTCATGCTGACTTCCCTCAGAGCAGAAAGCCGTTCTGGATGGATCATGAGGAGGGACAATCTTGTCAGAGGAGGCAGGGTTTTCCTTATACTGCTAGACACAATGTCTAACTCGTCACAGTTTGTCCGGTGAAGCAACCAGCTTTCAGATCTGAGGGGAATCAGCGTGATGAAGGGAAAAAGGGCAGGAGGGGACACTAAAATAAAATAACACAAGAATACAACATTATGGACACTTAGAAAGGTACAGTATGTTATAAAATGTATAATGAATAATCAAACTTAAAGTCATATGTAACCTAAGCCCTGGATCATTTAGGAACCTAGCAAATCCTCAGGGCCTGTGCAAAAGCAAAATGCCATTTTAAAGTTACAATGTCTTTACAAATGCAACATTGTCAGTTCAGTATGTTGGTCTTTAGAGAGAGGGCGCTAGTCCATCCCAGGGGCAATCAGTCTGTAACCAATATACTAGTCACAGAAGTGAAGGCTACCTGCATCAGAATACATCCAGTGTAGATGGGTCTCATTGGATAGATAAGGGGTGGGTAATCTGTGATTTCCAACTGTTGTTGGACTACAACATCATCAGCTGCATACCTTGGAACTCTCTGGATCTGCCCTGGAGACTCTGGTTTTTAGAGTTAATTACCGGGTCTCCAGGGACAGAGGGTTATTCTCTGATTGAGGGGAGTTTACTGTCCAATTCTCCTCCATTCTTCATACTTCCCACAATGTTCCACCCATTTTAATAGCAAACCCCACCTTTCTTCTTCTCAATCTGCATCATTAAGACTTGCCCCTTCCCAGCTCATGAGACCTCTCCAGGCACACAAAAGAAAAGGGTTCCCAGGTATGGTCATCAGATTACTATTTGCTGTCTGAGTATGACACAAGCTTCAGTCCAGCAACTGCAGGACAGACTTAAATTGCCCTTCTCCTGGGTTTCCAATTCAACCCTTTAATCCTGGTCAATTGTAACCCTTTGATTGCCAGAGGAGTATGCAATCACACTGCAGGGCTGTACAGGCAGCACTCAGGCCCAGAGCAGTGCTAGACTAAAACTCTGATAATCCTTAGGTGGCCATGTTTAATATGTGGCTGGTGTTAAGAGATTAGGTGTCAACCCTATTCACCGCTAGGCTAGGTGATCCATATATCAGTACTGACCCTTGGTTTATTATGAAAGTTCATCCATCAACACTTTATCATTTTAGTTAAGAAACCTATTTGCCGAGTTGGTAAATTGTAATTTTATGGTACATATATGCACTGCACATGTAGGGGTATTCTAAGTGAAAAACTAAGCTTTGGCTGTAGGCACCAAGAAAAAACTGGAACCAACCAACTACAGCATAAGAGACAAATATAGAAACCAAATGTAGTGCACTGGATTTCAAACAATGGGAATTTACATTTATGCTCTATAGTGCCACTGATTTTCTTTTTCTACATTATATATGTAATTTGTATTACAAAAGTACTTCAGACCTCAAGAGGGGTATCATGACCCCTCATGACACCCCCCTAGCAGTCTCTCTCTGACCCCCATTCGGTGCATCGGTACACGTCATTAGTCATGTGCGTGGCGTTCCAACCAAGATCAAAGCGGTTCTTAAGGGAGTTTCACTTCCTGGACCGCTTATCATTAAGGAGTTAAAGACCAGAGGTGTGTGCAATGTGTTGCTTTGCAACGAGATGTCACACCACTCTGGCCCTTAAGGGGATAAGATCTAATAGCTCTTGATTTTGTTGCCAACTTGGTGCATGTAACATGCTAGTGTCCTTTCTAATAATGGTGCAATTGGGTCTCATGCTGAAATAACTATACCAGTGTTAGATTTCTTCTGTCCGATGAATGCTCTTATGCAAAATAAATTTGCCTGCCCCCACACTACCTAGCCATTGTCTAAGCAACTCTGTGCAGCTGTTGTAAAATCTAATAGATGTTGCTGCAAACACCTACCATTCTCTGTCACTTACTACCCTTCCACACAATCTGAATTTTTATCAGTGTTTTTGAGGCTCTTATTGGGTGGGTGTGTGTGTGTGGGGGGGGGCATTGCATACTGTATTTCTCGTTTACCAGAAAATAACACATCTACACTAGTCTTTACAGTAAAATGGTATGGGTGAGAAGGGGGTAGGAATCATACAAAAAAAAAATATGAAAAGATAGTAACATAGTACCATAGTAATTTAGATTGAAAAAAGACTTGCGTCCATCTAGTTCAATCCTTTTCCTATTCCTGTTTACCATCAATACAGTAATTTCAAATTCTGCCTTGAATGGGGGGAAAAACGTATTTAAAAAAAACTAGCAACAAACAAAATCTCCCATTAGTACATGGGGGTGCACCCATTTCACCATCTTAACCCCTTAGGGACCCTTGACGTACCAGGACCGTCACGGTCCTTGAACTACTCAAGGACCGATGACGGTCATGGTACGTCACGTACCTTTTACTTACAGCGCTCTACCGGGAGCGCTGTAAGTAAAAATAGGGCCTGAAATAGACCGCTCCAAGATCGGAGCGATCTCTTTCAAGCCCCATAGTGACGCGCCGATACACGTGACAGGTCACGTGTACCGGCGCGTCAAAGTGCCCCTATGCGGTCGTTATGGGATGGAAATGTCCCATGACCTCCGGTCCTTAAGGGGTTAAAGACCTTAATGCCTCTACCACCTCCCCAGTAGCTTGCATATGGAAATGGAGTACGGGTACAACATATGCTCTGTACATTATTAGCACATAACATGAAAGTGATCTCAGAGGAAAGCTTCCAAATATCCATACACTTTCCCAGTGCAATCCCCTTAATGGAAGGGGCATAAAAGGACAATTTTATATATAAGTAGCTTAATAAATTGGTATTAACCCCAAAAGCACTTTTGTGGCCACTTGAACAAACTTGGGGTGCCAGATTTTTTTCTATGACGACTTTTACAAAATGTGTATGCTGATGTTCAATAATATTCTCTAGCTCATGGGTGCTCAATGTGAGGCCCTCCAGCTGTTGCTGGATTGCAACTCCCATCATGCCACACCGGCCTTACATTTACCACCCTTGTTCTAAATTGTAAGCTCACTCAAGCCAGGTCCTCACTACTGTTTATTTTCGTGAGGTTCTGTATGCCATTGTACCGTTAAGTTCTCCCCAATATCTCGTACAGATCTATAGAGTACATTGCTTCTATGTAATAAAAAAGGATGATAATAATATTTATTTCAGTTCTCATGCACTGTATGCCCTTTATTCTCATTCAGATTGTAAAATCCAGGGATTAATATTTATATATATTGTTTCCCTTCAACATAATTCCCTTGACAAACAACCACTAAGAATTTTGTGGAGCTTTGTAAATTGAAGCCTGTTTTAGGGACGCCTTGAGCAAAAAGTGATTGAGGATCACTGCTGTAAGAAATCTGTTCCAGCTCCTAGTTTAGGGCAGAACTGTATTAGTACATCTCCCCCTTATATGCCTAACCATTTCACTGCCAGAGGGGTATGCAATGCAATGTGTTGCGTACCCCTCTGGCTCTTAAAGGGTTTAGTGAACTATATAAATAATTTCTATGAATACATTCATCATTGGGGTTTCAGTTAGTATTTAACCTCTTGGATGCAATGTGTTGTAGACCTCTCTAGCATCCAAGAGGTTAATAATCCCCGATTTTAGGCTTTGATGGTAACTGCTCTCCTGCAGCACTTGACTGCATGGCCTCTCTAGTTCCATGACAGACGTGTAAAGCTCATGCAAGCCCAGAGGTTGTCACCACAGATCATGTGCAGATTCTACCTCAGAAGTGGCTCAGGGCTGAAGGGTTAATCAATTTGTCATTGTTTTCCCTCTCACCAATTGTTCATAACTGGAGAGCTTTTAAAGTGCCATAGATCCTGATGTCCCAGTGTCATAATGTGACAGTAATAGTTACACTCGGCTCAGCGAGCCAGCGCAGGAAGATGGATTGCTTTCCATGCACCAATTATAATCTGTCCATCTAAGTGATAAAGAGGGGGTGGTAGTGATGGGGAAGGGAGGAGGACTCTATTGGGGCCATTCTCTACTTCTACATAAAGGGATAGATCTGACACCAGTTTATCTCTCATTTTCCGTGGGGGTTGTAGTATATGATGTAAAACAAAGCCATTTATTTCTCTTTACTTGTTAAAGGCCATGTGTAAATTAACCCGTTAAGTGATGGGGATCACTCCAATCTATTGCAATGCCTTAGACTAGAGTAGTCAGTTTCCGTCCTTACAGCTGTAGGGAACTAATACTCCCATCATCCCCAACCAACCATTGGCAGGATGTGGGTAATGGGACTTGTAGTTCCTAACAGCTGGAGATCCAGCTATTGACTACTCCTACCTTAGAGACTTTCCTGGTACCGAAGAGGTTAAAGGTTAAGTTGCTTAGATTGTTTTATTCATATCTCCAGTCAGTTTAATATTGCTATAATAGACACGGATCAGCTTGATATGACACAGATCAGGAATCTACAACTGGATTAGGAAAATGTTTGCCATTAAAGAAAGTCATTGAAAAATGTCCTGTTCCTTTCTCTTTCCCAGAGGAAACTCCTGTTAAGGGCTTTTTCTTCTGACATCTTCCTGCAGTGAACTGAGTTGGGTTCCCAGCTAAAAGAAATCCGTGTTGTCTGTTGCCTGTGTTGTCTCCTGCAGAAATTCCCTCTGCAAAGCCTTTGTGAACTCCATGTCTTCCACCAAAATGTTGTATCCTGTATTTATTACAAGGCTAGAGTTAAAACAAGTTTGATGATTTCCCTTGCTAAGCAGGATGTGGATGTATGGCTGCAGTGTAGTCTGGGTTATGGTTTAAGTGGGAGAGAAGGGTAGGTTGGGTATTTGCATCTTAACCCTTTTCCATGGACTTTTCCCATAGCAAACTGAAATGAGTGAATGTGCATGTGTGTTCATAACTATACATGTGTTCGTATTGTATGGGTAAGTGATGGACTGCGCTTATGTGTGCCTGTGTTTGTGTGTGTCTGTGTGCATGCATGTGTGCCAGTGTTTGTTTGTGAATGTGTGTGCCTGTGTGTGTGTGCATGCATGTGTGCCTGTATATGTGTGTGCATGCATGTGTGCCTGTATATGTGTGTGTGTGCATGTGCTTTTCTGTGTGTTTGTGTGTGTATGTGCCTGTAATTGTGTGTGTGTACCTGTATGTGCATGCGGGTGTGCGCGCATGTGTGTTTGCGTGCATAATGTGTGTCTGTGTGTGTGTGTGTGTGTGTGTGTGTGTGTACATGCGCGTGTGTCGGTATGTGTGCATGGATGTGTGTTTTCGCACACAATGTGTGTTTGGTGTGTGTGTGTGTGCGCGGGTGCATGGTTGAAACCACAGGTACGTAAGTGGAAATATCAAATGTCTCCTATTCCGCAAAACATCCTTGGGACAAAAATAAACTTTTTGCCCATCCCTAGCAATAACCCTTTTCATCTTCAGCTACCCAATATAATATTGAGATCTGTAGCTTTCTTACTTCTGCCATATATGTTTTATTAATTACAACTACACCCCACTTCAGCACATGAAGAAATAAGTATGAATGATTAAATAGAGACAGTAAGAGAGGCCCCAGTTCTCAGATCCGTTTTGTCTCAGCCTGTACTCAGGACACTAATGAACAGTGAGTAGCAGTCAACTTGGTCCACTGGAGACTTACAAAATGAGGGTAAAAATGTGTCATATCAGGTATAAGGGCCATATAGGCTGTGTTAAAGAGGAGCAATTCTGCTTGTGGGAGGAAGAAATAATCTAGTGTTCTTTTGAACATAGGGCTCTAAAGGCCACATGCACACAGAAGAGGAGCATTCCAGGGGACAAATAAAAAATCCCCAAATTCTCACAGACTTAATTGTGGCATTTTACCCATTGAATGCTAGAGACGTCTCCAACAAACTGTTTTAAAATGCGTTGGAGATCTCTCTAGAATTCAAATGGTTAAAAGACACATTTCAGTCAACAGAGATTTTGATCTCTCACCCTTGATGAAGCTGGTATGCCCTTTGGTCCTTAGATTATAAACTGTGCACTGAAACATTCCAAAATACTGGCACTGCAGTACACTGACCTGTTAATGTACTAAGGCTGGAAGTGCCATGATTTGTTTAACCAGATATGATAGTGGGACTTTTAGTGGTATGCAATCCACTGAGCATGAGGCATCATTTGTTGGGGTGACCATTAGTGATGAGCGAGCACCCCAATGCTCGGATGTTCGGGTGCTCTGACCGAGCACCCCCTGAGGCTCGAGTGCTCGGCCGAGCATCCGAGCCCCATTGAAGTCAATGGGAGGACTCGAGCATTACACCAGGCACCCCCTGCTCTGATGAGGGGAGGGTGCCTGGTCCATAGGAAAAGGGCAGAAAAAGATGGAAACACTACAGAAATGGTTCAGGGACAGCATAGGGAGGATGTCTGGATGCACCTTGGACTCCAACATCGCTGCTGGGAACGATCTTTCGCCCGTAGTACGCCATTTTTACAGACTGACCATAAAACACACAAAAAGGAAAATAAAAACGACTTTAGGCGAAAAATTGTTACCAAACAATATTTGCTGTATATTTACTTGTATATCATCTGCAAATTCTCCCAAAAATTTCCTTGATTTTCAGAACTGAGGCCATGATTAAGAGGGAAACGTGCGCAGAGGCAAATTCTCCCAAAAATTTCCTTGATTTTCAGAACTGAGGCCATGATTAAGAGGGAAACGTGCGCAGAGGCAAATTCTCCCAAAAATGTCCTTGATTTTCAGAACTGAGGCCATGATTAAGAGGGAAACGTGCGCAGAGGCAAATTCTCCCAAAAATTTCCTTGATTTTCAGAACTGAGGCCATGATTAAGAGGGAAACGTGCGCTGAGCTGACCATCTAAAACATTATGGGTGAGGGTCTGCTGCAGAGCTGACCATCCTAAACATTATATGCGAAGGCCCGCTAGTGAGCTGACGCTATAAAACATTATATGAGAGGGCCCGCTAGAGAGCTGACCCAATAAAACATTATATGAGAAGGCCCGCTGGTGAGCTGACCTATATAAAAATTGGCAAACAGGGCCCGCTGGTGAGCTGGCCCTATATAAAAATTATATCACAGGGCCCGCTGGTGAGCTGGCCCTATATAAAAATTATATCCCAGGGCACGCTGGTGAGCTGGCCCTATATAAAAATTATATCCCAGGGCATATGGAAGAGGAGGAGGAGGATGAGAAGATTAAGAGTCAACCATATACCCGTTTTTTGGGTGGAAGGGGTGAATGGGAATACAGAGTATTCCCATCATTGTAAATAACATATATAAAGTGAGTTTATGTTCCCCCGGGGCTTTCCTCCAGTGGAGTGGAGAAGTCAGGGGAAATCCAGGCCTTGTTCATTTTTATAAGTGTCAACCTATCAGCATTGTCGGTGGAAAGGCGGATACGCTTATCTGTTATGATGCCACCAGCAGCACTAAATACCCGCTCAGACAGAACGCTGGCGGCAGGGCAGGCCAGCACCTCCAAGGCGTAGAGTGCCAGTTCATACCACGTGTCCAGCTTGGACACCCAGTAGTTGTAAGGCACAGAGGGATCATTGAGGACGCTGACACGGTCTGCTACGTACTCCTTCACCATCTTCCAAAACTTTTCCCTCCTTGTGACACTAGGCTGCGCATCAGGGTGAGGGTGCTGCCGGGGTGTCATGAAGGTGTCCCACGCCTTGGAGAGTGTTGCCCTGCCTTTGTCGGAACTGCTGTGTGCTCCCCTTTTCTCCCCTTCTCGGTTGGCCAAGGTAGCACGTACTCTGCCGCCAGCGTTGTCAGATGGAAAATTTTGGAGCAATTTTTCAACAAAAACCTTCTGGTATTGCACCATTTTGCTTGTCCTCTCCACCGGAGGAATGAGAGATGAGAAATTCTCTTTGTAGCGGGGGTCCAGAAGGGTGAACACCCAGTAATCCGTGTTGTCTAAAATGCGTACAACGCGTGGGTCACGG
This sequence comes from Rhinophrynus dorsalis, assembly GCA_037306005.1. Lineage (NCBI taxonomy): Eukaryota > Metazoa > Chordata > Amphibia > Anura > Rhinophrynidae > Rhinophrynus > Rhinophrynus dorsalis. The sequence goes on from CM074719.1 coordinate 504,644,924, forward strand.
GAAAGGCAGCCTAACATAAAGTCAGCCATGTGTGCCAGAGTACCAACAGTCAAGATTTCGCTGTCCTCACCAGGAGGCTGACTCTCAATATCCTCATCCTCTTCCTCCTCTTCTGCCCACCCACGCTGAAGAGATGGAACTAAAGTTCCATGGCTACCCTCTGTAGCGGAGGCAACCGTGTCTTCCTCCTCCTCCTCCTCCTCCTCCTCCTCCGCCTCCTCCAATTGTCGCTGAGAAGACGAAGTGAGGGTGCTCTGGCTATCACCTTGTGTAAGCTCTTCCTCCCCCATTTCCACCTCTTCCACATGCAAAGCGTCGGTTTTAATTGTGAGCAGCGAGCGTTTCAGTAGACACAGAAGTGGGATGGTTACACTGATAATAGCGTTATCGCCGCTCACCATCTGTGTCGATTCCTCAAAATTGCGTAAAACCTCGCAGAGGTCTGACATCCATTCCCACTCCTCACTTCTGATTACAGGAAGTTGAACGGAGAGGCGACGACCGTGTAACAGCTGGTACTCCACTACTGCCCTCTGCTGCTCACAAAGCCGGGCCAACATGTGGAAGGTGGAGTTCCAGCGCGTGCTCACGTCACACAGCAGCCGGTGAGCTGGCAATTGTAAGCGCTGCTGCAGCTTCAACAGGCCGGCCGAAGCTGTTGATGACTTACGGAAATGTGCACACACGCGGCGCACCTTGGTCAAGAGATCATGCACATTGGGGTAGGTTTTTAGAAATCGCTGCACCACTAAATTAAATACATGCGCTAGGCATGGTACGTGTGTGAGCTTGCCGAGCTCCAAAGCCGCCACCAAGTTACGCCCATTATCACACACAACCATGCCTGCTTGCAGGTTGAGTGGCGAGAGCCACTGCTCGGTCTGGTGACTAATCCCCTGCAACAGCTCTGAGGCCGTGTGCTGTTTGTCCCCAAGGCAGATCAGCTTCAGCACGGCCTGTTGACGCTTCCCCACTGCAGTGCTACACTGCTTCCAGCTACTGGCTGATGGGGGAGTGGCGGTGTGTGTAGAGAATTCGGAGGTGGAAACGGAGGAGGAGGAGCCAATAACGTAGGTGCTGGTGGAAACCCTGATGGAGGTAGGGCCCGCAATCCTCGGCGTGGGTAGCACCCGTGCCATCCCAGGGTCCGAGTCGCTCCCAGCCTCCACGACATTCACCCAGTGTGCCGTAAGGGAAATGTAGCGTCCCTGGCCACAAGCACTTGTCCATGTGTCAGTCGTTAAGTGGACCTTCCCAGTAACTGCGTTGGTCAGGGCACGGGTGATGTTACGGGACACATGGTGGTGTAATGCGGGGATGGCACACCGGGAAAAGTAGTGGCGGCTGGGGACCGCGTACCGAGGGACAGCTGCTGCCATCAGGCTGCGGAAGGACTCAGTGTCCACAAGCCTAAATGGCAGCATTTCGATGGCCAGTAATTTTGAAAGGTGTGAGGTTAGTGCTATGGCCTGTGGGTGGGTGGCTGGGTACTTTCTCTTGCGCTCAAATGCCTGGGGTAACGACATTTGGACGCTGTGCTGGGACAGGGAAGTGGATGTGGTCGCTGATGGTGCTTCAGATGGTACAGGTGCAGGGCGGGAGGTATGCGGGCCTGCGCCTTCGACAGGCGATTGGCCGGCACCGAAAACAGGGGAAGAGGAGGCAGTGGTGTGGCCTGCAGACACAGGTGGGCGATCCAGGCGTTCCTCCCACTTACTACGGTGCTTGGATGCCATGTGTCGGATCATGCTGGTGGTGGTGAGGTTTCTAGTGTTCATGCCTCGGCTCATTCTGGTGTGGCACAGGTTGCAAACTACAATTCTTTTGTCGTCCGCACTTTCCTTAAAAAAACGCCATACCGCGGAACACCTACCCTTTGGCAAGGTAGATTTACGCAAGGGGGTGCTCCGTGGAACATTTGCGGGCCGGTTTGGTGCGGTCCGCCTTCTTTCTGTAGCCACACCACTGCCTCTTCCAGCCTGTTGCGGTGCTGCAGATGGCTCACCCTCAGGACTGCTGTCATCGCTCGGCTCTACACCTTCCCAGGTGGGGTCAGTCACCTCATCGTCCACCAAGTCCTCCTCCACTTCCTCACTCTGATCATCCTCCTCAAGTCTTGATCCCACCACATACTCAGTCATTGACAACTGTATAACATTCTCCTCAACAAGGTCTTGAGACGGAAATAGTGGTTGATTTAATGGCAACTGTGTCTCATCATCATCATCATCATCATCCACTACTTCCTTTGACCTTAAATGCCGTTCACATCTGTCATCTTCTTGTGATTGGGTAGCCTCTAGAGGTTGTGAATCAGGGCACAAGATGTCATGTTCCTCTGCAAGCGTGCTTGGAGAGAGGGTCAAATGAAGGATTGGTGATGAGACGAGCTCATCACTATATCCCAGTGTGGGATCACTTCTTTGACCAGACCGTGTATGGTGGGAGGAAGGATGATCAGAGTGAGGATTATGTTGACCAGACTCTTGGCTACTGAGAGTGGACTTGGTGGAAGACAGGGTGGTGCTTAACCGACTGGAAGCAGTATCAGCTGTCATCCAACCGACCACCTGTTCGCACTGGTCGGACCTCGAGAGTGATGTCCTGCGACGCCCTGTGAAATCAGACATGAAGCTAGGTATGGTGGATGTCTTTCTTTCTTGTGCTCTGGCACCAGGCACAGTTTCTCCGCGTCCTGACCCGCGCCCTGAACTTTCAGGATCACGTCCACTTCCCCGTCCCTTTTTACCCGCCTTCTTCATCTTACACGATATATATGACTTTAATATATATGAGTTTGAAAACTTAACAGTATTTCTTACTATTCTGCAACTCTGCAGAGTACACAGAATAGGCTGCTAAACTGCGGTGACACACACTGAATGGAATAAGTGACTTTAATATTTGAGTTTGAAAAATTAACAGTATTTCTTACTATTCTGCAACTCTGCAGAGTACACAGAATAGGCTGCTAAACTGCGGTGACACACACTGAATGGAATAAGTGACTTTAATATTTGAGTTTGAAAAATTAACAGTATTTCTTACTATTCTGCAACTCTGCAGAGTACACAGAATAGGCTGCTAAACTGCGGTGACACACACTGAATGGAATATGTGACTTTAATATTTGAGTTTGAAAACTTAACAGTATTTCTTACTATTCTGCAACTCTGCAGAGTACACAGAATAGGCTGTTAAACGGCGTTGAAACACACTGAATGGAATATGTGACTTTAATATTTGAGTTTGAAAACTTAACAGTATTTCTTATAATTCTGGAACTGTACAGAGTACACAGAATAGGCTGTTTAACGGCGTTGAAACACACTGAATGGAATATGTGACTTTAATATTTGAGTTTGAAAACTTAACAGTATTTCTTATAATTCTGGAACTGTACAGAGTACACAGAATAGGCTGTTAAACGGCGGTGAAAGACACTGAATGGAATATGTGACTTTAATATTTGAGTTTGAAAAATTAACAGTATTTCTTACTATTCTGCAACTCTGCAGAGTACACAGAATAGGCTGTTAAACGGCGTTGAAACACACTGAATGGAATATGTGACTTTAATATTTGAGTTTGAAAACTTAACAGTATTTCTTATAATTCTGGAACTGTACAGAGTACACAGAATAGGCTGTTAAACGGCGGTGAAAGACACTGAATGGAATATGTGACTTTAATATTTGAGTTTGAAAACTTAACAGTATTTCTTATAATTCTGGAACTGTACAGAGTACACAGAATAGGCTGTTAAACGGCGTTGAAACACACTGAATGGAATATGTGACTTTAATATTTGAGTTTGAAAACTTAACAGTATTTCTTATAATTCTGGAACTGTACAGAGTACACAGAATAGGCTGTTAAACGGCGGTGAAAGACACTGAATGGAATATGTGACTTTAATATTTGAGTTTGAAAAATTAACAGTATTTCTTACTATTCTGCAACTCTGCAGAGTACACAGAATAGGCTGTTAAACGGCGTTGAAACACACTGAATGGAATATGTGACTTTAATATTTGAGTTTGAAAACTTAACAGTATTTCTTATAATTCTGGAACTGTACAGAGTACACAGAATAGGCTGTTAAACGGCGGTGAAAGACACTGAATGGAATATGTGACTTTAATATTTGAGTTTGAAAACTTAACAGTATTTCTTATAATTCTGGAACTGTACAGAGTACACAGAATAGGCTGTTAAACGGCGGTGAAAGACACTGAATGGAATATGTGACTTTAATATTTGAGTTTGAAAACTTAACAGTATTTCTTATAATTCTGGAACTGTACAGAGTACACAGAATAGGCTGTTAAACGGCGGTGAAAGACACTGAATGGAATATGTGACTTTAATATTTGAGTTTGAAAACTTAACAGTATTTCTTATAATTCTGGAACTGTACAGAGTACACAGAATAGGCTGTTAAACGGTGGTGAAAGACACTGAATGGAATATGTGACTTTAATATTTGAGTTTGAAAACTTAACAGTATTTCTTATAATTCTGCAACTCTGCAGAGTACACAGAATAGGCTGTTAAACGGCGGTGAAAGACACTGAATGGAATATGTGACTTTGATATTTTAGTTTGAAGACTTAACAGTATTTCTTCCTATTCTGCAACTCTGCACAGTACACAGAATGTGCTGCTACACTGCGGCGAAGCACACTGAATGGAATATGTGACTTTGATATTTTAGTTTGAAGACTTAACAGTATTTCTTCCTATTCTGCAACTCTGCACAGTACACAGAATGTGCTGCTAAACTGCGGCGAAGCACACTGAATGGAATATGTGACTTTGATATTTTAGTTTGAAGACTTAACAGTATTTCTTCCTATTCTGCAACTCTGCACAGTACACAGAATGTGCTGCTACACTGCGGCGAAGCACACTGAATGGAATATGTGACTTTGATATTTTAGTTTGAAGACTTAACAGTATTTCTTCCTATTCTGCAACTCTGCACAGTACACAGAATGTGCTGCTACACTGCGGCGAAGCACACTGAATGGAATATGTGACTTTGATATTTTAGTTTGAAGACTTAACAGTATTTCTTCCTATTCTGCAACTCTGCACAGTACACAGAATGTGCTGCTAAACTGCGGCGAAGCACACTGAATGGAATATGTGACTTTGATATTTGAGTTTGAAGACTTAACAGTATTTCTTCCTATTCTGCAACTCTGCACAGTACACAGAATGTGCTGCTAAACTGCGGCGAAGCACACTGAATGGAATATGTGACTTTGATATTTTAGTTTGAAGACTTAACAGTATTTCTTCCTATTCTGCAACTCTGCACAGTACTCAGAATGTGCTGCTAAACTGCGGCGACGCACACTGAATGGAATACGTGACTTTGATATTTTAGTTTGAAGACTTAACAGAATGTGCTCTAATCTGCAACTTTGCACACTAAACAGAATGTGCTCTAATCTGCAACTTTGCACACTAAACAGAATGTGCTCTAATCTGCAACTTTGCACACTAAACAGAATGTGCTCTAATCTGCAACTGTGCACACTAAACAGAATGTGCTCTAATCTGCAACTTTGCACACTAAACAGAATATATATATTTTTTTTTTTTTTTTTTTGTTTTTTTCCCCCCACACCAAATAACCTGCTGCCCCCACACACAGTAGTCCTAAAAAGGACTTTTGGTTCTTTTTTTTTCACAATTTTTGTTTTTTTCCTCCCTACACTGCCTTTCCCTTCCTATCCTCAGCTCTCCCTGGCTCAGACTGAGCCGAACTCGATGGTCAGGTGCTATACAGCACCTGACCACGGGTTCTGGCCAGCCAATCAGTGTAATGCCAGCAGCCAACATGGCTGCTGGCATTACACCGATGTCAGAGCCTCCCTGCACGTTTATTGGCTGCGCAGCAGCCGCAAAACGTGCGGGGAGGAGACCCGAACATGGCGGGCGAGCACATGCGGTACTCGTACGAGTACCGCCATGTGCCGAGCAGAGCGATGCTCGAGCCGATCCGAGCATCGGCCGAGCATGCTCGCTCAACACTAGTGACCATGTGTCCCATTTTGCCTGGAACAGGCCCATATTTTAAATGAAGGTCTCACATCCCGGCGTCTTCTTTCTAGTACAATACAGTTCCAAAATGAAGACTACAGAGCACAGAGTTGAACACATTAGTGGAAGCACTGACTGTAAACTGTGAAAGTTACAAGAAAATGGCTTCTATGCCTTAATGTATCATATTATTCCTTAAAGAGAATGTGTGTGTGTATGTATGTATCTATACACATGCACACACACCAAAATGTGACTGTGGATGTATGGATTAGTCTAATATGTGCGTGGAAATTTCTCCTCTGTATTGGCACTAGAGAGTTGAATTGTGATGATTCTGAGTGGTGACTAGCCATAAAAGACTCCATTTTGCTTTTATTAATCCTCAAACCTCTAACATTTTGGCACTTTTTTTTTTGAATACTCTTAGGTGGTTTCCCTAAGAGTAAAGGGTAATCCAGATGTGGACCCCTTGCTTTCAGTGTCTAGGGAAACCATCTGTACCTCACTGACTAGACCCAGCAAAGCTGAAACATACATCTGGGTTTAGCTAATGTTCCTGTGTAAAGGGACTAACCTATCACTTTGGAACAAGACTGCCCTTTTGGGTGGGATTAGTCAAATATGTACATGGAAATTTATCCTTTGTAATGGCACTAGAGAGTTAAAACGTGATGCTCCTGGCAAGGACTAGCCATAGAACCAGCCTTTGTGCCTTTGCTCATCCTCAGAGCCTGTCACATTTTGGTACCTATATAGTCATCTAATTACTGTACATACAGATCTTGATGAAGGTCCCAGTGAGGACCGAAACATCGATTTGGCAGCCTTATTTTTGTGTGTTTTTTGTTATGAAATAAAAGTGATAACTTTATATATATAAAGTTCCCGTATGGCAGCACTCACTGTTAATAAAATCCAATATACCTGGGTGCTTGCCCGAAGTGAAAATGTTATATACAAAAATTCAAAAAGTGAACAGCACTCACAGGTTTTGATGAAAGCATTCCAGTAATGTTTATTGAATCAACATTTCGACTATGTTGCTTAGCCTTTATCAAGATTACATCCAACTGTTAGTGAACCCCTACATATATCAAAGAAATAGCACAAAACACGCCTTCTTGGGCTCCAAAAAAATCAATTAGCTTAATTAACAACCCCGGTGTACTAAAGATCGTGCAAATGAATGACATTTTCCGTAACCAATCACCTCACCGTATATATATATATATATATATATATATATATATATATATATATATATACTGTATACAGGGCTTATAATTTTAAGTCCTTTGCTACTAGCCAGACCTGAAAAGTTACTCGCCACTGCAAGCCATAACAATACCCACCAGGGCTGAATTTCTACTCTCCAGGGCTAAATTTTCACACGCCATTGGCCAGTGGCGAGTGGAAATTTTGAGCCCTGCTGTATAGATAGGTATTTATGTGTTTTTTTCCAAATAACATTTTCAGTGTAAGAGAAATAGATCTTGAACCTTTGCTTATCAAGCACTAGTTGCCAGTTAAGGACTGCCACTTAAGTAAAATAAACATTGATAAAACACACAATAACTGAGGCAGCAATCAGCTATTATCTGAAGAGGTCTTAACTACAGTTACAAGAGCCTTCTGGTGTTTCAGTTGCCCTTGTTAACCCATATACTGATGGATATGCTCATGCTGGCTGTTTCATTACCAGTTATGTTTGTTAATGGGAAACTGTACTTACAGGAATAAGTGGTTCTTAATTTGTTTAACAGAAAGACTGACATAAGTAGACATCCTTCATAGAGCAATCTGTTTAAATATTTTGCTTTTTAAGTATTGTACCTGTACATACTGATTTCCATTTCAGTCTTCCTTTAGTTCACATCCTCAGATAATAGGCATCAACAGTCTGAAGAGAAATAACAGAGAAAAACCTCACTGTATGGTTAATTAGAACACTGTAGGTGGTGAACGTGATAGACTCCAATAAGGGAGCAGGAGCCTATAGTATTTGGATGTTAAAATGCATCTGTAGGGGAGTATGGCATAATGACCATGACTTGTTTGTGATTGAAGGGTTGAACCCAAAAGGCAGCCTAAACCTGGAGGGGGGAGGAGTGAAGAGATTGAGTGAGGAATGAGTATGAGAGGAGGAAGAGACCCCTCCCTCACACAATTACATTTGCATACTTTTTATCCCATCAAAAAATTCTAGATTTATGCAACTTTCCAATGTGACTCACCAGAAGGTAAGATAAGATAAGACACAAGCATATTGTAAGCAGTATGTTCCCCAAGTCCTAGAGCGCTGCTGTACTTCTTCCATGATACCTGGTCAATAAATGAGGTTTATCCGTTTGAGTGCCAGAAGGCACTCAAATGGTTAAAGCACAATTCTGGAGCAAACCAAGTGCACTGTAGGGGAAAAAATAACATATCCCAAAATTCCCATTGATTTAAATGTGACTTTTAAAAGTGAAAGGGAATTTTTATGTTATGGTGCAGCTGGTTTGCTCCAGAATTGCTCCATTATTTAGCATATATGCCTCATTAAGGCAAATGCACAAATAAGCCCGTGTAGCTTCATTGCAGTCAGCCTCCAAACAATTGACTGCTTACTCTGCCATCAAAAAAGACTTTAATACCAACAAGCCCCTTACTCATGCCCCATTGAAAATGGCGTAAAACCACACCATTTCCTCTGCATTTTTTTAATATATAGGTAAAACAAAACACACATAGACTGCCCCATTGCAATCTTCTTGGTTCGAGCAGCATTAAGAGAGAATTTTTGATGTAAGTAGCTTAGTAACATGGTAGCATAGCTGATGAGGCTGAAGAGACATGAATCCATCAAATCCTACCTTTGCCATATCACTTTTGTTGATCCAGGAGAAGGCAAAAAACAAAACAAAACAAAAAAACTTATTGAAAACATTTGCAATTAAGCACCAAGAGGGTAAATACATTCCTTTCTAACTCAAAAATGCAGTCTAATGTCACCTGAATAAACATCATATCAGCAATTACACCAAATGTCATAATTAGTAATATTGTTCAGAGCTAGGAAGTTATCCAATACTTTTTGTAAAGCAGCTACACTATCTGCAAATACAACATCCTTAGACAAAAAAATTACACAACTTTACTACCCTTAATGTAAAAAATGCTTGCCATTGTTTTAGTCAAAAGCATCTTTGCACAGTGGATTGCCATTTATTTTTTCTCTGCTCCTTGAGTAAATAGTTCCCTAGTGGTCTAGGTATTGGCCTAAAGTATATTTCCTTTTTCATATCTAATGTAAACAACCCTAGTTTGACTAGTTTCTCTTTAGAACTGAAATCTTCCAAACAATGTATACATTTTTCTGTACGCCTCTTCAATTTTTCCATAATAAATAAATTATTTACAGAAAGACTAAAGTATTTTATTTACACAAACTAATTTGGAAACACATATATTGAAAATTAACTACACATTTATGTGAGTTTTATTGCTGTGCAGCAATGTGATACACAATACTCATTCTGATCACCAGAAAAGTGGGACAAAAGGGTAGAAAAGAAGGACAGAGGGATTTGGATCTCAAAAAGGGACTATCACTCCTAAAGTGGGACACTATAATCCAAAACTGTACTCCATATTTTAGATGAAGCCTTGCCACGGTTTTATAAGAGGTTGAAATATATTCCCAGCAAGTGCTTTATATACCCCTTTTTATCCATGATAGAACCCTACTGGCTCTTGCAGCAACTTGTGACACACTGTTGTTAGGTCAAATGTCTGTCGGTACTCCCAAGTCCAGGAATACTACATCAGCAGCAAATTACTACTTAACTTTTCATTTCAGATCATCTAAATTTGTTGGACATGACCTATTCTTCATAAACCCATGCTGATTTTTATAAATACTGTTGTAGATTATCACATAGTGCTGAATACATTTGGTTTGTAATCCTTCCTACCCATTATGGAAGTAAAAAAAAATTTAAGGTGTCATCCATTGTCTTATCCTCACTAATTAATTTACCTGTCTCAGTTTTAAGGGGCACAATATCAGTCTTCATTTTTTTGCCATATTTATACTTGATTACATTTTTAGGTTTTGATTATTTTCTCATTATCAAGTTTAGCAAGCTTAATTGCTTGTTTGTAGATTCTATTGCATTCTTTATATTATTAAAACTTTAATAATAATATATTATTAAAACTTTTCTTCTTATTCCTCATTTATCTGAGAACCTGTTTGTTGAGGCACATTGGTATTAATTTGTTCCTCTTGTATTTATAATACAGTGGTATATATTGAAATGTACAGTATATTTATTCAAAAGCGTTTTGAACTAATTTCATCTTTCTTCTGTATAAGTTGAATGCCCTCTAATACAGCTTTTAGCATTGTAAAATTAACCATATTAAAGTTGAATGTTGCAGTTGACCCCTTAATGCGTTATGCATTAATTGGCGTTAAGTAGGCATAGGGATAGAAAATTGACTCCAGTACCTGATTTAGAGTGGAATCATATTCATTCATTCACCCCATTGAGTCTCACTGCAGACAGAGTTAACGAAGTTTAACTTAACTTTTATGTATACTGTTTTTAATAAAGGGGTTGTTGGCAAGTGCACATTGTTTGTGAGATACTTGTTAGAATCATTTGTAACTTTCATTCATATGGGGCTTTGATGACATCTCAAACCTTAATTTAGAAATCAGTGGAGGCTGCCAGCCTCATTACTTTCATGCCATGAATTCCCGCATCAGCGCTGTACTAAGTAATAATTTATTTTACTTTTTTTTTTTTTATTCTGCTTTGCTTTGAAATAAAATACAATCATGGAATCTGATAGTAAAAAAAAGGACTTGTAAGCTTAGGCTGCCCCTCTCAGTTTTAATTTAATTGTTAATTGTTTTGCTGCAATACATTGAAGATTTACTCACTGATAAGTGAATTGAACTATGATTCAATAAGAGAACTAGGTGCAATTCTGGAGCAAACCAAATGATCCATAGTGGACAAATGAAAATCACCACTGATTTAAATAGGAATTTTAACCCCTGGAATGCTAGAGAGTCAATGGGTTGGATATCTGCCTATCGTCCAAGACGGTCAAAAGCCCCATTTAAATCAATGTCGATTATGTGGATTTTTGTTTCTCCCCTATAGTGCAATTGGTTTGAACCTGCTCTACATCTCTTAGCTACCTGAATATGGCCTACAGAACTTTAATTTTTTGAGAGCCAAATAGGTATTCAACACTTTGCAACTCAAAGAGTTAATTTGCAACTATATGTTAGGAATAAATCTTTTGTCTGAATTTGTTTAACAGAAGCCATTACCTAGGTAGGTGTGCACCATATAATAGCATGGTTTAGCTACATATTTTTCTGTTTGTTTTTTCATTGAAACTCGGTTGTAGTCTATAGTTTTCCTTTTAGAATCTGATCCTCTTACAGTGCTGTTATAGTTTACTGCCGTGCGTCCCAGACTTTTTGACAGACACTGTGTCCCAGTTTTTGGTTTTTGCCAAACCTCGATGCCTTTAAAAAAAACAAACAAAAAAAAAACCTTTAAAACTCATAAAAAGATGAAACCCTTTGCACATTTGTAAATATAATTATGAATTAGTATTTCACCTATTGTGTTACATATTATGGAAAAAAAAGATCATTTTACATCCTTTTCTTTGCTACAGTTCATTCATGTTATGATTCTTGTCTTGATTGTAGGAACATCCACACATACTTGTAGAAGGAACAGTTAATAACGTATTACCATACAGTGCCAACTGTAGCTTCAATAACAAGCACCCAATAGAGCTGATAACCATAGAGACTAGTCTCAGTGGTGCTACAGTATCTCCTAAGTGAACATACATTAGTAACTCTTAAATTGACACTACAATGCACTACACCTCCCCAACTAGCCCCAACACCTTATACAACAGATTTTAAGCATTTACAAATATTTCAATACAATATAATTACAAAATTGCAAGCAAAGTATATACAGTATACCTTTAAATTACTTGGCTTCAACACTGGATTAAGGTTTACCAGTCCTTGACCACTGGCAGGACTTGGCATTTTCCTTTCCATTCTTTAATCTCTGACATAGTCTTAGAGCCACTCTTCCCGCCCTAGTAACTTTCTGTACTGAATCTTCAGACTCATTGGGGAGAGCTTTTCCTTGCTCTACTTTTTGGGAAGGTGCTCAAGTCTCTGGTTCTGCAGTATGTTAAGGTACTGACTATTTCCCTTTTCCGGTCTCTCCCATCCTTGACTTATTGTGATCATGGTGATGTATTATCTTTCCTGAAATGGCAATGATTTCTCCTGTATCTTCTGTAGTCTGGGGTTTCAATACTGTATGACTTGGGCTCTGGAGCAACACCTGTCCCGGTTGCGAGCTGCCAGACAATAGATTTCTCCATGCACACAGCACCCCTCTTTTAGAATGCTGATAGAGGCTTAGCATTTAGATCATAATACTGCTTCTATTTGCTTCACCTGACTATATGCAAGTCTTGGATTATGAGGTTTTAAGGCAGTGGCAAACCACAAGTATTTTGGATCTTAATGTCCACCCATTAGGAGTTGTGCTGGGGAACAGGTCACTCCTGTAACTGGGGTGTTTTGCAGATCAGGCAGTGTTATGCGGGGGTCCTCGCCTGTTTCCCAAGCCCTTTGTAGCATATGTTTGATTGTCCTTATGGTTCTTCCTGCCAGTCCATTTGACAGGGGGATATCCTGAGGTAGAGTATGTGAGCTTCACACCACACTTCTCTGCCAAGACCTTGATTTCCACTCTTGCAAAGGATAAATGGTCAGTGACGACCTCTGTTGAGTTACCAAGCCGAGCAAAAGTCAGTAAAAAAGCCAGTTACTGACTGTGCTGGTTTGTCTGGTAATTTTAATATGTATTTGGTAAAATAATCCACTCTCACAAGGAATGTACTTCCTTTCAGTGGGTGTCTGGAGGAGGGAGGACATGGGGGGCACTTTGCCCTCCCCCTACACTTGCCCCCTCCATATAAACATAGGGGCTTGGTGGGCTGGCCTGAGGGTCATATTATGGTTTAGCCCCTCTCTACCCCCACGGAAAAATTTCTGCAGTCGCCCCTTTCCATACAAAAATGTGAATTTCAAGTTTCTGCCATGGAGGACAGGAGATATCATGTGAGATAAAGGGATCTTTTTGGTTCCTGGGTGATGGGTTGCACAAGTGTCACAGGTCTCCACTACATTTTGCATGTCTCTTAACATGCTGGACCAGAACAAGATCATTTGTGCCCACATTTTCGCTCTCTGTATTCCTTGAAGCACTCATTTAAACTGTCTAGAATCCTTTTTGAAAGCTGTCATGGGTGCTATGATCTTGTCAATTGCCCTTTTATAGAATTGATATCAATATCTTCTGCCCTGGTGGTCTGTAACTAGGACAACATCTCTGTCTCATTAGTAGCTGATGCTAATAGAATATAAATAACTGTCTCTTCAGAAAGCATGTTTTCTTCCTGCCCTGCTGGATCCAATGCACCAAACCACTTTTTCATTATGTGTATTCTCTGATCTGGGCATGCGGACATATCCTTGATATGGGCTTTTGTGGCTTCAGCTGCCCTGTACACCTCTGCATCCTTTTGTAGCATTAGTTCAGTGTCTCTGAGCAATCTCTCCCTAAAGAGATAGTAATAGCTCTGCATAAATGAAACATCGATCATTCCCAACACTTAGTAATAACACTCTCCACTGCTGCCAAACTTCATATCGGTCTAACTTATGAGTAATTTGATTATAACCTTTCCCCCTCTGGCCCTTTTACATACATCACTTTTCTTCACTGGAGACCCAGTAATTAGCAGCACACCCGCATACTATACCTTGCACTTCAGTATACAGATGTCTCCCTGCAGCGTTGGCTTATGTGTGTGTGCTGCAGAGTAGAGGCAACCTGTATGGATTAAAAAAGCAGAGAAGAGGAGATAGAGCCAGCGCAGGAACACGCGTTTTCGGGTGCAACCTTTTAAAAGGATACCATGATCGCTTTAGTGCATATCAACACACACTCTGCCACCATTAATAATCTGAGTGCTACAGAGGTATCCAGCACCTTGCAACGCAATGCTTGGATACTTCCATGGAACTCTGAGAGTTAAGATAAAATATCCCCCTTACTGCATGTGCAGTTAATAGAGAGAAACAAGGCACTGCTTAGTAAATCAGTGTTAGGCAAATGCAGAAGAATCAAATTTGGTTTCAACATCTATTTAAGCACAGAATCTTATTGCTAAACCCATATTTATGAGTGCCAAAGGGGTGACAATGCATGTGTTTGACACATTCGACTGGCATGCATGCCAACGACACCGTAGGAAACAATTTAAAGTCCCTGTTGACTAAAATGAGTCTTTTAAACTCATGAATGATGGATTGGTCTGCAACTTATTGCTTTGCAATCCATGGAGACCTTTCTAGCATTCAGAAGATAAAAAGGCCAATTTAAATCAATGAGAAGTGGAGGAATTTTTATGGCCCACTATGAGGCATTTGGTTTGCCACAGAATTGCACCAATTTTTACTTGTGGATATGGTCCACTGTGTTTATGTTTTAGAGGATTTTACTAAAATTAATGAGCTGATATGTAAAAGCAATTTTTACCTATATACCAATGACACTCCAAAAAAACATGCAGACATCATTACCACAGTACTAAAGGGGGTTCATGACTAAATGACAGTGAAACTCCTCAAATGTTATGAAGACAAAACTGAAATAATGAGTACTGAAGAACAAATACAACTGATACCAGCAGCACTCTAACAGCTCCAAACTAAGACCAGTGTGAGGCAACCTCTCTCACCGAACCTCTCCCATCCCCACCATATCACCCCAACAACAGATAAGAAGCCTAAAAGTGGTGATTGACAGCAAACTTTCACTAAAACCACAAATAGATGCAACCACCAGATCAGCACTCTGGACACTATGGATGATATGCCAAATAGACATCTGCTTGAACCCAAAGACATCAAAAAGGTTATATAACATCACTGATGCTATCATGGCTGGATCACAACAATGCTGTTAACGTAGACATGACAGATATCTACTTTTCCTCCCTAGAGGTGATAGAAATCACTACAATATGCATAATCACAGACAGACACAAGACTGACCACCTTTCAGGCAAACTTAAGAAACTACACTGCTTACTGACAAAACAGTGTGAATCTTTTAAACTCCTCGCAGTGGTACACTGCACCATACAGGAATACAGTACCTACAAGAACGGTAAACAGAAACTGAAAACATTGCTCTTTGACAGAGCCCCCCCAGTACTAATCCTTCTTTACAGCAGTTAGTTTGCTCCAAAATAATGCCAGAGGGGTATCCAATGCAATGTGCATTGCATGTCCCTCTGGCTTACAAAGGGTTAATGCATCAGTCTCAAGGATTGAGCAGCACAATTTCACTGACAGAGCACATCACTTTAACTCACACAACACATTTATTGGCTAAAAAATGTTAAAATACAATGTACTAAAAAACAGATAAATATACAAAAGGCAAGTGGTTTCATTCTAAACCAAACCAACTGCACCATGGGAGACAAATAAAATTTCCCCAAATTTCCATTGATTTAAATGAGGCCTTTAACCCCTTGAGTTCTAGAGATGTCACAAATGAATTACAAAACAATGTTCTGAAGACATCTGTATCATTCAGTGGTAAACACTTTTAAACCACAGGACATTTTAATTAATTCATTAATTAATTCCTTTTGTTGCAGCTGTTTACCCCAGAGTGACTCCGATTTCTTTGCGCATAGTGCCCACAGAATAGCTAATACATTAGGAGAGACTTACTCTAATGGACAGACTTCTCTCATCTCAGTGCATCTCCAGCCCAAGAAAGATGGACTCCGGTAAGATAAATCTCTCCAGGAAGAAAAGCGACTCTATAGTTCTATGTTATTAGCCCTTTGTGTTCCAGAGGGGTGTCCCATCTTGAGGTTTCAAAAGATAACATAGGAACTGGAGAATTTCTCATGGAGATAGCTGTCATGCTAATGGTTCACCATACTGCATCTACCCCTGTTTCTTGCTGGGGCCAGTTTAACATTTGAGTTAAAATGATTTTCATTTATTTGAATTTCATATATATGTCATTATACATTCTCATCAAAACATTTGTACATAATGAAAAAATCAGGTCACTGTGAAAACTATCTGAAAATTATAATTTTGCACCCCCATCATAAAAACTGTAGTTTACATGATGGTAATGAGGTGTTCTGTGGTTTCCGGAGCCTTCATGGTCTGAGGGCCAGAGAGCTTTCTTTTACTGGAGTGATTACTCACTAAGTATGACATCTCCCCCATGAATTTATTGGAAAGCATCAAGGTAAAATATGTTAGGCTTAATTAACTTAAAACAATGGGCCGTATGAAACAAACACTATGTTGTACCCTCAAATTAGAGTTTTTTTGTTCTTTAATATTTATCATAGAGGTAGTGGCTATTTGATAAATAATCCGTGGTTTGCTTCCTGCAGTGGGTGGTTACAGCTGCTTTCAAGGTGTTGGTAAGCCCCCCACCCCATGGACAAGATAATGTACTGCTGTTCTGGTTGCACTGTACGACTTGGGTTAGCATTACTTTCCACAGTGCACTAGGGACGTGATTACTGGGAGGAATGATACAAATACCGAGGGTGTTTGTGCATGTGTGCTTGTGTGTGTTAGGGCTCTATCACAAGGCTAACTTAATTGCAGCAACAAAGTTGCCACATATCAATAGCCAGCAATGTTCCCAATGATCCCATTAAGAGGGTATGGCTAATGGTCATCCCACTGCAGAAACAACCAAACATGATTGGCAGATGCCCACATATGTCAGCTGTTCACTTGATGTTTTGATGATCATCACAACCTCCAATGTCACCCTGTGAAAGATCTATACCACCTATGAATAGATGTGCTCTACTGCATCCTTCCTACATGAACACTGTTAGGATGTTATATTTTGGTAGGTTCATGAGTGGCGATAATCGCCCACGTGAAAGACATCATAGGTTGCAAGGTTCCCTGTACAGGTGATGATACCAGTCACTCACTGTCACCGCAATAATGTCAAATGTGAAAGGGGGAGTTGGGGTTTTTGGGTTTGAGGAGTGAATCCTGTGGCTGAAGACACTTTTAGGGTCTAGTGTTCAAGAAATTGATATAAAAAAAAAATCAGATTGTGGTTTGGTGGTAAAAAGAAGACAATGATTTCAGAAGTACATTTGTTACTTTTAAAAATGTGTCCTAAAGAATTTAAAGCGCTGATAAGATAAGCTTGATTAATACTGCCCTTAAAAGACATTTTTTTTAATGTCAGAATTTCTATTTGTCGTTAAAATGATACATTTTCGCAGAGAGTAATGCCATTTTTTAACAGTTAACACATTACTATTTTCATTCCTATCTGCTAATATTATTTTAAACTGTCTTCTCTGAGTTTAGACCATTTTTATTATTTCTGAAACAAATGACACAAATCAGACAAAAATATGACAGAAGATTTATTTTAAACACCTTGCGATATGACGATGGATTAACCCTTTGAATGCCACAGGGGTGTGCAACGCATTGCTTTGCAATGCGTTACATACCCCCTCTGGCACACAAAGGGTTAAAGAAACCACTCATTTTTAAAACTACTTTTTCATTTTGATGCAGATCGCAGGAATTGAATGCAAACATGATAATACGTGTGGTGCAAGACATTTTTTTCAAACTCATTAATAACATTTTCATTTTTCACAAGTTTTTGAACATTGCCCTCCTAGTTATACTGGTTATATTAGTTCTACAGGTACTGTGTTACCTTTTACTATATTATGTGTTGACTATCATTTTCCCAGATACAATACTATTATTCTAAGCATAGCCAGATTTCTAGATCATAAAATATCTCAGGTAGATCAGCCAATACTTTTACCAATAAAGGCCACAGGTGGCTGGTTGTTGCTAATGGCTTGTTTTGGATGATGGGAGATGTAGTCCCCAACAGCTGAAGGTCTAACACCAAACTGCTTCTGGTAGCCTTTTAAAATATTGCATTTTTAACAGCGCATGGCTAGGAGCCACATTAAGCATGTCGCCGTGTTGAAAAGGGCAACACGAAAATCTTGTCCTGCATATAAGAGCGAGATTCTCATGTTGCTTCTTTTAACAGCGCTCTCGTCTGCAGGGTTGGTTTAAAAAAAAAAAGTATAATCGACCATGGTGTCCACTGCCTTTCATGGAATAATAAGTCACTTTAGCTTTGCAAAATGTTTTGAAACATGGATGCATATTAACCCTTTCGGCACAGAAAGGGTTAATAAAATGTTACAAGAAACAACTTTTAATAACCCTTTCTGTGCCGAAAGGGTTAATATGCATATTTTTTATTGGGCAGCTTTACTTTTAATTAATGACACAAACGCTCCACATTAGTAAATACCTCTGTGGAGAACCAGGTTTCAAAACATTTTGCAATGCTAAAGCTGTTTATTATTCCAGGAAAGGCAATGGATACCATGCTCGATTATACTTTTTTTTTTTCAAACCAACCCCGCAGACGAGAGCGCTGTTAAAAGAAGCGACATGAGAATCTTGCGCTTATATGCAGGGCAAGATTCTCATGTTACCCTTTTCAACAGAGCGATATCACTTCTCCATTTTCTTTGTTATTCTATCAAGTCTATGCACTAAGATCTCCTAAACTGGAGAAATCTTAGTGCATTGGCTCCATAGATTTACATAGGAAATGGGTAAGTAATATAACTGGAGAAGTAATATCCACTTTGTCACCTCTTTAGCACACCTTAGTGCATCTCCCCCCAGGTCTTAGACCCTGTATTTACCAGTTCAGGACTCCAGGAAGCCAGTAGGTGTCACACTGAGGAAGGAAGCCAATACCAAGGAAAGGGTGTTATTATGCTTATAAAAATCAGGAGATTGCAACTGCCCACATCAAAAAGAATGGTGAAAGGCTAGACATTGTTTAAAGTTAATTAAGCACAACCCATTTATCTGGTTTACTTTGCTTTTAAAGAACAAACTCAAAAAGATGCTGGTGCTAAAAGCTAAAAAGAGGAAAGGCAATATTAACCCCTTTGATGGCGGCAAAGTCTCCATCATATTGCAAAAAAAAAGTGGTGACATTGCCCTAGCATGTAGTTATTACATTGCTTTTTTGTTACTATAACCCTTTGAGGGCCAGAGGGGTACACAACGTATTGCAAAGCAATGAGTTGCTTACCTCTCTGGCACTCAAACGGGTAATAATCCTGTTTACCTTGAAACATCTTTAACTTATCCAAAGACAGTAATGTGGACTGATTTACTCATTTTAATTAACTAATTTTACAATTTGAAACAATTATGCTGGAGTTATGACATTAACCCTTTGAATGCCAGAGGGGTGTGCAACACATTGCATAACAATGCACTTCACACTCTCTTGCACTCAGTTAATGAACAGTAAACACAAACACTCCCTTTCTTTGTATTTAGTTATTTTCTACATTTTTGTACAAATTAAGCCTTTGAGCGCCAGAGGCGTATCCAGTTCATTGCAGAGCACTGCATTGAATACCTCTCTGGCTCTCAATGGGTTATTAAGCCCCTAGTAGTTTGTTTTTGTTTGCTCAAGGCACCCCGACAGGAAATCTGGAATTTTCAGGGCAGCCTAACATGTTGTAGATCATTTGTAAAGAGTGTAATAAATAAATATATTGATATCTTAGGTCCCACAATCAGAATAACAGAAATAAACATATTGTACATACAAAATGACATGAATATACATTTGAAACTCAGTTTCCACACTCTTCTCAAAGCCTTTATAGGTAAATAGGGACACCCTAGGTGGATGTTTGCATACCTCCCAACATTTCAAATGGCCAAAGAGGGACACTTGTGTTTTAGTGGGTGTTGCTGGGGGCATGACTGGTGGGTGGGGCATTGCTGAGAATGTTTAGGTTATTTCATGACCTTTCAACACCTCTTTGTGTAACTGAATAAATGATTTAGAGCAAGACCAAAGTATTTCATTTACACAGACTAATTTATAAACACATATATTGAAGTCTATGCAAACATTAATGTGATTTTTATTGCTGTGGAGCAATGTGATTCACTTATATACAGACCACTCAGCATGGGCGTCTGGAGGGGGGGGGGGCACTTGCCCCCTCCCCTACAATTACCCCCTCTATATAAACAAAGGGGCTGGATGGGCTGGCCTGGGGTCATATTATGGTTCCCATTCCCCCTCGGAAAAATTTCTACGGCCACCCCTGCCACTCAGTCTGATCTCTTAAAAAAGAGGGACACCAGGGTGGGAGAGAGGGACAGAGGGATCTGGGTTTCAAAGAGGTACTTTCCCTCCTATAGAGGGACACTTGGGAGGTTTGTGTTTGTCGCTCACCAAAGTGCCATGGGACCCTGGTTGAGAACTACTGCCCTAGAGCCATGATTATCTTTGATTAATTAACCCCTTGAGTGCCAGATGGGTACTTGCTCTGCAATGCATTGCGTACACATCTGGCACTCAGAGGGTCAATGAATCAATCCATGTGGTATAAATAAAGAACATTTTAAGTGTTGGAACATATTTATCCAACAAATGTTTTTTTTTCTTTTTAAATTCACATTTCCAAATGATAATTCAGTATTTGTAAATTAGTGAATAGTGACATATGTAGCAACAATAAAATAAGATAAACACATAAAAATGAATTGTGAATAATAATAAATGACAGCAAAAAAAAACATTGAAATCACTAGTTTTAAATAATAAGCATCCTAGGTCTGGATTATATTGCAGTTGATCACTTCATGAAGGGTTTATTTACAAATGTCCTCGTAAAACCATTGATAACATTTATCAATTGCAATATAATCCAGGTTATGTTTAGCAATAACCAGTTTTGTGATTTGAGATTAACGTTATTTTATGATGTTCATAAGTATTAAACACACACACATTTGCTTTTTTACTATTTATTCTTTTTTGCAATATTAGTTAGAAGTCATTGATAAATATACCCCATTATAATATAAACTAGAAAATTATATTATTAATAACCCCATAATAGTTTAGACAGAGCACTGGCTGTCTGAGACTCATAAGAATGCAGGAATCCTAGCCTATTCACTAACATATCTCCAACTCTGGAGACCTTAGTGAATAGGCTCTGTAGAATAACATAGACACCTGAGAAGTGATATCACTGGAGAAGTCACCTCTACTTTATCACCTCTTTATCATGCCTTAATGCATAACCAACCTGGTGTCCCACCCCTATGCAGATACCTATATGCAGCTATACTAAACACAGAAACACACTAACAACCACATGCATACACAATCCCCCGCAGTCAAATAGACGCATACACTTACTTACTGATACCTTTGCATTCCTCATTCAGGCTTCTCTTCCTCTGTTTTTTCTCTAGGAAGGACATCTCATCTTTCAGCACAGACACACCCTGTCTATGACCAGGGCAAAACTGCTGACAAACTGCTGACAGATTTAGACTATTGGTACCTCAAGGAAAGGTCAGTTTAACTCCATAAGTGCCAAATACATGTTCTGCACAAGAACAAACAGAAAAAAAAACTAGATTTGCAAAAAAATTAAACACGTTCACCTCTAGGAATGTGAAACTGTTACAGCAGAAAAACAGTTGCATGTTTTTATGCACAAAAAAATCAGTTTAACCCTTTGAGTGTAAGATATCCAAGGTATCCAAGCATTGCAATTAGATGGGTATCTCTCTGGTACTAAAAGGGTTAAAGGGATAGTAAAAACAGCAGCTCCAATTAATCTTCATAGTATTTGAGCCATAGAGAGTGTTATTTCAATACTGTCAGAGTTGTAGTTCAAGAGTAATTGAATGATAAAGTATCCCCCTCCCTCCCCTTTTACCTAATTTAACACTGCTCAGCTCAGATGTGGAATCTGGTTGTAAGACCAGACAGATAACAGCAAGGGACACTCTTCTTAGTCTGAGAACAATGAAAACCCTGCCCCTCCTTGACTGGTTTTTCAGCTTTTTCCCTTATCTTAATTGAAGATTGTCCCTCTGTGCAATCTACCTGGGCACCTCCCTTCTGCTCTGCCTGAGCAGTGTTACATCGGTAAAAGGGGCAGGAGGGGGATACTTTATCATTCAGTTACTCTTGAACTTAGGGTGACCACATTTCCAATATGCCATTCCGGGACATGTGGTCACCCTACCAGTAACACACTTGCCAAAGGAGGACCAACACTGGTCTGGAGTGCATGAGAAGCACTGGAGGCTGGAGGTACAATGCACTACAGGCTGCTAATGCTTCACTCTAATTACCGATAACACTATTTCTCTGAGACATCGCATTACTCTCTCAAACTCAGGAGCACTGGTGGGACTCAGTCTCACTTACCTTGAGAGCACTGGAGGAGACGAGTTTGTTTGTGCTGCCAGTCTGCCACTGCTGCTCCTGTTCCGTATCTCACTGCTGCACGGGCCGACACTCACTCTCACAGTCACTCACAACAACTTGGTGGCATGCGCCACCGGCATATATATGCATCATGCACCAGCCTGCCAATGAGGAGAGGACTATTGAAATACTCTCCTTTTTCATTGGCTGGTGGTGGTGCATACAACCTTGCTGGAAGCAAGTTGGCTGTGATGTGTCGAAACATCTGGCAGTGGCACTGGCAGGCAGGCAGAATAGGGCTAGGCTGAGTAGACTAAGTGGACAGACTGGGTTGGGACTCGGGTGGTTTTGCCAATTGCTGCCTCAATTCCGGGACTCTTTATTGTCCTGGTGGGGGATGATTCGGGACGCGGGACACAGGAGAGAATTAAGGGACAGTCCCGGGCATTCCGGGACATGTGGTCACCCTACTTGAACTACAACTCTGACAGAACTGAAATAAAACTCTCCAAGGCCCAAATACTATGATGATTAATTAGAGCTGCTTTTATTATGAAACATTACTATCCCTTTAAATAAACTTTGCCATTGGGGAAAATGGGTGAAAAATGTGCATTCTCCCTAATTTATTTTTCTAATTTGTCCTTAAACACCCCCACATTCTTTAGTCATAGGAATTAACCATGTGTTATTATGAAATTGGCAAGGTATCATGCAATAAATGGGATTCTCCAATCAGACTGTACTTTTTATTTCCAAACCTAACTGCAAAACAAAACCGAGAGTGTTATATTACTGCAAGCTCTGCAACTTAGTGCAGAGAATAACAAAGGAACTGGAGAGTTTATTATACTGTAGATGTAGACTTTATGCCACACTAGTGTGTCTCAAACTTGTTGGCTTTTTGCTCTCCGATAATCTTAGAATATTGTTGCAACTAAAAGTTATAATATCAGGGCTCAAAATTTCCACTCTCCACTAGCCAATGGCGAGTAGAAATTCAGCTCTGGTGGGTATGTTTTGGCTTGCAGTGGCGAGTAACTTTTCAGGTCTGGCTAGTAACAAAGGACTTAAAATTATAAGCCCTGATAATATTGTACTAAAGAGTTTCACACCACATCGTAACTCACTCTCTATCATCTAGGGGTCAATGACAAAATGTTTTTTCTTCATGACCATAAACATCTTTGGTGTTATGATATATTTTTTCCATGATACATTGCTATTTGCTTAGTATGTAAATATTAAAATATATTATAGATTTAACATAGCATATCAGTATTCAGATTGCATGAAAGGTGTTACCTGCCTGGGAGATGATTGGCTTTTTGGGTGAGGGTGTTTTCACATTCCAGAGCATGTTTGTTGATAGCAGACTCTGACTGCTCTTTTAATACCTTGAATTTCTTTACACAGCTGAGTTCTCTACAACTATATTATTAGAAAGTGTTTTACCAGAAAGTGGTTTACCAGAAAAAATACAATGAGACAACTGTGGAGCAATTCTGGAATAACTGTACCTAAGGGGACAGATAAAAATTCTACTTAAACTGAGTTTTTTTAACCCTTTCAGTGATTGAAAGGTCTCTAGTACATAGTAATGCAATGTGTTGTAAACTTCTTTAGCATTCAGTTGGTCAAAAATGTTATTCTAATCAACAGGAATTTTTTGTTTTTACATTTGTGCTCTGGGCTTCAGTGACTGACTGTCAATGCCATAGGTAAGCTGGGGTGTCCCACATAGGGCTCCGTGCCCTAGGGGAGATACTGACAAGGTCAGCCTGATTAGAGGCCAAGAAAGAGACATACATGAATGCAAAATAAACTTTATTACTTGCACTTGAGACAATAACCCAAATCATTTGCTAAGAGAACTCAGGGCCTGTCTAATTTCTTGTTTCAGATGATAAATATAGCGGGGCACCATTGATCGAAGGTAGAGTAGATGGGTATGGCTCACTTTTTAAAAGTCGCATATAAAATATCGCTCGGCTAGTAGCCGCATTAACCATGTTGCTGTGTTCAAAATGGCGACATGAGAATCTCGCCCTGCATAAAAGTGCAATGTTCTCACGTTGCCACTTTAAACATCGCCACTGAGAGGAGAAAAAAGAAAAAAAAAAGAAATGCAATGTACTGACCTACAAAATAGTAATAATTCTGACCACTCTGGGGGGTCCATAAAGACCCTTCTGACGCCCCCAACCCCCTTGCAGAGTGCTGCACCTGCTACGCCTGTCATTCTGGGCTGACTCTCTCTCCCCTGCTCAGTGGTGTTGTACAGGCAATCCGCGGACAACAATTTAGGGTCCTATGGGATCTCTATACAGGCGCTGAAAGACAACTAAACCATGGAGCAGGGGAGAGAGAGAGAGAGAGGAGAGAGAGAGAGAGACATGCCACGATGACAGGCAGAGCAGGGAGAGAGAGCTGGTGCAGCGCTCTGCAATGGGGTTGAGGGCATCAGAAGGGTCTTCAGTCCCCCCAGAGTGATCTGAATTATTAAACTTTTATAGGTCAGTACATTGCATTTTTTTTTTTTTTTTTGCTTTTTTTCCCTCTCAATGGCGACGTTTAAAGTGGCGACATGAGAACCTCGCAGTTTTATGCAGGGCGAGATTCTCTTGTCCTGTTTTGAACATGGTGACATGGTTAATGCGGCTGCTAGCCACGCAATATTTTATTTGCAATATATTAAAAGGTTTAGCAATGGGTATAGTATGGCCAATGCCTGTCTGGTCTGTCAGATTATAATGATCGCCTTGAAAAACAAATTGGCTTTTGGTTATGAAACATGATGAGCGGGATTTTACTGAAAATTCCCCTGCGCTAAGGAACCCAAATAGTGCTAGACAAGATTGTACAGCAGTGGAGGCCGAATGGAAGGGGTCTGAGGAGGTCCAGAAGTTGATGGAGTATGGGATCTGTTATAGGAAGGCGGGGACTTTTATCCGGGTTTGGTAATTTGAGTTAACCTTTGAAAAATAATGTAAAGGGATAGTAATGTTTCAAAATAAAAGCAGCTCCAATTAATCTTCATAGTATTTGGGCCATGGAGAGCGTTATTTCAATACTGTCAGAGTTGTAGTTCAAGAGTGATTGAATGATAAAGTATCCCCCTCCCGTCCCTTTTACCCAGTGTAAGCCACCTCCCCTCAGATGTGGTATCTGGTCTTAAGACCAGACAGCGCACAACAATGGACATTCTTCTTACTGTGAGAACAATGAAAACCCTGCCCCCCTTGACAGGTTTTTCAGATTTTTCCCTTATGCTGATTGAAGATTGTCCCTCACTGCAAGCCATCTGGACATCACCTTTCTGTTCTGAGGAGAGCAGTGTATCATCATTAAAAGGGGTGGGAGTGGGATACTTTGTCATTCATTTACTCTTGAACTACAACTCTAACAGTACTGAAATAACACTCTCCATGGCCCAAATATTATGAAGATTAATTGAAGCTGCTTTTATTTTGAAACATTACTATCCCTTTAACTCTGTAATGGGAGAATATGGATGGTCTTTGGGGGGATATTAAGGCAAGGTGGTGTTGGACACCTGCTAGGGACTGTTTAATTGTAGAAGGGGCTAGAGTTAGTGTTGAATGGCAGCATGCTGCAAAGGCTAGAATAGTAGTGATGGAAAATGTGCGGACAGGTTGAACATTGGAGGTAAAGGTGAGAAAACTAGACCATGCCATGTTGTAAGTTTTGTGTGTATTTGGGGCTAGGGCTGAGTGGATAATACTGTTTGCTTGCTGAGTGAGGATGTTTATAGTATTGTCAGTTGATCAAGTTCTGCTAGAAGCACTGGAAATGCATAGGCTTGAGGGTGGCGTCTGAGGAAAACCTGTAGATTAGAATGAGAAAGGGCGTCAGCTGCAGGATTTTGTAGACTGGAAATGATCAAACTACAAATGAAGAATTTAATATAAAGGGCCTACCAGGTTAATTTCATGAGGAAAATCATACCTTTGGAGATTGTATGAGCTAAGGAGGTGTCATCTGTCATGAAAGTAACTGTTTTGCCTGACCATTGGTCACCCCATACAACTGCTGCTTCTATCTGGTAAATTCCTAGTAGGACTGGGTTAGAGTGAAATTGTGTAACTGATGCAGTCTCGTCTGGCCAAGGTCCTGAGAACCATGCTGAGAACAGCATATAGAAGAGAAACCGTATATAGAAGATGCGCTAGAATACACTGAAGGGGATGACAGGGATTTGGGAGGTGGGAAAATGGATCTACCATTCCAGTTGGAAAGGAAATTGAAGCACATTCTAAGGTCTGACTTAGTTCCTTCCTCTAGGGAAAAGTGGGTATTACCAGCTCTATTGGAATTGAGGGAAAGTAGATGAGAAATAAAAGAATGTCCTTGGGGTGTGATTCGCATAGCAAAACTGAGGTATCCTAGTAGGCTCTGTAATTTTGGCAGGGATATGCCGTTATGGTCAAGATGTTGTGAATTCATTTTGGATTCTTGAGAGTTTGGCTGTGGGAAGGTTGAATTCCATCTTAATTGTATCTAACTGGATGCCTAGGAATTCTACAGTTAACTGGGCCTTCTGTTTTGTGAGGAGCTGTAGGAACATTAAGGGTATGAAAGAGGGAAAGAAGTGAGTCTAGATCTGAAGGATGGGGTGCGGATGGTTCTATGAGAAGGAATTCATCTAAGTAGTGGATGACTGAGTGGCAATGATCAGTGTTGGTTAATAGCCAGCATAGTGCTTCCACAAACTTGTTGACAATTGCTGGGCTTCTTTTTTACCTGAAGGTTAAATTTGTAGCAAAGTAAAACTGTTTTTCCCAGTTCACAGAGATGGATGGACTGGGAACATTTTAAAGGTATCAGTTATGTCGATCTTAGAAAGCCAGCAGCCAGGACCTGCAAGTTGGATTAGAGAAATAGCTTCATCTGTAGAGCTATATCTGAGTGTGTACTCTTCTGAAGGAATTAGGGAATTTATGCTGGGGATTGGGGATGAATGGGGGGTGGAAAAGTCTTTTTGTCTGAGAATTTGCGTGAAGAAATACCTAATGTATTAATTCTCCATGTTGGGAAGGATGGGATATGGAAAGGACTTAGAAGATATCCTTTTCTTGTATTCTTTAGCAAGTAGAACTGAAACTGTCTGAGGGTCCTCTTTTGCTGAGTGTAAGTTCGGGCAGATTACTGAAGCACTAGGGGAGGCTATGATGTCTGTGTGGAAGCCTTCAGTAAGAATTCAGTAAGGAATTGTACAAGATGTGCATCTGGATGTAATGAAATTAAAGTTTGGAAGACACTTACATAGATGGAACTATGTCCTTTATTAGAAGACAAATTCTTAGGGCGTATAGCCCTAGAATGGGCCTTACAACATAGTGTACAAACATGGAATGATCTACATGTGCTAATGAAGCAGCCCTTCGTTTTAAAATTTTTATAATTAGGGATGAGCCCAGGTAATGCATGGATCTCCCCAATTTGTCACGGGAGGGTAGAGATGGGGGGGATACTTGCGGAGGGGTTTGAGATGTTGATGGCAGAGGAAGACTTGCACTATTGGCTGAGGTTGACTGGAATGTTGGACAGAGGTTAGGTGAGTGGTAAGATGCTTGACACATGCTACAGACTGGAGCTTTGATTCTCGCGAAGTGGCAGGAAAATATTACGTTATCGAGTATGCTCAGTCTGTAGCGAAATTAAATTGAGCAAGAATTGCGGCTGCTTTAGCAGAAATGCTTTATGGTAGTCAAAGAAGCCAGAGCCTCCATATTTGTAGCCTAGCTCTACCACTGTATAAAGGTATAGGTCTAGCTCTTGTCTTCTTTGCAGGAAAGCCGAGCACAGGACATTGCGGTACCCACTGAAAGCCAGAACGAATTCTGGAATAGTCAGTTTCCTGGCTAGACAAGGATCTTTGGATCTGAGAGTAACTGATATGTCCCCGCAATTGACTGTCCTTGGCCAGCTTGCAAAGCTATTAGGAGTGATACTAGGTTAACATCTTTCCACTCTATGAAATTCCTTCTCAGAAGGGTGGGAATCATATGAGCAGGCGTGATGCAGGGAGAGATTGAATATGAAGTACCTGGTTGAGGGGGAAAAGTAATGGGTGATATAGCTGAGCTGTTGGATGTAGAGGATCTTTCAATAACGAAAGTCTGTTTTGAATATAAGCTAATGCTGAACCCATTTCTGCCAGAACTTGTGATAATTGGATTGCCTGTTGAGCTGGGGGGAGGAGGAGGTAGAGATTGGGGAGAGGCTGATGTAGAAGAGAACAATAACTGAGAAAGATCAGCCTTCCTTGAGGAGGCAGGGTAGGTGCAGCATAAAAGCAGAACTACCACCCTCTATAAAGTGCCCCCCAATAATTAGGCAAATGGCAATTAGCTGTTTAATAGTGCTATTATCAGACACAAGTACCAGGTTCTGAAGTAATCCTTCTTTATTTGAAACTGACGGCCAGGCTTCTGGCTTTAGAGCCGTCTGCGCACCTGTGCCATCAGTCCCTTCCAGTACCTTAAAGTACCATGCAATGCCTCCTAGAGGAGACTGGGAGGGACAACGCAGGCGTGCAGATGGCTCTAAGCCAAGATGTCTGCGTGCAAGCCTGGCTGCTGGTCTCAGAAGAAGAAGGATAACTTCAGAACCTGGTACTTGTGTCCGATAATAGTACTATTAAGAAGCTAATCTCCATAAGCCTAATTATTGGGGACTTTATACAGGGTGATAGTTTCGCTTTAAGCTTCACATCTATTCAGAACTACAAGCAAGCAGAGTTTCCGGTGGTAAGCTTCACTATTCTTCAGAGCCACAGGCCAGCTGAAAATCCAGTGACCAGCCTCATGAACCATCAGAGCTATGGGCCAGCAGAGTCTCCAGTGATAAGCTTCACTATTCTTCTAAGCAACAGGTCAGAAGAGATCTCAGTGAATGCATTCACTAGTATTCCAGAGTTACTGTCCTGAGGTGTCTCCTGTGATTAAAATCTCCTCTGGTTCCTTAGTTAGTGGCCTTCTCAGGTGTGGGATTATCTCCACCAGATTCAGAAGTGTTCATCCAGGTCCGGCCAATGGCTCAACTGGGGGCAGGGATATCTGGCTTTGCTAGAACCTTTAACTTCGGCTGTGGCTGCAGAAAGAACACTCCTAGGCCTGCCTATGATCTCAAGCCTCAGACTCAACCCAGCGAACCCCAGAATGTGTGTATATCCTGCACGTCTAGTTAGGATAGCCCACCTAGGTCCATTACACAGAGGCTGATTTTCCAGCAGTGGGGAGGTTCTTCTCCTTCCCACCCTGTTCCTCCCACTTCCTAAACACTTCTCCTCCTTTACGCCCTTTTTTCACTTCCCACACGCTTCCCGCCCACTTTATGACTCAAATATGATTAATCTCAGCCCATCTGATTAAACCTCGACCCCTTATTACACATATCATGTCACTGATATTCTCTGGTTGGCAGAACATGAGCCCTCTTCAGGGGCTCAAAATGAGCAAGTTCCCAGGTATGGTTCTGAGTGGGTGTCATCTTGACCATGGGCCGCCAAATGGTGGAGACTTCTCTAGACTTCAGTCCCTATTGCTTCACAATGCAGTGTGCAACCCTCTGCTCCTCAAGTTAATATTAATTAAAGTTAATATTAGTGCATGCACACAAAGGGATATGTAGACGTCTGGGCCAGGATTTGTGGGAGGGGCTGCAGGCCTTATTTAAGAGCCTGCAGCCTCCCCCACTGGGTGCATGTCTTCAGTGGCAAACTTCCAGATACTTTTGTACATCAGTAGTGGATCGACAACAGCTGCTGATGATTTTTCTCTCTCTCTCTCTCTCTCTCTCTCTCTCTCTATATATATATATATATATATGTAGACAGATGGGCACTCCACAAGAGTAGTTATTGCCCCGGTGCTACTGCCAAAAATTAAACAAATATTTGATTGTTGTACCGTGAAAGTCACGATATCCAAAGCAGGCACACGTCGGTCTTCATTAAAAAACTTATTTTATTACTGCATAAGAAAAAATGTCGACGTTTCGACCCACACACGGGTCTTTGTCATATAAAAGAAGAAGTCTGTGTGTCTGACACCCACCCCTCAGCCGGACCTCTCCTATGGCCAAAATGACCTTGTCTCCCTGCCCGCAGCACACACTCTTTGTAGTCCAACTTTGAGTGTGTGTGTGTGTGTGAAGAGGTTCTTTTTAAAGATCGCTATTCTAGACTGTAAAATCTCATGAGCAGGGCACTCTGATCCTTCTGTTGTCCACATTTGATTTGTACTATTTAATACCTCTGTATGTCTTTTCCCAATTGTACAGAACTGCGGAATTAGTTGTCGCTATATAAATAAACTAGTGTAAAAGCCTGTATACATGGGCCAAGGTCTGGGTGATGTTAACCCTTTGAGTGCCAGAGGGGCACACAAGGCATTGCTTGGCAATGCATTGTGTACCCCTCTAGCACTCAAAGGGTTAAGAGGCCAGTCCTGCTCTGCGTCCTGCCTCCGATGCAGTCATGCACTGTAGAGACTGCCGGAAAGCACAGAATGCTCCCAGCATTCCTACACCTCCCAGCATTCTGTGCGTTCTGGCAGTCTCTACTGCGCATGACGGCTTCTAATAAACATCCTAGCAAATTATTATATTGGCTAATAATAAAAATAATATGTGTGTGCCTGTGTGTATCACACTCTATATATGTGTGTGCATGTTGTGTGTTATACTCTGTGTAAGTGTGTTGCATGTGTGTGTGTATCCTTGCGTGTGTGTGTGTCTTGCCCTGTATGTGAATGTGTGTTGCATGTGTCTGTGTGTATCAGTGTGTGTAAGTTTGTCACACTGTTACGGCCCACGCTGTATCTTTTGTAACATTAATTCCAAACAAATTATACATTCCCTACTTAAAGTGACAGGCGTCTCTGTCCCACATTTGTAGTATTTATATATATATACACACGCACACCTGGGAACTCTGCGGATCTGCCACAGATACTCCGGTTTTCAGACTTAATTACCATGTCCTCAGGTACAGAGGATGATTCTCTGGCATTTCGAGTTCATTGGTAACACTGCCTACTCCCTTCCTGGTTCTCCCCATTCCTGCTCTCCTCTGTCTTCTCCCTGCCCATTTCAGAACAAACTCCACCCTTCAATCTCGCCCACCCAGTTACGTCCTGACCACTTTATGACATTAATTGGACAGTCTCAGTGTGTGTATGTGTATGTGTGTGTGTGTGTGATGTGTGATGCGTGTTGTGTGTTTGATGGGTTTGTGATGTTTGTGTATATAATGTTTGTGGTGTGTGTTTATGTGATATGTGGTATGTATATGTGATGTGTGTGCTGTGTGAGTGTTATGTGTGTGTATGTTTTTTAAAGCTCAGTCTAGTTTATAACTAGTAGTTGCACCTATGTTATTAGCAGCATTATAAAATTACAGCCTTTGATGTAGTGGTCCCCCTTGGCTCCTCTGCAGAACTGGGGCTGTGAGCTCCAAAGGGGCAGCTGATAATTCCTATTGACAGCTTTGATGTTGCACTCACGTCTGTAAGTTTATTTTGCTGCTGGGAATATCAGCAATTGCATTGGCTCTGCAGTTGTCTGTAATTACTGATCTTCATTTCAGGTCTGTATTTAGTTTACACCTCCACACAGCATACAGCAGGCTTGAAAAATCTGAAAGATATAAGTCATAGGAAAATAACCCTTGTCACATTTTGCAGAACCATGTTATTATCCCCTGATAGTGACATTCAACTGTTGTAATACAATAACAATACAATTCCCTTCAATGCAACAAAAAATGTATGTAGATAAACCTTGTTGTATAACAATATACTTAAATGAGTCTACTTAAACATATTGGGATAACATAGCTCCCAAGTGTCCCTCTTTCAGACCCAAATCCCTCTGTCCCTGTTTCCCAACCTGGTGTCCCTCTTTTTAGGAGATCAGACTGTTTGGTGTGTGTATGTAAGTATCACATTGCTCCACAGCCATACAAATCACATTAATGTTTGTTTCAACTTCAGCATATGTGTTTATAAATTAGTCTGTGTACATAAAATACTTTGTTGCTGTAGATCATTTATTCATTTACACAAAGAGATGTCAGTAGGTCATGAAATCACCTAAAAATTCTTGGTAATGCTCCGCCCACCAGCCACGCCCCCAGTAACACCCCCCTAAAACAAAAGTGTCCCTCTTTGGCCTTTTGAAGTGTTGGGAGGCGTGGAATAAATGTACAAATCCGCCACTATTAGCCTCCAACACCAGTTCCTGCACTCAGAGATATGTACTATAGTACATGATTAGGATTGCCACCCAGCCAGTATTTTACCGTCAGGCTGGTAAAAAATTGGCTTCTGTCCAATGTTAAGTCTAAGGAGGGAATGCCATAGCCGGTATTTTTTTTAAGAAAAGGTGGCAACCCTATACATGATTGCTTTAGTATACAATGTACTTGTGCACACACTCCACTGTTGTTTGGACTTTGACACCAGAAAATCCCTTCCATCTGACCCATGGCACACACGGTAAAATAGTTTAGCAAATTGGCATTAGACAGGTGTAGGTCTAGAAAATCAATTCTAGAACCTGTTTTTGTAAGGAACTGAATGTGTTCATCCCCCCATTATGAGAGACTTTCTCACACATTTATGGTTCCACTTTAACCCCTTGGCTGCTAGAGATGTCTCCAACACATTTAAAAATGAATAACTACAAGACAGTGGAAGGAAGTGAAAAGAAAGGAACAAAGAAAATAAAGTTGTAATAGCCTGAAGGGAGATGTTTGAGTCAAGAAAATTTGGTGTGTGTGCGTGTCGGCCATCCCCCTGGCATTCAAAGGGTTAATGCACCATTCAGCCCAACTATTATGGAGATTAGTACCATTACATGCCCCTAGAGACCAAAAAGACCCAGACCTTTAATGGGGAATTATCACCCCTATACGAGCTTACCTAATTGCCATCCTTATATAGCAATAGGCTTTAATCGTTAGTTGTTGTTGTTGTTTTTTTTTGTTTTTTTTTTAAATGCATGTTCTTGCGAAATTTACATTATTAAAAATGAGCCTGTGCCTTACTTCTGGACAGACTGCGGTTACAGCTCTGCAATGCAGCCTGTCAATCTCCTTCTGTTCCTCCCGAAGTATTGTCACGTGCCAACCTCTTCCGATGACGAAGGATTTCTCCATGTAAGCTGGTTGTAACGAGACAATCCCTGAGGAGGAAACAGAAGAAGATTGGCAGGCTGAGGTGCTGTAACCGCAGTCTGTCTGGAAGTAAGGCCACGGCTCATTTTTAATAATGTAAATTTCACAAGAGCATATATTAAAAAAAAAAAAAACAACAACCAACGATTAAAGCTTATCAGTATAAGAGGATGGTATTTATGTAACCTTGTACAGGGGATGAAAATTCCCCTTTAAAGTGGACCTGTCATTCTAAGATACATTGAGTTTGATAAACCCTTTACATGTCAGAAATGCATTTCTCACTCCTCTGTCACGCAAGGGGTTAACAGAGAATTCAAAACTGCTTATTGTACTGGTGATATTTCTGTAAAATACGTAGCTTTTGAGAAATGATTATTTACTTTTTGTTTCCACTTTATATTAATTCAGTGTTAATTCACAGTACTGTAATTCATTCTCTTTGAGGCCAAACTTGATATTAGAAATGACCTGTGGGCTCTGTCAAGATTTGTTGATAACAAAGTGTGTGGTAATATTGGCCCAGCACAGAAACTAATTAGTATACAGTGCCACATCATGCCAAGTAGAAATTAAGGTTAATTTTTCAAAAATGTTTCTTTTTACAAAAATGGTTAGTACAACATACAGTCAGGGATAATCATTTTTAAAATTAAGTAAACATATCTTAAGGTGACAAGTCCACTGTAAAGAAGAAATATACCCTAGGAATAAGTTGGTTAATTAATTTGGTTAACATAAGGACTTACCTAGGTAGGTGTCCTTCAGACAGTATTCAGGTGTATCTATTTAGTGTTTTTTTTAGCTGTTTTTGACCTGTCTTTTTGTCCACTATAAACTGTTTAAAAACTGATCACATCTTTTCTTCATTATAATCCATTCAGGATTGAAGTCAGCTGTGTGCTGCAAAAAGGTGTGGCATAGGCACAGACTTCAATAGAGATCACTGTATACAGGAAAGTGCAGATAATGCAAAATATAAATAAATATACCTGAACTCTGTATGAAGGGCAACTACTTATGTAAATTGATCTGTTAAACAAAATAAGAGCCACTTATTCATAGGATATGGTTCCTCTTTAAGTGTGAGACCTGAGGTTGGTACCCAGTAACTCCTCAGGCCTCCTATCACCTTAAAGGGATAGTAATTCTTCGTTTTATCTTTATTTTATTTTGTAGGCATTAAAAAAACATGAAGAGCGATATAAGTCTTATCTCTCAAACCTTTATGGTTTAAGAGATATTCACAAGCAAAGTTTCCCCTCCCACCCCTTTTTCCTAGTGTAAGCCATCTCTTCTCAGATGTGAGTCTGGTTGTAAGACCAGACAGATAACAGAAGGGGACAATCTTATTTGTATGAAAACAATGAAAGCACTTCCCCCCTTGACAAGTTTTTCAGCTTTTTCCCTTATCTTAATTGAAGATTGTACCTCTCTGCAGTCTACCTGGGCACCTCCCTTCTGATCTAGCTGAACGGGGGGGGGGGGGGATACTTTGCTTGTGAATATCTCTTAAACCATAAAGATTTGAGAGATAAGACTTATATTGTTCTTCATGTTTTTTTAATGCCTACAAAATAAAATAAAGATAAAATGAAGTATTACTATCCCTTTAAGACAGGGATTCTTAAGGTTAATCATCAGGTCACACCAACAGTGCATGTTTTCAAGATATCCCTGCTTCATCACCGCTGTGTAATCAGTAGCTCAGTGACTATGACTAATTCACCTGTGCTTAAGTAGGGATATCCAGAAAACCTCTCCTGTTGGTGAGCCCCAGTGACTGAAGATGAGAATCACTACTATATGATCTTGGTAACCTCCTTCTGATTACCATACCTGGGAAAGTCTTCTCTTTGAGCCCCTGGAGAGGGCTCATGTGTTGCTGCACAGGACATGTCAATGATGTGATTAGAGTAAAAAAGGGTGGGGATTAATCATGTGAGTGGGGCTTAATTGTTTGGTTGTTATAAAGTGGATGAGAAGAAGGCAGAACAGGGTGGGAAGGAGGGAAAGTGGGAGGAACAGGGTGGGAAGGAGATGAAACTCACCAACTCCAGAGAATCAGCCTCTGTCCCTGGAGATCTGGTAATTCAGTCTGAAAACCGGAGTCTCCGGGGCAGATCTGGAGCCTTCCCAGGTATGCTCATTATTACTTCACCAGGTTAATCTCTCCTAGGGGGAAAAACTGGACTAACTGATAAAGGTTTAAGTCTTCTGTAGCATGCTTTTTGCAAATCAAAATAATTCTGGAGCACACTAAGTGTACCATGAGTGAGGGAGCTGAAAACTACCATTGCTTTAAATTGGAATTTTATCCCCATGAATATAGAGAGGTCTCCAGGATGTTGCAAAGCACTGCGTTGTAGACCTCTCTAGTATTCCTGAGGTTAAAATTCCCATCTAAATAAATGGGAATAGGGTGAATCTTTATTTCTTCCCTCCTGTAGTGCAGTTGGTAAGCTCCAGAATTGCTTATCCTTCTTAAAGCTGATACCTCCCTGGAAATACAGTAATGGAAAATTGGATAGCTAATTCTACTACCGCAGCCTAATTAGCATACCTGCTATCCTGTGCTAATCTAATTAAATTAAACTATGTTTTACTGCGACTTTGAACCGCTCAATTCCACTGTCCCTAATTCAATACTCTATATTGCTTGCTACACAATCCAATTGTAAATTGCTATGGATCAAATTACTGATCTAATTCAGCTTTATTTATCATTATATATAAATGTACAGTTCACTACTATGTTTTGTAAATACTCTGAAAATGCCCTTGACTTAGATCTCACTGACAGTTTTCTTAAGATTCAGTGCGTAAACATATGAACCCACCAGCATATCTTATCTTCTAGCACCAGAGGCTACACCAGTGTAAGATCACAGTTATGCATACTAGACGACACACTCTGCCATCTTTAATGCCCAGCAAGCCCCTTACACCTGTCCCCTTAAACAAACAGAAAATAGTTTTCGGGAGATTGTGTCTCTTTGTCTGACATCTGAATGTTGTGCATAATGGAAGGTGTATTCAACTTGTTGCTCAGTCTGGATATGGCACTTTATACTGAAACCACTCCTGCTTGCTCTTTAGGTAGTGCCTTGTTTAGTATTGTGTCCATTCTTCCTCATAGTACCTTTATGAAAACCTTGCAGACCACTGGCTATAGGCTTACTGGTCTGTATTTTTTTCGATCTGTCTTATCACCTTTTTGTGCAGTAGGATGACTTCTGCGTTTTTCCATGTTTCCGGCACTTTGCAGAGTTGTAGGTATCTTGAAAATAGTTTAGCTGGGGCTTTAAGGGTTGACCTCCAGCTTTCAACATTTCAATAGTAACTTTATCAGGACCAGCTGCTTTGCCATTTTTCATTCTTTTTATTGCATCTTCTACTTCTTCTTCCAAAACGTCAGACATAGCTTCAGCCTCTGGCACTGCATTCAGTTGTTGTTCTTAATTCTTATAAAATTTGAAATAAAATTCTTACTCTCGTTTTAGTATTTGTTGTTGCGTTTTTGCTGTTGTACCATCTTCAGGCTTCAATGCAAACACTTGGCTCATGTGTGTGGATAGCTTTCATTTTCCTTTCTTTAACTCTTGATTTTCTTCCAGCATCCTTTTGATGAGCTCAACATTGAACTTGCATGTTTCTTCTTTTATGCACTTTTTTTTTGGTCTTACACATTTCTACATATTCTGTCCTGTTTCTAATATTACCATTATGCTTCATTTTTAGTCACTTTTTCATCATTCAGCTGTTTTTTTTTTGCTATTCAGGTTGTTTTTTCTTGTTTCACAGTAGGCGCAAGGGCATGGGCAGTGTCTACGATAGTCTCAATAACTTTTTAATTATGGGTCAAAATGTCTGTGTCTGGAAGGTCTTGCAGGACGCTAAAGCAATTAGACAGTGATAACTTAAAGGGATAGTAACACTTCGTTTTAACTTTATTTTATTTTGTAGGCATTAAAAAAACATGAAGAATGATATAAGTCTTATCTCTCAAACCTTTATGGTTTATGAGATATTCACAAGCAAAGTTCCCCTCCCCGCCCCTTTTACCTAGTGTAAGCCATCTCTTCTCAGATGTGGAATGCAGTCCATAGACCACACAGATAACAGAAGGGGACAATTTTCTTTGTATGAAAACAATGAAAGCCCTTCCCCCCTTGACAAGTTTTTAGCTTTTTCCATTATCTTAATTGAAGATTGTCCCTCTCTGCAGTCTACCTGGGCACCTCCCTTCTGATCTGGTTGAACAGGGGGGGGATACTTTGTTTGTGAATATCTCTTAAACCATAAAGGTTTCAGAGATAAGACTTATATCATTCTTCATGTTTTTTTAATGACTACAAAATAAAATAAAGTTAAAATGAAGTATTACTATCCCTTTAAAATTCTTATGATTTTTCAATAGCTGGCTAGTGTCAACCTTTATATAAAACATTTTCTAAGTATATGTATATATAATATGTGTGTATATATATATATATATATATATATATATATTTTTTTTTTTTTTTTTATTATTATTTTCATTTAATCTCTGTTGCAGTCTACTGCTAGTTAGTTTCCCTGATAAAGAAAATTAATCCTTATGAGCCATCAGGACTATTGAAAATTATTGTTTGTTGTGAAGAGATGTGTAGTTATTGGAAATTTCATCAGCGATCACTGTATACATAAAATTTCATATACAATGCAAAACATCTATACACAGATATACTAGACTGCTATACCTAGGTAAGTCCATCTGTTAAGCAACCGCTCGTTCTTAGGGTATAGATTCCCTTTAACCCTTTACATGCCAGATGTGTACGCGACTCATTGCAAAGCAATGCGTTGCGTACCTCTCTGGCACGCAAAGGGTTAAAGTAAGACACTGACAGTAGTAGCTCTGGTAGAGGTTCTTGTGTGCCCTCCATGACCAACAAAAAATTAATTGTCTCTGCCAATAATCCTAGTGCACCTATTTTACCTGGAGACTGTGAGCAAATTATTTGCTTCCTTCCCCGTTCTGAGGTCTGCCACAGAGAAACCTTAAATTGCCTTCAATAGACTATGAAACCTTCAATGCCATTTTCTTATTGCTGGAACTTGGTGTCTGCTCTGAGTTCTAATAACTCATAATCACAAGTCCCTGATTTTACAATGATCATTTCCAGTCCTTCTGACTAGTATAGATAATTATGAAATTACTTTCAGTACAATGGTGCCAGATAATGGAACCTGGAGTTCCCTTTGACTAGTGTTTCATCGATGTCTGGACATATGAACATTGATGGATTTATCTCTGGAGTACAAGTTCTGTGGGGAGAATTTACAGAAAAACAAGGGCATTCCTCAATTTTGTGTCAGTATCTGCTGGTGTATTACCTCCTTAAGTGTTTAGCTACACCTCAAATCAACAGCTTTCAATCTGTGAGGAGACTTACCAACAACTCATAGGTATCAGTAATCCTCATCTGCAGGAGAAAAATCAGACATTGTTATCCAGCATCCAAAGCTGCTTTGTTAAATATTCAATAAAGAACATACGTTTGTATTAATATTGATAAATGTGCTGGATGAACTTATATAAAATAAAAATAGTGATAGAGTTTTCAAGATGATTAACCCCTTGGATTCCAGATAGATGCTTTGTTGTAGACCTCTCTAACATCGAAATGAATCATATTAAAAGTTGCCTTGGAGTTATTTATAAACAAAGGGAATCAAGACATGCCAGTTGTGAAATTCCTCCAATCTTCTGCAGTGTGTTGTCTCACTGTTTATCAAGTGCTCTCTGATTGCCCTTTATTAAAAATAACATAACGAGGTGGCCAGAATAAGTGAATTATGTTATCATTGGTGTTGAGACGTCAAGATAAACAACATCCCATTCTCTTGGAATCCCTCATGTAAACTGATCTTTACCAAAACTATTTTGGATGCTTACATGTGTCAATTTTTGTGAAAACATCAGTCACCAAAATGCAGCTTATGAAACCCATTAATGCTGCTATTGTGGCCTTTTAAAGGAACATTTTGTAAATTTCAATCTAAGTTTATGTGAAACAGCAGAATTATTTACACACACACACAGACACACACACACACGTGTAATGCTTTTCCAAGGCTAAATGGTTGCTTTGTGCTATGTGTGCTAAGGGATGACAGTGTGACAGCAAGTAGACATTTCTGACTCCGTTATTGTCTGAAGTGCATGGCATAAATTATCCATAGATGAAGTAGGCACAAAACTCATTCTTTAATTTAACCCTTTGCAATGTGTTGTTCACATCTCTGGCACTCAAAAGGTTTGGACTCCAGGGTTTAAGTAAGCGAACTGTGCACACACACATAATATGCACTGAAGTTGTGTTTCAGTATGTATTAGTTCATCTATACATCTATCCGTCAGCTCAGACACTAGATTAGGTTGCTTATATATAAGAACACAGTAAGTTGTATTCTGTATTTTTTATACATCCCCTTATTGTGTGTAATAGAAAAACTTGCCTATGTAGGTGTCCTTCATGCAACAAATCTATCTATATATTTTTTTATTTTATTTATTTTCATTGGAACAGTGTAGAAATCAATATCTGGAATGTGGTACTTTACTATCTGAAAATGCTTCATAGTTCGAAAAAACACTAGTGGAGCTTTTCTCAATACATTATTACATTCATCACAATAGACAAACTGAAGGTAAACTAAAATGGAGCTCAGCAAATACAGACACATACTAATACAATGCAAAAGAAATATATCTAACACAATGCTAGAAAAAAAAGAAGAAGCCCCTTCTATTAATCCCTTTTGGACCAGAGGTGTGTGTAACAGATTATTCTCAACGTGTTGAAAAAGCCTCTGGTCCTCAAGAATTTAAACAAGGTAAAGCCACTTCTATAATTCTCCTTTAAGGTCTATCATAGCAAGAATTTCTTTTAAATATGTGTGTGTGCATGTATGTTTGTGTGGTGAATGTGTGCATGTAAAAGTAAGTATCTTGATTTGTTCCACTAAAGTGATGGTAATGTTTCCTGCCCCTTTTACCTAGTGTAAGCTACCTCCCCTCAGATGTGAAATCTGGTCTCTTTACCAGACAGGTTTCAGCAAGGGACAATCAATCCTCTTATTGTGAGCTTAGGGAAA
This sequence comes from Rhinophrynus dorsalis, assembly GCA_037306005.1. NCBI lineage: Eukaryota > Metazoa > Chordata > Amphibia > Anura > Rhinophrynidae > Rhinophrynus > Rhinophrynus dorsalis. The sequence goes on from CM074719.1 coordinate 504,685,787, forward strand.
ACCCTACCTCTTGACAGGTTTTTCAGGTTTTTCCTTATGCTCAGTGAAGATTGTCCCTCTCCGTGATCCATAGAGACAGTCTTGCTGCTCTGAGCTGAGCAGTGTTACATCAGTAAACTGGGAGGGAGGGAGGATACTTTATCATTGAATTACTTTTGAACTACAACTCGGACAGTATTGAAATAACACTCTCCATGGCCCAGATACTATGAAGATTAATCAGAGCTGCTTTTTTGTGAAATATTACTACCCCTTAAATGTTGCTTTGGATACCTCTATGGCACTCAAGGGGTTAACCACCAAGATTAATATCTCTCTGCTCTTCAATGCTAGTAAACAAGTGATTTATTGCAAACGAGGAGTGAACAAATTGCAGAGTGACCCCCAGAGAGGTCCCAATGGGCTGCTTGGGGTGCAGCAGATTTATGGATCCTGGAGACTGCCCTAAATAATTCTGTTTTTTCTGAAAGATATACAACAGAGAACAATCTTTTGTGGGGATTCCTATAGAACCTAACTCTAAAAGTTATACAACAAAGAACAAGCATTGTGGTGAAGTCTAAAGAATTTAACACTAAAAGATACACAACAGAAAGCAAGCTTTGTGGAGATTCCTCCAGATCTTAACACTAAAAAATACAACAGAAAGCAAGCTTTGTGGGGATGTCTCCAGGACCTAACACTAAAAGACATACAACAGAAAGCAGTCTTTATGGGGACCTAACACTGACTGCAAACTCTTTAGAATAATCATTGTGTAAAAAAGTCCCTGCATGTGTTGGATGTACGGTAACCATAGCTCCTTTTTCCTATTTCCAGGTTTACGCAGGTGAGTTACATGACGTCATGGACCTTGTGTCTCTGAGCTGACATTACAGGATGGCAGTACACAACCAGTTCTTTCTATGGAGCAGTGGTAAAGTAGGAGTCTGGTAAAATGGCTTTGGTAATCAGGTATTCCTTTAAATGTAGGACTGGGAAAAACAAACACTGCAGGGTTGTATTGATTCCTATGGAGTCCAGAAGATTGACATTTTCATAAGCATCCTGAATTTAACCACTTAAGGACCGGTGTCCAGGGGTTGTCTGCACTGAAGGACCAAGGCCATTTTTGTGTGTGTGTATGTGTGTTTGGAGAGCTGTACAGGATCGCTGTGGTAGAGGATGTAACTGCTCTGGTCTTGCAGCAGTCAGTTTTAGACTCCCACAGTGATCACAGCATGCAGGCATGCTTTCATCAAAAAAAATTCATGATGTGCCAGGACCGTCACCGGTCCTTAACCCACGGACCATCATGATGGTCCTGGCACATCATTGGTCATTAACAGTTAACCCTTTGAGTACCAGAGGGGTACGGGAATGCATTGCTCTACAATGTGTTCCGTACCCGTCTGGCACTCAGAGGGTTAAGGGGATATGATATTTGGTTGGTTTATTTCTGGCTTACCTTGAACAAGTCAATTGACCCCATTGTAATAAGTCCAAAACTTCAGGCTGCTGCAGAAGGCATGTTGTGAGAGTAGTATTGTGTGGAAACCATTTATTATACTCCTGCTGGTATGGACTGACTTCTGTGGACTGTACAGTGGGATGGGCAGACAGTTGCTTCCGGATGTTATTGGAATGGATATCCCATCATCCTTGACTGACCCACATGTGTCTGAGGATGATGAGAGTCCTTGGTGCAAGCTGCTGTAGCAGACATTCATTGGTTTGGAAACCAAGGATGGACAGATTTCTGTAGGCAGTACTGGGGGAGGGGGAGAGGTTGATGTGACTTTCAGCTGTTATTGGACTTCAACTCCCATAATCCTCAGTGGCTGACTGAAGATGAGTTGCAGTTTAACAACAGCTGGAGAGTCACATTCTGCCCACTACACCATGGGTATACAAATCACAGCTTTTTATAGCTTACTTTAGCTTTACATTGCCAGTTAATATGGGGATCTTTGGCAGCAATAATCACAAGCCCAGTGCCTCCTCAGAGAACCAAAGGAAGGCAAGTAGACTATGATATAGAATGGGAATGGGAAGGAATGAGCAGCATATTTTCACATTTCTTGCATGCTCTCTTACCTTTCTTGCACCTGTCTTCTCTGCTCATGTCCTTGCTCAAAGGAAATCAGCTGGTTGTGACATCATCCATAGTTCCTTAGGTGGCGGAGACCACAAAATGCCAATTGCAGGGTGTGTAACAATTAAAGCTGATCTGCACTGTAGACATGAGCCACCTACCCTGGAAGCCCTCTTTACTATGAAAATTACATTAACTTAATGTACTGGAGATCCCCTCCCTAGTTCCTAAAGCTTATCAATATACAAGTTAACAGTTAGCATGTGTTAACAGTCAGCATATGATTCCAGTGCCTACTGGTTTTCTATGTGTGGCACATGAATAATACAGGAGGAGAGGGGCTATAAAGGTTTCCCATCAAAATAGAGGGCACAGTACCAAAAGTTCCAGCACCCCTGCTATTAATATGTCTTCACACCTAGCCTCATCTAGTGATTTCTCTTGTCTATTCTTCTCCTCTAGTCCATATCTCCCAAGTACCCCTCTTTAGGAGCGACAGTACCATTTTTGGACCAAAATCCTTCTGTCCCTCTTTACCACCCCGGTGTAGTGTATATAAGTGTATCACATTGCTCCACAGCAGTAAAACTCACATTCATTTTTGTTTAAACTTCAATATGTGTGTTATTAATTAGTCTGTGTAAATAAAATACTTTGCTCTAAATCATGTATTCAGTTACACAAAGAGGTGTCAATAGGTCATGAAATAACTTGAAAATTCTCAGTATTGCCCCACCCACCAGCCACCAACTAAAACAAAGTGTCCATCTTTGGCCATTTGCCATGTTGGTAAGTTTGTGCCTCTAGTATCAAACAACAGTCCACTGCGGTGTACCTAACTAAACTATTCTCCAATACAAGTTGTCTGACATTGTGATCTCACAGGAAGTTCTAAACATACAATCACTACCTGTTTTATTAAACACCCCATATTTATCCTTTCTTTCTAAGAACACATACAGCCATATATTCAAAGAGAATGGGGCAAATCAATTTGCGCCACAGAGGAAAATTAACACATTTCAAAAATCCCCATTCATTTAAATGAGGATTTTAATCCCTTAAAAAGCTAGAGAGATGTCCAGTGCATTGCTTTGCAATGTGAGGTTAAAATTTCCATTTAAGTCAACTGGAATATTTAGCTTTCCCCTATAGAGCAGTGGGTTTGCCCCAGAATTCCTCCTTTATTTGAACACACAGCTACTAGTCTGTTTAAACCTGTTTGGTTACAGCATTCTATAATGCACTGTACTGCTATGCCCCTTTGTCATAAAAACAAAAACTAAAAAAACAAAACTGATACTGACGGAGGGCTCAGTAACACAATATGTATAGGTTCAAACAATGACCTTAGCGTTTCTGTGCTAATAGAAAAATTATGCCTTAAAAAATGATGTCCAACTTTTTAAATTGAACTATACTTATTGGAATGTGCCTCTTAATTTAGAACTTACCTAAGTATTCTTATTATTGCTTAATACCTCCCAACATTTCAAATGGCCAAAGAGGGACCCTTTTGTTTCAGGGGGAATTACTGTGGGTGTGGCTGGTAGGCGGGGCATTACAGATAATTTTTACATTATGTTATGACCTATTTGTACCAGAGGTATACGCAATGTATTGCAAAGCGTGCCACTCTGGCACTCAAAGGGTTAACTTTTACAAGAAATGTCTCAAATCATTTGTGCTTTGGAGATGCGCACTAGCATATTAGGAGTTAACACATCCATCAGCAAAAGGGCAAGCAAAATATACCTAATTATCTTCTTCAAACCACTGATTCTCTACCTCCATCCAGTGACAACCACAAGTTGCAAGAGATCAGAAACAAGGGGAAGCTAGATTCACCAACCATATACACATAGAGGCGCCTCCTGATGTACGAGGACTGCGAATGACCAGCAGCAATGGAGAGGAAGGGAGGGGGTTTTAACTATAATTTAGTTGCACCAGCTGATTTCAAGAAGTGATAAGAGAACAGATTAAATAAAAACAGAAAACCAGGAGCTCATTTCTTCTTGCCCATGGCAGGACTCTGTTCAGCCACACTTTCTGGGCTCAGCCTCCGCCAGAGCGAGAGGCTGCTCCACTGACTGATACTGGGTGCTGGGCATTATTCCACTTGTGTATATATCCGCGCATTCCCTCCCCCCAGTATACAATGCATCAGTCTCAGTCATTACAGTGTGCACTTTAAATTAAGTGACTCAGACTTGAGTACCTGGTCAGAGATGATGAGTCCCGTTAGGATAACTCACACAATGTCACTATATTATGTTGACTAGACTGGCTCAGCTCAGGCGTCCACATGCTTACTCACTCCGCTGCTGCTAGTGCCAAGGGGGATAAGGAGGAGGCCAAGGGTAGATTACAGCATATGCAGTATGCATGCACATATTATGAAGCGCAGCGCGAATGCGTGGATCATTTTTCAGCTTCTTGACACTATTTGAGCAACGCGGCTGAGTGAACTGTGAGTGTAGGAATTCAAGGGTGCCGAAGTGGCTGGGCATAAGGCTAGGAAGCGGGACAAACTGTTAATGTGGAGGGACAGTGGGATTGGCCCCAAAATCGGGACTGTCCAGCGTAAATCGGGACGGTTGGCAGCTTTGTTACTTTATTATTATTATTATTATTAGTAGTAGTAGTAGTAGTAGTAGTAGTAGTAGTAGTAGTAGTAGTACTAAGTATTGCTGAGTTTGCATTTGAAGTATAAAGTACCTGTATTTACATGCCTTTGTTTGAAGTCAACATTTAGTTAATGTTTCTTCACAATCCACAAAACATGAACACATACCTCCCAAGTGTCCCTCTTTGGGAGGGACAGTCCCTCTTTGAGCCCCAAATCCCCCTGTCCCTCTTTTCTACCCTGACGTCCCTCTTTTTAGGACATCAGAGTGAGTGTTGTGTATATTAGTTTATCACATTGCTCCACAATGAAACTCACGTAAATGCTTAGATAATCTTCAGTATATGTGTTTGTAAATGAATCTGTGTAAATATAATACTTTGGTCTTACTCTAAATCCTTTATTCGGTTTCAAAAAAAGGTGTCAGTAGGTCACATAGTAACATAAAAATTCTCAGTAATGCCCTGTGCAAAAGCCACGCCCCCAGAAACACCACCTAAAACACAAGTGTCCCTCTTTGGCCATTTGAAATGTTGGGAGGCATGTGAACATTCTTTATTAGAGTCCCATAGCCACACTCACATTGCTGTGAAGAACTATGCAAGTAAAAGATCAGATTGTGAAATGAATGCCTTCAGTTTTAGACTACTGCAGAGTACTAATAAAATATATAGTATATAGATATACCTGATTGTTGAATGGGTCCTACTTGGGTATCCACCTCATCCTGTTAATACCGACGCTTATGAAAAATGCACACCGTAGAACCACATAGGAATCAATGCAACCCTAGAGAAGAGGTGGGAAATCTTTGGGTCTCATGCTATTATTGGACTACAATTTCCATCATTCTCAGCCAAACACTGTCTGGAGAGCCAAACTGTGCACATCATTGCTCAAGGGTGACAACGTTTGTTACACACAGTCCAGCAGTATGCATTTTTCGTAAACAGACAATGTTAACCCCTTGAATGCCAACGGAGTGCGTTTGGCACCCCTTTGGCACTCAAATGGTTAGGGAGGAAGTGTCAACCCTAAGTCCTTCTGTTAAACCCATTAAGAGCCACTTAATTCCTATAGATGTAGTTTCCTTTTAATTCTTAAAACAGGTTCAGAGGGATTATTGTTTTTTTAATGGCACTGCTTAGACTCCCATTTTATTTAACTTCCCCAGTCTTACATTCAGAATTTTGGTCCTTTTAGGTTTTTGACTTTGTTGCCCTCTGTTTGATTCCTTATAATGATTCTATGACTTAAGTACCCAGGCTCAATACTCTGAATCTGATTTCAGTCAAAATAACTGTGTTATGATGTTATGGCCGCGCTCTGATAAAGCCTTTCTTTTTAATTTGATCTGTAAAGATTAGGCAGCTGTGAGAGTCTTAAAAAGCTGCTTGGGCTGTTCTCCTAGGTTAAAGATTGATGGTTTTATTGCAGTAATAGCAGCATTAGAATGCAATGAAATCCACTTTAATGGGCTCGCCTTTCGATGGGGGAGGAGGGGGAGAAAGAAGAGGCTAGCTGGAGGATGTTAAGGTATTACTCACTGCTGCTGAATGAAACGCTGTCGAGTTTCTAAACGACATTTTGTTAGAGAAGTTTTACATATTGCTTTAACCCCCTGAGTGCAAGGGGTGGGCAACACATTGCACTACCCACTCCTCTGGTGCTTATTTAGTTAAAATATTACATTCTGTTTATTTTAGTTGTGTTCTAATTTATGTCCAGGTACACAATAAATGACAGATTAATCATTAATCACTAATCACTACACTTACTCCAAAATATCTAATAATTGTCAGGTGGTATAATTGTGATGCAATTTTAGGCTAAACATCTTGGTGTGTGGAGATGAAGTTTGTGCAGAACATGGCATGCCTTCTGATGAGCAAGGTTATTCCCAAGGTCAGTGAAAATGATTACAAAGCTTATTTGCATGTTGTCTTTCTAAGCACTACTCATTTATTTTTCAATCAAAAAGACACAAATCCTGCATCACAGTGTTTATGTGCTGGATTTGGTGCAGGCTAGGAGGAATCCAAAAAATTGAGCATGCTGGGAAAGAAATAGTACTGCCATGGAAATAAAAGTTCAGTTATTAAACTTTGTCTAGGGAGCTGTCAGGTAGAAAATGGGGATATTTGGTGGACCAACTATTTCCTTTCTGCCAGCACTTTTTATGTTTCCATGGAAACTCTAAAATAATGCTGAACATCAGCACTCTCCTTACCCCACAAATTCATAACAGAGGCATTGTTATGTACTAGTTGAGGTGGCTAATAACCCAGGTCTCATGCTTAAATCCTTGGATTGTTTTGTAATAGTGCTAATCTGCTTACTAGTAGGCTCTTTTCACATGGGCGAAGAAACACAGAATTTCTAATGCTGCACATTAGTTACTGTAAAATATAAACCATTGAGGCCAATGGGTCAGAGGGCCTGTTCACATGGACAACTACTGCAACAATTGCTCAGAACATGTTTCAAGTTTTTGCAGTATGCTGCAACTTTTGATGTGTTCAGAGCAAATACATCCAAGTTGCAGCATGCCTGATATGTTCATTGGTCTTTGGGACTGCTGCGTAAATTAGTGACATGGGCAGATTTGGTGGTAGATATGCTATTTGACCTCTAATGACATATAGGCCCACGTGGATGTCAGACAAATATTTATGGTGGATGCCAACGTGGGCTGGACCCATCACACTCCTGTTAGGTCATCCAGTGCAAGAGGCTCACCAAAGGAAATCAGGAGGTGAGTAACATTCATTTAAATGGGCAGCTTAAATTATGTGACATCTCAGGTTTGTTAAAGTGAACAAGGTCCTGATGATGCAGTTGAGCTGCACAGTGAAATAATAATACATTGGTTTGGTCCAATCTCCAGATATTTTGGGAAAGTAGCAACAACCTTGCTCATAACAAACTTAAAAAGCATTTATTCCTCAAACATATGTGTCTTATTATCATTAGGAAGATTCAGCTCTATGCACACCATTGTATTAAACCCATTGTGAGCACACAAGTATTCTTTGAAGCTAAACGTAAGCTCATCATTGTGTGACTCTCCTTTAACCCTTTGAGTGATAGAGGATACCCCTGGCAGTCAAGGGGTCAAACTTGAATATTCACGTGTACTTTTAGCAAAAACTTGTATAGATATTTTAAACCCCTTTAAAGTTAGAAAATATCCAAAATGTTACATTATAATGCATTGGAGGCCTTTCTAGCATCCAATAGGTATCCAACGCATTGCTTTGCAAAGTTTCGGATACCCCTATAGCACTCAAATGGTTAAAATGTGTAGACAGCCCAACATAGTCTAAAACAGCGTGACTGAAATATCCAGAATAGGATAATGGGAATATGGAGTCCAACTGTGCTGTGATGGCAGCCACAAATAGACTGCAAATAAAGGCTTGTTCAGAAATTGAAGGTGAGACCTATGTACTAAGAAGAGTAATGCCATTCTGTAGCACACCAACTGCAGCACCAGGAACAAATAACATTTGCATGGATCAAATAACATTTGCATGGATGTTTGCAATGCATTGGAGACATCTCTAGCAATTCAAGAGGTGAAACCCCCCCATTTTAATCAATGGAATTTGGAGAATTTGTATTAGTTTGTTGGTTTACTGCAGAATCGCACCAATTTTCATAGTATAGCAGCCCCAGAGAGGCTGATGTACTAAGAATAATCCAAGAAATTCTAGAGCAAACCTTTTGTGCCACAGGAGACAAATAAAAATGACCATTTACTTACACAATACCGTAACATTGCCCCAGCTGACTCCTACAAATATCTTGGAATTTGGCTGGAACCCAACCTCACATTTGGCTATCATATTTATAAATTAACATCCAAATGTTATCCTAAAGTAGGTGCTCTATTTAGGAACAAAATTGAACTTCAAAACATAAAGTAAAACTAACATAGGTCATGATTGCATTACACATATTCAATAATGGTAGAAAGTAATTTTGCACTTAAAAAATTGTATTTCTAAAAAAAGATTGCATTGCTAATAGGAAAATCACATTGTTCATGCACTGATAAACAAAAACTGACATTGCTTCTAAGAAATAGCAAGACCAATAAAAGCGGGAATAAAATTTCACATTTGTAAATAAATTGCAAAAAATTAGCAATGCTAATAAAAATTCTCATTGCTTATTAAAAACATTAGCAATACTAATAAAATGTTTTAGGGCATCTCAAGCTTCATTTATTACTATGTGTGTAAAAGGTGGTACCATGATAGCCATGGAAAAAGCAGCAAACTGGTATAGTAAAAGTAATAGATACCTTTATTGGCTAACTGAGTAGCTTTAGAGTACAAACTTTCAGGGCAACTTAGGTCTCATCGTCAGGTATGTCACAGAGCCTCCACAGACATGCCACAGACGTGGCATGTCTGATGAAGAGACCTAAGTTGCCTTGAAAGCTTGCATTCTAAAGCTACTCAGTTAGCCAACCATTGTATCATTTTTACTATACTACTCCTGTATTTCTATTAGAAATTACATTTTTTTAAGAAGCAATCATTTTTCACCTAACTAACAATATTGCAGTTGGTGTAAAATGTATTATTTTTATTAAACAGACCCCAAAGTGCCCTGATAACAAAATGTATTGTGCAACAGATGTTAATGCCGGTCATCGACTACTGGGAGTAAACTGAACACTCTGTATAATCCATTTTGCTACTTTGTTCGCTAATCTAATTACACTATTTATCACTGTGACCTGTTGAAAATTTTAAATTTATAAACAATTGAATCCAGACTTACCCGTCACCTTTCTTGCCTAGTTTTAACCATATATCTATGAAGCTACCAGGCTACCTGAGCAATATGCTTAATCCAGCTCTCCATATTACCTATAACCTTAGCTTCAACACTAAATACCTAAGCCGTGTGAGCATTCCAACCTCCCATACTTCCCACAACCTACTCTACACTGCCAGGGGTACTTGACTCCAGCTCTCTATACTTCCTATAACCTCAGCTCCATTGCCAGCAAATCACTGACTATTCCAAACTACTAGAAAAAAGCAGGTCGATATTCCTTATCCCACAAGTCTTGAATAACCTACCCAAAAAAATCAAATCTTCTGCTTTTTTATACTTAAAAAAATATTACTGTATTTAAATGCTAACACATAACTTGTATTTTCTTGTTTTCTACGTGTGTATAAATGAGAAGCTTTTGTGTTGTCAATGTTGTTCAAGACATGCTTGAAAACTAAACAAAAATGTAATGTATTCTTCCTGGCAAAAAAAAAAAAACATTGTGTAACATTGCTTCATATTCCTGTGTATGCTATGTGGAGTGGAAGGTGGAAGGGACTTGATGGCACTAGAGTCTTAACAGTGGTGGAGTGTGTGTGCCAGTATGCACTGCAGTGATCATACACTATACTGCAGTGGTTGGTAACATGAGACCCTCCAGCGGCTGCCAGACTACAGCTTTAATAATTCCCCACAATCAATGGGATTTGTCATCTGCCAGCAGCTGGATTGCCTCACTTTGCTTATCCCTGCTCTCGTGTATGCCCTTAAGTGTAACCACTGTAACTGGAGGCCAATGCAGCTGCACATTCACCCCACTGAAATCATCTCAGGCTTGTTCACAAAATGTCGGGGAGGCTGATATTTATTTAGAACATTATTTTCCAGGGAGAATACATTGAGATTTCTTTCGTCTGTACGTTCTGGAGAACTTTTATAGCAAAAAATGTAGTATTTACACAAAACGGAGAAACAATAAAAATATAAACACTCCTACAAAAAAAAAAAAAATAATATACATGTCATAGGGAGAGGGTATGATTCATAAATAAGTAAAGACACATCCATTTTTGGGGATAACAGACCACAGCTTTATTCAACTATTTTACACCCTTTAAATATTATTGTTCTTATTCACACAGAAATCATTAAATTATCAACCAATAATCAGTTATCAACAGACAGTCCTTGCCAATCTGCTTTCCCTTGAAAAAACCCAAGCATGGCCAAATTGTACGGGCTCATGCAAAACCCTACATGGCACCCCACCATAAGCAACCACACCAACTGAACCAGCAGCCCACCAGAGATAACAAACAACCAGCTACATGCACAGAACCATGACAAGCAGCCGGTCCAGGAAAGCCCAAGCACACCAAAACACCCGCATCTCACCCCCAGTGCCCCTAAACCCACGTCAAACCCGGCAGACATGGGGGAAATGGCCAACGACATGACCCAAACACAGCAACCTACAGGCGTACCGGACAGCATACAGAGGGCACAGCAGGTACCCAGGAGAGCACAACATGCGCACCGTGCCCACAAAAGGCATCAGAACAGCACCACAACACAACCACAGGAAATCCCACCACCGTTACCACAGTAATGTAATTCGCCAGTATCAGTGTATTACATATGACCCAAGCCCCCAGCAAGGGAGAGCCCCGGCCCCAAAAGCAAAAAAAAACACCCCATACACACCTAGATCCACAAGGCAGACACACCCAAAAACTGCAACGAACAAAACACAATAGCCAGACCCAACCCAAACCACCCAGCTATAAACTGAAAATCGCGTCCCAACCCCAAACACAGATAGACCAGACACAAGCACCCACACAGAGAAAGCAGTCCCCCCACCCCACCTACCACACACACCCCCAGCTCTGCAAGCACACATGCCCGACAAAAATAAAGGGGGGGGGCACAAGGTCCTACCAAACATGAGCTGGAAAAAACATGGCAAGGACAGCTAAAGACCACGCCACAAGACAGCAGCACTGCTAGACAACCCACCAGACACTGAGAAGGGAGACAAGGGACCAACCTGCGAAACCAAAGATTGTACTGTGCCCAATGTACCAAAGGGACCATCCACACACTGATATACAGCAAACATCCACCACAGACACGGACCCAAGCCCAACAGACAAAAAAACTCAAAGAAAGCCACAGACAGACATCCGTCCCACACCAAACTACGCAGATACCATAGGCATCGATCTACATACATCCAAAGAGCCACCACTATGTTTGGAAAAACAGACAGCAAAAGATTTGAAAACCTGGCCACACAGACCAAACCAACAGACCCATAGACATACCCAGATCAACTTACCCAAGCACACACACAAGAGAACAAACACACTCCCACCAATGCCGCAGCAACCACCACACTGTAGCAGCCAGGAACAATATGAAGGACAACCACCCAAGAGCCATACACCAAAGGCCCCACACGAAACACCCCAAAGAGACCCACACCCCGGCATAGCCAGCACACCTACTCTAGCATACCGAGCCGCAGCATCACCCGCACACCACACTGCCACAACCAGCACAGATACTGACCTCCCAGCTCCCGAAACACAGGGCACTGAGCAACAGCCACCATCTCCAAGCCCCCGAAGACCCAGAGGCACCTGCAAAAAGATCTGCCACGCCGGCTGCATGCAGCTCTCACTGGTCCCAGATCCTACACCCAAGACTGAGAGGGAGTGTCCCACCCACCATGTTACCAACAGCCTCCTGGAAAGCCCAGTACACTGACTGGCCGTGCCACCGCCCAGGAGTTGCCCACTAAAAAGCCTGGCCCCCGATGGATGCCAGCCTGTCAAGGAAAGCCCCAGCTCAGTCTGATATCCAAAAAGCTCAGCGCACCCCATCTTCCATGCGCCAGCTGCACCAAGATGACCAAACCCCGGATCGATCAGGAAGAACCACCACCAATGGAGTCAAGCCCTCCAAACACCCAACACCGCAGCCCAGAAGTTCCAGCGAGCCTGGACCCAGGAGCTGTCCAGCTCGGACACCCAAAGCACCACCAGTGCCCAAGGAGTCCCCACACCAACTGCCATGAAACCCGGCAAAGTTACCACTGTGCCGATACCGTGCAAGCCGCTGTCAGGGAGTCAGTACAATGAATGCTGCAACCGCCGCCCTGGATCCTAGCCTGGGCCTCGCAGTAGACAGACCCAGGGCCACCGGAGCTGATCCTACCACAGGACAACTCACGACCCCTGACACAACCACCCCAGACAGGCTCATACAGCCACATGAGACAAGCGCACAGGACCACACAAGACATTCCCACATTGACACCAAGCCAAGCGACACCCAATACGCACCTGCCCAGAAACACACAATGACACCCATCCACACGTACCCAGTAACAGTCAAAACAGAATAACAGAACCCATCCACCTTGGAGACACCTACCACAGACATGCCAACCACATACCCTCGCCCAAACATGCACAGAGGTCCCATCCACACAGCAACCACATATGGACACAATCCACTCCCCATAAGCTCAGCACACCCCCCATACCCAAGCTATGCACAAAACCCCTCTCCAAGCAATACACACAGGCAGACAGCCCAAAAAAAACAATGGGCTACACAGAACAAAATACCCACACAGATACATATATACACATACCTCCACACAGACAGATATACGTACATCCACAACCTGCACACAGACATATAAACACATCCACACTGATAGATATACGAATATACATACACCCATACCCATTTACCCACATAGACACATCCAGACATACACAAACCTATGCTGTTGTTTTTTTTTTTTTTTGCGTGTGATATAGTGTCCCATTCAGTAGCTGCAAGCTACAGTGGCGACTCCCAGGGCACCCATCCATAGTCCAAATGGGGGATGAACCCCATAAGCTCACGCGGCCAGACCTCAGACAGAAGAGAGCAAGAAGTGAGAGAGGGGAACCATGCAACGGCAACGGAAATGAAAGAGCGAAGCAAAGTAAGAGGAAGAAAACAAGCACCGCAAGAGAGAAAGAGACAAAGGATGGGGATCCCAAGACAAAGACGAGGTACAACGAGAGGGGAAAGCCAGAAAATGGGAGACAATGGAGAACAAATAAAGGACCTGAGGTGGAGACAGAATAAACAACCAGGACAAGACACCAGCAAACCCAGGAGTAATAGGGGGATCCCCCGAAACAGAGAGGAAAAGATAAACGCCCATGAAAAGAAAACACCCACAAAGTGGCCCCAGGAGACTACCATAAAGAGAGACGGGGGGAGGAGAAAAAACTGCACCAGCGGAAAAAGGGGGGCAGGCAAACGAGAGCTCAAACAAGAGAGGAAGAGAAAGAGAAAAGCCACCCACCACATACACAGTAGGCTTGGCACGCGTAGCTGTGCCACCTGTAGGAAAAACAAGCGGGGACCGGAACCACAACCGGGGGATAGGGTGGAGCAAAGCCGACCCATGCGATGCCCAGGAAGGCACGACAGCCTCACCCCACTCCACCGCTAGCATCATAGAATCCCCCAATGCCCGCTCCACTGCCAGGGCAGGGTGGAGGGGAGAGCAGCCGTGGGCCTTGCCAACACCCCCGCAGAGCGCTCCATATCACGTAGATCCAGGGGATGAGATAGCACTAAGGAGAATCAAATGGAGAACAGACGGGTCATGAGGGCCGATCCAGGAACCAAAGGCCATTGTAGACTTCCAGCAGGATCCCCAGAAGGACCGACAACAGACACGTCATCCGCAGCACAGGACAGGGCAGTGACCAGAACCCACACTGCCAGAAGGAAGTCTCCAGAGCCAAGAAAGGACCAGCCGGGATAGAGTGAGAATGAGAGGCAAACGAATGCAGGAGAGAAAGAGAGATTGCATGCATGTGTGAGAGATAGAGAGAGTGAGTGAGTGAGTGAAAAGAAGGACGCTTCCTCTGTCCTCTCTTCTTCCAAACTGCAGTACACTTCCTGTCACCACACCTTTTAAGTCCTTTCCTTTTACTCCTCCCATCAAACACTCTTCCTATATGACTCAACCCTCCCCATGCCATGCTTCCCCTCCTGTACCCTTCGGTCCATTCCAGGGAAGTTCTGTTACACACTGTTTTTAGATACAAAGAAGCAGTTATTTTTAGGGATTTTAGACTGCGAGAAGATCTGATTTTCTTCGGGTAGGTTATTCCAGACTTTCAGAACTCTGAAGGAGAAGGCAGATTGACCGTCTTCTTTCTTGCAATGCGGTATATGCAGTAAGGTGTTAGCAGTGGAGCGCAGGTTATAGTTAGCATGGAGAGCTGGAGTATACTGCTCAGGAAGTCTAGTGGCTCAAGTAGACAAGAAAGGTGATATGTCTATATCTGAATGTTAGCCAATGAAGTTCCTTAAACATATCAAAGTCACATTGATGGGTAGTGTAATTAAACTGAATGACAAAGCGACATATGACTTATACAGAAGAATTGGAGCATTTCTGGAGCAAACCATCTGTGCCATAAGATAAAAACAGAAATGACCATGGGTTTAAATGGGGCTTTTAACCCCTTGAATGTTAAAGAGGTCACAAACACACTGCAAAGAAATGCATTCCAAAGCTCATTACTGTTTAAGAGGTTAAAGGGACAATAATGTCCCATAAAAAATGTTTAGAGTTTTGTAGAGATGAGAAAAATAAGCTAAATGCCACAAATCCTATCTCTCAAACCGCTATGGTTGGAGAGATATCCTCAGCTAAAGTTCCCCAAGACATTCCCACATTGACACCAAGCCAAGCGCCACCCAATACGCACCTGCCCAGAAACACACAATGACACCCATCCACACGTACCCAGTAACAGTCAAAACAGAATAACAGAACCCATCCACCTTGTAGACACCTACCACAGACATGCCAACCACATACCCTCGCCCAAACATGCACAGAGGTCCCATCCACACAGCAACCACATATGGACACAATCCACTCCCCATAAGCTCAGCACACCCCCCATACCCAAGCTATGCACAAAACCCCTCTCCAAGCAATACACACAGGCAGACAGCCCAAAAAACCAATGGGCTACACAGAACAACATACCCACACAGATACATATATACACATACCTCCACACAGACAGATATACGTACATCCACAACCTGCACACAGACATATAAACACATCCACACTGATAGATATACGAATATACATACACCCATACCCATTTACCCACATAGACACATCCAGACATACACAAACCTATGATGATGAGAAAAATAAGCTAAATGCCACAAATCCTATCTCTCAAACCGCTATGGTTGGAGAGATATCCTCAGCTAAAGTTCCCCTTCTCCTGATGTCAGCTGTAAAGCCGACAGAAGGAGATCCGTGTTGGCCGACATGAGGAAGCTCTTCAGCAGAGCTGCAATAGCTTGCTTTAAAAATAATTACTTCTTTGGAAAGGTCTAAAAAGTGTGCTTGCAAACCAGGCACACTTTGTAGACCGTTCCAAAGAAGTATTTCTTTTGAAATTGCGGTATTGCGGCTCTGCTGAAGAGCCACCTGTCAGTCCCCGGACCAGGAACTCCTACTGTGAGCTTACAGCTGACGTCAGGAGGATATCTCTCCAACCATAGCGGTTCGAGAGATAGGATTTGTGGAATTTAGCTTATTTTTTTCATCTCTACAAAACTATAAACATTTTTTATGAGACATTACTGTCCCTTTAAAAGGCCCTTTTAAATACATGGGAATTTGGGGGATTTTGTTTTCTTCTGTAAAGACTGTGCTATCTCTGGGCATCTCAATATAAAAGGAAGAACTTTTTATGTATGAATTTCCATACTGAATAGTTTCCTTAAGAATCTGGGGAATTTGTATTTGTACCCTATGTTGGTGTTGGTTTGCTCCAATATTATTCCAATTCATCTTAGTATATCAGTCTCTCTGTATTATTTCTTTCCTGTAAAGACTGTCCTATTTTGACAACTTAATACACTAGAAACAACCTTTGATATATGAATTTCCATACTGTGTAGTTTCCTTAACATCCAGTGAACTAAAATGAGGGTCTTTTAAATATGTAGTTGCACACAATTATGTAAAACTTTACAAGCTCCTATTTCATATTTACTGCCTGAGGTTTATCTCTGTTCTAGAAATATAACCCCTGTCTCAAGCTTTATTACTTATTTACAAAGCAATATTTCATCTATCTTCTAGTGTAATCCACAGCAAACATTATAATCCTATATATTCTTCATAATAATGTATGAATAGCAAACAGTCTGTTTGTTTAATGGGTAAAATAATAAGTAAATGATGTTAACCCTCTGAGTTCCAGAGGAGGAAGCAACCCATTGCTTTAATTTGTTGCTTACTCCTCTGGCACTCAGAAGGTTAATGCTAGGATGTAAGGGTTAGGACTTTAATCAGGATAATAAGGGACAGTGTTGAGAGAACAGATGTTAATATGAGATTGACAAGTTAAAGGCATAGTAATGTTTCATAATAAAAGCAGCTCCAATTAATATTCATAGTATTTGGGCCATGGAGAGTGTCATTTCAATACTGTCCGAGTTGTAGTTCAAGAGTAATTGAATGATAAATTATCCCCCTTCCTCCCATTTTACTGATGTAACACTGGTCACCTCAGAGCAGCAACACTGTCTGGATGGATTGCAGCAAGGAACAATCTTCAGTGAGCATAAGGAAAAACCTGAAAAACATGTCAAGGTGGGCAGGATTTTCCTTACTCACAGTAAAAAGATTGTCCTTTGCTGCGAGCTGTCTTGTCAAGTGACCAGATTCCATATCTGAGGGGAGGTGGTTTACACTAAAAGGGGCAGGAGGGGATATTTAATAATTCAGTTAATCTTGAACTACAACTCTGGCAGTATTGAAATAACACACTACATGGCCCAAGTACTATGAAGATTAATTGAAGCTGCTATTTTTGTGAAACATTACTATCCCTTTAAAGGTTTGGTGTATGTTTGTACACATGTGTGGGCATGGGCAGATTGTCCTATCAGGGGATCGGGCATCCCCTGGTGGGCCGCTAGATCATGGGCCGGTGAGGGAGATCAGAGGATCTCACCTCCCTGTCCCAAGATATTTTGAAAGAGAGGTCTGTGTTGCCACCGGCGCAGACACTCTCTGTGACAGCCTTCGATGCTGCACCGGGACCACAAGGGGGCGTCGATAGGGATATGGCAGCTAGTGGGCTGCTTTAAAAAGATGCCTGGGCTGGTATTCCCCTAAAATCTGCCCCTGTGTGTGGGTGTCTGGTCTTGGAGTTAAACAGCTTCTCTGCCTAGTGTTGGTCTCTCTTTTCTAGACTTTGGACCATGTGTTCAAAAGAAACAAACATGTACAAATTCCCCAAATTCACATGGTTTAAAAGGGGGTTTTAAACCCTTCAATGCTAAGGTTTACCTTTGAAATTGAGTTTTTTTTTTTATATCTCGCTGCTTTTTGGCGCATTCAGTAGGTCGCCATGTTCTAAAGGGCGACATGACAATCTCGCATTGCATATCAGAGTGAGATTGTCATGTCGCTTCTTTAAAGAGCGCTAGAGCCAGACTGTGGAAATACCTTTAGTCCCGTTGCAATGCATGTGTCTCTTGTGTGAAGAGGGGATGTGCACAGGCAGATATGATGGAGAGGACTAATAATAACATTATCTGGCATTCCCAGCAGTTCTGCTTTTCATGATACTTTAATTGGAAGACATTTCTAATTTCCTACCACCTTTGTCCCATTGCGATTATTACTTTTGCTCCATTCTCTCTCTCTCCCCCTCCGCTCCTTCAAACCCAGATTGTGACGTACAGTCTGGTTACAGTGGAAACTACATACATGCGCACTGGGTTTGAAGGAGCGGAGGGGGAGAGAGAGAGAGAAGCAAAAGTAGTAATCGCAATGGAACAAAGGAGGTAGGAAATTAGGACTGTCTTCCAATTAAAGTATCATGAAAAGCAGAACTGCTGGGAACGCTAGATAATGTTATTATTAGTCCTCTCCATCATATCTGCCTGTGCACATACCCTCTTCACACAAGAGAGACATGCATCGCAACGGGACTGGAGGTATTTCCACAGTCTGGCTGCAGCACTCTTTAAAGAAGCGACATAACAATCTCATGCTGATATGTAATGCGAGATTGTCATGTCTCCCTTTAGAACATGGTGCCCTACTGAATGCGCCAAAAAGCAGCGCGATACAAAAAACACTCCATTAACAGACAACCCTAAGTATTATACTAGACTGATCTTTTGTTAGGTCATTTTTGTAATGAGATCAATAGTAATTTCTGATGGTATTAATGAGCTTGCAGAACTTTTCTTTTCACTTTCTGCGGATATATTTGGATCACATTGAAAGTGGTCATATGCTAGTGTTGCTAGAACCAATTTTTGTACTCTGTGCCTACCATACACCTATGTAGTAAACTGCAACAATTATACTTTCTGTGTCACTTGTTCCAAGAGGAACAGTGTGGGAATGTATGAAAATTTGAAGACATTCTATTCCACTACAGTGTGTTCCTCTTGTTGTTTATGTACTGACAACAGAGGTGATGAGAGTGGATCAAGGGCTATGTTTGTGAGCCAACAACTGGGTCCTCTTTGCCAGTTGTTGCTAGAAACTAGAAAGAGATCTGATAGTAGGTCAGCAAGAACATAATGTATATTCAAAGTATGTTTTGTTGCATGTCTTCAAACAGTAGAGGGACCACAATACTACAATCACTCACAGGGTACAGGTGAATTTAGCAGCTGGTCATCCTGTCTTGAGTGTAGAATATAATGTGGAGTACAAGCTGCAGGAAGAATACATATAACCTTTGTTATAAATGTATACTCCTAGATATTTCTTTCTCTCTGTGTCCAAAAATTCCCATCAAAACAGTCACCTTGAGATCTTTAGGTTTGCAAAAATGTTGACCTTCTGGGTGTCTCTTTTGTTGTTCATAGTGGACTTATGATAATCTGTCTGTTTTCTAAGAGCTTGTCCTGTCTCACATGTCACCTGTTTTGAGACATTTCACACACATTATATTTTTGTTGAAAACATTAGATGAGCGACAGGAGAATTTGCCCTTGATGTGGTTTCGGTGGGAATGTGGTATGGGCACTTTATCTGCAGTACATATATGTGCACAGGTTCCACATGTCTATTGTAGACAGGGAGAAGGACAATTTTCTGTTGTATTCTTAAGGGAGCTCCAGTTGTTTCCATCACAAGTTATTTCAGGTTGGTTTACAAAGCGTTGCTTCACAATGCATAGAATAACACTCTGATACTCAAAGGGTTAAAGAAAAAAGAATACTACATACAAATTGACAGAGAAAGAAGATAATTAAGTGGAGAGAACCAGCATAATACATAGATCAAGAAGGGGAATAGAGAATTAAATAAATAATGAAAAGTGTAGTACAAGACATGTCATACAGGAGAAAATGTGACGGCTCCTGCACAGCGGGTAACACATATGGATCGAAAGGAGAATGTAACAAGTAAAATTAAAAAAGATAGAACAAGCAATTGGGATACTGGGGAGAACAAAATGGTTGTGGCCCATATTTACAAAGGCAAAAGTGCTGCAATTCTGGGGAAGCAATGCATTGCAGACCTCTTTAGCATTTAAGAGGTTAAAATCTCATATAGATCAATGGGTTTTTTAATGAGATCTCTGGCATTCAGGAGGTTAATACCCCATGAAGTCATTGAAAATCTGTGGAACATTTTTTATTGTCCCCATGGTGCATTCTGTTCACTCAAAGATTGCTCATTTTGCTTTGTGCATATTTCTCATAGTGAAGTACAGGGTACAAAAAGGAGACAGCATAGTAAGGCAGAATTCAGCCCAGTACAATGCACTGTATTCATCAATTTAAAGAGATGAGCTTGAATTTCTCTTATAATACATTATAGACCTCTCTAGCATTCAAGGGGTGAGATGCAATAAGGAGGTGATAAAGAAGAGATGATTTCTCAAGTGATATCACTTGTATGTTATTCTATGGATTTCTCTGGCTTTGGAGATGTTAGTGCATTGGAGCCATATATTAACCCTTTGAGTGCCAGAGGGGTACACAACGCATTGTAAAGCAATGCGTTGCGTACCCCTCTGGCACTCAAACGGTTAACATAACAACTGAAGAAGTAATATCGCTAGAGAGGTCATCTTTGCTTTATTACCCCTTTATCATGTCTTAGTCCATAGCTATTAAGTAGTTATAAGCCCCATTGAAATCATTGGGAATTTTCATTTCCTCCTTCTTTGGTCAGTTGGTTTGCTCCAGATTTGTCTTGAATAATATGGCTCCAAATATTGCTTCCTCTTGGAAATTGCACAGACAAGAAAATCCTATTAATATTCACTGTAGTGTGCTACGAGATTATGATTGTTGGCTTCTATGTAGTACAAGTATATAAAGTATATTGATTGTCATATTAGGTGTAAAATAAAGCAAATTGGTTGTAGCCGGTGACACTTTTAAGTGGCTCAGCATAATAGCTGTTCACAGATGAAGTACAGGACATTCTAAAACTCATTATTATTATTTTAACATTTATTTAAAGCACTAGTATATTTTTCAGCTTGATAGCAGTTTGTGGGGAAGGGGCAGTTACAGATAAATAGAGGGCCCTGCTAATAGAAACATGGAAAATACAATGTGGTGAAAGTACAGCTGTTAGTCCACATTAGTCTTTGGAATCGATAAGTCCCTACACTTGCCTAATGCCAATTTACTAAGCTACTTAGCTAAAATTCCTCCCCTTAACACCACTTACACCAAGGGGTGAGCAGTAGGGCAATCTGTGTGCATTTCATGACTTTCCTTTATTCTGTTCTAAATTCTATGTAAGTATTAAGATGGCATTAACAATATAGACTTTATCATTGTGAGTTTTCTTGCACAAGCTATGAGACTGATGTATGGTGTTTGCTGGCATTAAAGTTCTAACAATGGTAGAGATTCGCCTCTGATATGCAATACAGCTCTCATACACAGCATTTATACATTGCAACACTCATATGTTACAGCACTCATATACAGTTGCATTCATACACTGCAACACCTTTATTCCACAGCACTCATACACTGCAACACTATCACGGTACAAGTGATTCCTTGTCTGCGTGCCACGCCACGCACGCTATTTTGTAGTTTCCTGTCTGCGTGGCCTAGATTGTTCCTCCCTCGGCAGTGGCCTTATAACCTTCCCACAAACTGAGCTTAGTCACCCTTTCGTGGTGTTTCTATGCGCAATCCAGTGTTGCTCGTTTTGACCTTTGCTTGCCGTTCGATATCTCCTGGTTCTTGATCCTTGGCTTGTCTGACTATCTGATCCGGTGTATGAGCTTGGCTCCATCTGACTAACTGATCCATGTATGACTCTGGCTTTTCCGAATACCCGCTCTGTGCTGACCCCGGCTGTGGCTGACTACCCGATCCAGTTCCTGACTGTGGCTTGTCTGACCTACGCTCCGTGCTACTCTCACTCCTGCCTGACTACCACTGTCCCCAGGTATAGCTGTAGGCACGCTTTACCTATTCGGTGCATCTGCTACCCTGCCGGTAGCGTTGCTAGTGTCCTCAACACTCTGCTATTTCTTTGCCTCTGGGCACTACCTAGCCAGTACAACTCTCCTTGCTGGTAGCATTGTTTGTTGCCTCCGCACTGTGTGATCCCATTGCCCCAGGGCTTGTAGTGTTACCTATTTAGCTATACCAGTTGCCTCCTGGTACACTACCTTTGTGCGCTCCCTGCTGTCTTTGCCTGTCTCTCTCTGGGTTCGCACTACTGCAATTACGTATTTGGCAGCCTCCTAGTGCACTTCCGCTGTGTGGCCTTCGTTCGGTACATTTCTGTAGGTTACTGTGCACTATCATCTGACATCTCTCTCAGGATGAGTACTCTCCGTTACTATTCTGGGGTTCCAGGTGAGAGCAAGTCTGGCTCGGTACCCGTGTTATCTATTTTCCTATTGCAGTTCAGTGTCAGCTTGAGTAGAGGACTAAACTGGCCTTACGCCTGTCTCCCCAAGGGTGAGGAAGTGTTCGCTCTTATTATCATTCATACTATTTCTATTGCTGCTATTATTTTCTTCAATAAATTGGTTAAACATACTTGTACTGTGTTGTGTGATTATTTGCCTGAGTTACCGTGACAAACACTCATACAGTGCAACACTTATATGCTACAGCACTCATGCACTACAGCACTTGTACTCTACAGCATTCATACACTGCGACACCCTTATGCTACAGTATTCATACACTGTAACACTCATACAGTGCAACACTCATACGCTACAGCACTGTTGCATTCATATACCACAACACCCATATGCTGAAGTGCTTACCCCTAGGGGTGGTCAAAAAGTGGGGAAAATTTCCTGCATGACTTTTTGAGAAAACTGGCACATCTTTCTCTTTTTTGTGTGAATGATTTCTCCTTATTGCCAATGCAAAATTTTCCTCCATTTTGCCTATTTTATCAAATTTTTTACCTATATTTTCTGTGGGTACTTCATTTCCCAATGTAATATTACTTCTTCTGAAGGCTGTAGTGGAGAAGTAAGCAGCTGAAAGTCAAAATTCTGAGCCCTACAGCAACATATGCCTTGAAAAATGTGTTAGCATGCAGACTGTATTTATCCCTTGCCCACAACACTAACTTCCTGCTTAAATGACACTGGCATATATGATGATGTCAAGTAAAAAAAAAAAAAAAAATACAACCTACAATGTGGCAGATGTGTATTGTAGTGATGCTGGGGGGGATTGGCATTGTGTGATTGATTTGTGTATGTAGATACAGCAGTTTTTGCCAAGTGGGGTAGATGGTGGCAACCCTTCTTCA
This sequence comes from Rhinophrynus dorsalis, assembly GCA_037306005.1. Classification (NCBI taxonomy): domain Eukaryota; kingdom Metazoa; phylum Chordata; class Amphibia; order Anura; family Rhinophrynidae; genus Rhinophrynus; species Rhinophrynus dorsalis. The sequence continues at coordinate 504,709,148 of CM074719.1, forward strand.
TAACCCTCCTGCTGCTCCTCCTCCATATCTGTACTGCTGTTAATATATTTGTCCTGGCTTTCTCTGTCATGTGTGGTTTCTGCTACCTGACACTCTGATGGTATGAGATGTTGGTGAATTTTTAAGAATGTTGGTCTCCCAACATAGCCGCGTCCTGTGGTCATTAACAATGTAACCAGCCGCACTGAAAAACCTCTCTGACTCAACACTTGCTGGAGGACAACTAAGGGTTTCCACTGCAGTACGTGTCAATGCTGGCCACACACACTGCTTTGTTTCCCAGTAGTCCATGGGGTCATTGTTTCTGCCTAGAACGTAGCTATTCTGCAAGTATGCAGAAATCATCTCACATGCAGTGGGACCACTTCTAGGAGCAATACAGTGTTCCTGAGTGTCAGTTACCAACCAATACTAAAGGAGCAAGTCCAAAGAGATGTGCCACCACCACCGACACCAATGTTGGGTTTTTGCCACCCCTGCTGGACCCATGAAGTGCCCTGTGTTCAGAATGGGATATTGTGGTTAATGATGTAGCTGCATCTGCTGGTTGAAATGCTTTGCTGCCTTTCTTTTCACTATACTGTCTAGATGTTTTTTGTGCCCTCACTTTCTCCTTCTTATCCTCCACAATGCAACCCTCCACTTGATCAATAAGCATATTTCGATATTCCTTGATAGAATCTGATTCCTCAGAGAGTTGCTGCTTATCGTCATGACTCCTTGTTGTGACAAACTACTGATGGCCCTTTGGCAGAAATTCAGAAATTTTGTGTTTGGAGGGGGGGTTCAGCAAAGTGGCAAGAATGTATTCCTCATTACTTTTAATGTACACTATGTGAGGATCTTGTTCAAACCATGATAACATGTAATTTTCCAGCTGGTGCATGTCTTTGTTGTAATTATGGTAAAATTCCTCAGCCATGCTCCTCATTTTTTTCTGCAATAAAAATATCAGCGGTAGAATTTCCTGCCCCGGTGCGACTCCCCAGCATGGTTTCATCCTCAAAAGATTTCAGCAGCTCACTATCACGGTGCCCGTGTATTGCTGGCAACATTTTGACATATTACTTCTGATGCTTTCTTATTGGCTAGGTTGTGATTGCTTCACCCAGTGGTAGCCTTTAAGTACGGTGCCCTGTCACTCATACAGGGCCCTTTCATGGTGTTCCCATTGCTTAGAGCTTGCTGCCGTTATCGTGTGATATCCTGTGTATGACCCGGACTGCCCGACTTCTCTCTCTGATCCTGTTCCTGCTCCGTGTACCGACCCGGCCTGGCTGATGTTCCTGCTCCGTGTAGCGACTTGGATTGGCTGACGTTCCTGCTCCGTGTACCGACCTGGCCTGGCTGACGTTCGTGCTCCGTGTACCGACTTGGATTGCCTACATTCCTACTCTGTGTCCCGATCCGGCCTGCTGACGTTCCTCTTCTGTGCCTCCAGTCCGGTGCACTACCGCGTCCAGTAGAGAGTATCTCCTATGCGCTGTCTTGAGTGTGCTGGCCCAATTGGTTGCCTTAAGTACTGCATTACCGTTGCGTGACTGCGACCCATTTGTGCCTTGCTGCCTCCTTCCTCCTTACCCAGGGCTGACGCGGATCTCGCTTGCTCACTATACGCTTGGCTTGTTATTGTTTACCACTGGGTTGGTCTCCTGGGCGCCTCAGTTAGTCTCCGCTCTTGTCAGTCGCCAACAAGTCCAAGCGCCCGTTACCAGGGCCGTCCGGTACTCACCCGGGTAGGAGCTATTCTTTGGCACATTATACACTGGCTTGTCACTACTCCGTTATTGAGGTTGGTCTCCTGGGCACCTCAGTCGGCTCTGTCACCCGGCAGTTGCCATCGAGCCTAGCTTTATTACATCTATTGTCCGGTACCGTTACCCTGGTAGCAGTCTGTGTGTTTTCCTGGGCGTTACGTTGTTCCTTCGGTTGCAGTACTACTGGTAGTCCATTATCCATCTGGGCCTCGCTCATCCTTCCTGGGCCTAGTCGCTATTTTGGCACTCATCTTCAGAGAGTGCTTCTTGGGCTTTGCTATTAGGGCCTCCCAGCCTCCTGGCCTAATAGCATTTACCATCAGTGTCTCTCTATATCACATGAACTGTTCCTGACCTGTGTCAGTATATGTATTGCACTCTGATATATGTATACTGGACCCGTGTGGGGTAATCTTATTTAGTAACCTGTCCTGTGTCAGTACTGTTTGCTAACTATTGCTGGACCCACGAAGGTTACTTTATTCTGTCTGGTTTCAATAAAACTGTGTTTTACCAAATTGCCTGCCTCTGAGTGTACTGAAAACCGTTACACTCACATATATTGCACATTAGTTGCCATTGGCAAGAGGCTCCCTCCAAAGCCTTCCAGTATGGTGTACTCACTAATGGCCTTATTCTGCTCGTACAAATGCTCTAGTGTACATTGTGGAATTACACCTGTAGGGACCTAAATTTTCAGCTAGTGATGGAGCAGGTTGTTCTGCTCTTCTATGGAATATAGAGTGTTGTGTGCACTGTAGGAGTGACAACATTGGGCACAGATTTTTGGGGCAATAGCATGCATCTCTCTGAGGGTTTCGGATTCTGCCAGGAATCTGGTTACAAAAAAATTAGCACATGGGCAAAGCAGGGCACATACACCATATCACCTATTCTCAAATCAGCAATTACGTTGGAGCCGTTATCAGCAGACACAAAACCAGCATTTAAGGAGTTGGGTGCAAGCCATTTCTTTATCACCTGCTCTAGCTTACTTAAAACATCTACTGGTTTGTGGGACTGTCTTTCAAAACTCTGCATGCACAAGGTGGCGTGATGATGGTATGGGCGATCTTGCTGCTGCCACCTTCAATCAGAACCAGAAGCACGATTACTGGGTGTCACCTGATACTGTTAGCTAGTGTTGTCCACTGTTGGTGCTGAGAGGGAAACCCAGTGAGCAGTCACAGTAATATAGTCTGTGCTCTGCATATTTGTCACATAGCTGATGTTAGGTGGATTTTTTTGCCATACGTTCTTTTCAGTCCTTTGCCCACTACACTAACCACCTGCTTGTACAATTCAGGCAAAGCTGTCCTGGAAAAATAACTGCGGCTTAGGATATGCCAGCATGGAGCTACACATGACATCAGTTTGCTGAAACCTTGGTTTTCTACATAAGAATACAGCAGCATGTCCACTGACAACCTCTTGGTAACCTTGCCATTTCTTAGGAGTACTTTGGGATTGTTTTTGTGAAGTTTTTGACTCCTTCCCAGGAACTCATTCAGTGTGGGTTGGCAGGACATGGCAGAAGAACCCTGGAACTTTATTGCTTTAACAACATGACTAGAGGAAATGGTGCAAGTAGAGTCAACATGTGTGTGCAGTCTTGTCATCTCCTACATCAAAGCCAGAGTCACCATACTCCTCTGCAGCAGGAGCCATATGTGTTATTTAGAGTGAACTAACTGTTGGCAGTAGAGCACTCTCTGACACATAAATAACTTCACTACTTCTTTTTTGTACCCTAGAGCCCTGGGAACTTTTTAGAGTGCTTCTGCTGCTGAGAGTTGTGGCACCTTTGACCTGCTTATAGTGTGTTTCCTAGTCAGACCTGTGGTTGTATTTCAAGTCGGATCTTATAGAGGACGAGGAGGCCTAGGTATGAACCTGCTTTCCCCCTGCTCACATTCTTTTTGCACAGACAACAAATTGCAACATGCTTAGCTTTAGGATCACGAGTGAAGTATCTCCATACTGTGGACTTCATGGGCTGAGTGGTTCCTGAGGTGCTGGCTACTACTACTACTAGGGCTATATTTTGATAAAATTCTACTGCTACTACTACTAGATGTCAAAGGTGCAGCACATCCAGCAGCAGCAGAGGCACTCATTATATCTAACATCGTGGATGTTAATAACCTGTGTTGCTGTTGTTTGTTGCTGCTGGGTAATTACCACAAGTGTGTGTGGCTGAATGGGATTTGGACTTTGAAGAGGCGATGATGCTGATGATGACTGAAAGGGTGACTGTTTACTTTTTGACATCTTTGCTTGTCCAGGGTCAGACTTTCCAATGGTTTTCTCAGTTTATAGACAGGCACAGCACTCCTTTTCAGTGGTCAAATATTCAGCCTTTGCCTTTCTGCTAATTTTATGGCCATGTCATCATCCTCACTCTCAACTTCATCTATATATCTGAACAAGAGAAGGATGCTGAAGGGATATATTCTAGGTTTGCATCATCATCAGTAATCATTAGGTCATCCTCAGCAGCATCAGCACAGCAGTGTCTGTAGACATTTTTCAAGGGGGGGAAAGCCATAATATGACCCCCAGGCCAGCCCATCCCTTGTTTATATGGAGGGGGTAATTGTAGGGGGGGCAAGTATCCCCCCTCCGGACACCCATGCATCAGCATCACCTGCCACTTCTTGCCCACTACCCTTATATTCCTCTAAGCTTTTAGAGATCTCAAACAATGACTCTTTACTTTTACTGTAACAAAGTTCACTACTACTTTCAGGATAGGTGTTTTGGTTCTTGTTTGTCTCACTATCTGATGCAGCAGATGGGTCACCTGCTACACTTTCCTCTATTATGCTATTGTCATCATCAACACTTGAATGGGACTTATTGTAGTCTGCAGTGTTCATCTTATAGGTCTTCTTATAATGTTCTTTTTTTGGTACTGGCACTGGTTGTGCTGGAAGTTTTTCTGGGACCTTGACAAACTGCATCCTCCCTTGGAGGAGAGGCATCATCATCATTTACTGCACACACTTCAGCAATCAGTTTTTGAACTAAAACATTACTCTCACTGTCAAAAGTGAAGGCTATAGGCCCTGCTGAGACAGTGTGTAGAGTGTTGGAGGGAAAGGGTTAACAATACCAGACCCCTGGTTACCTGTTACTATTCCTAGCAACCACCAAATTAACCCCTGATATACCACCTGCACTATCACCCCTGTACTACAATTTGCCTCCACACCAAGACTTTATATCTGGGCTTCTTAGGTTACCCCAAACACAACAGAATACAGTGTAGAACAGAGACGAGCTGATTAATTGAACATTTAATCTGAAAAAAGGCTTCACAGTGCTGGTTACAAAAATACTGAAATAAAGGACATACAAAAATAAAGATTACACATTGGCAAAACAGTCCATAAAATAAAATGGGAGAAACACAAGATATCCTTAAATACAATTACCGATATTTTAAGAGTCCTTGGGAACTTGTGATGGTATATCCCCCTTCAGTTGTTACAAAGAAGTTAACTGTTTTTATCCAAAAACCCATATTAAATGGGAGTCCACAGTTGCTTCTAAGAGGCCAGACCCCCTGGGTGTTACCTGGGAGGGTCAGGGATCTGGCCTGACCATTTAAAGCCCACTCAATCAGACCTGTCAGGGATGTTACTGCAGAGGTCTACCTGAAAAATCATAAGGCTTCCCAAAACATGCAACCCACAGCAGACCTCTATAATGTTATAATATTCATATTCCTCATTTCTGTGTGAATATCAGGACACCAAACATGCTGGGTCTAACTGGTTGCAAAGTGGCTATTCTTGTAACTTATAGCAGGAACACCTCCCCCTGGCATGTTTTGTACCCACCACAAGGGTAAAACCCATTCTGAATATATATCTGTATTGAACCATTTTAAACTGTATATACATGTTCTCCCTATTTCATAATATTTGACTGTCTCCTGGATGAACCCCATCAGAGCAGAGGGTCCAATATTTTTTATGACACTCTGTTCTGCTCTGGTGATCTACTCATTCAGTTTCTGGTGATGTTATCTACTCAGCTAATTTAGCTAACACTTTAAAAAGTACAATAAAATACACAAAATAAACAAATTATACATACCAGGGCCCTGCAAGGGCCAACTCATGCCTTGGCATGACACTCACATCCCTGCACTGCTCCACCCTTTCCCCTCCCCCTGCCCCTTGTGAGTTTGCTGGACATTACTCAACTACTGTGTGTGTTTTTACCCTACAGTACACAACACAACTAATGGAGTGTGATGTTTTTCCTTAGTCCAGCTGTCTGTCACCTAATATATTTAGTTGTTTGCTCATTTCATTAATATGTTTTATTTATTTTTATTATTTTTGTATTTATTTTTGTATTATTATTTTTTTAAGTTGTCCACCATCTTATCACAATCTGTCCAAAAAAAAAAATTATAACTGAAATACAAAATCAACAACTTCTTTCTCCAGATTTCCCCATCACAGAGACAATAACAACAACATCAACAAACAACTGGGTCCCCAGTTGCCTGTGTCTTGCCAGTCAGTCACATGGAATTTTGGGGTATTTGGGGTCAACCTCCTTCCTCCCTTCTTCTCCCCAAAGTGCCCATAGACTGTCCTAATACAGAGAACAAATGTCCTATCTAAAAGACACCCTAAACCAAACTTCAATTCCACTATCTTCTCTATCTCAAAAAATGTGCTGCTTTCTCCTCTCACTAACACAGAATGGGATTGTAATGGTTTTGTAAGACACTCAGACCAGAGGTTAGAATAAAACACAGTTTTATTGAGAGAAACAAGGAACACTGCCCCCTAAGGGCTAAAATAGGTAATGACACGTAAATGGATATAGGTAATGGATGTCTTAGCAGGTACAGTATGGATTAGGAGCAATACTGTCATGTACAAAGAAACAGTAGTAGCACAAGGGTTAAAGTCCAATGCAAGTAATCAGTCTCTGTTGTGGTGAGTTTAGACAACGCCCAGTAGATGGTAAGAGCAGCAAGAGACTGTGGTGCAAGGTGGGAAGCACCTTAGCAGTGAGGCAGAGCCGAAACACTCCAAGGACAGGCGATAAGCGAGATACCCAATACTTCTGCAAGAATTGAATGGAACTAGAGCCAAAAGCACCCTACCGGTGCGGTAACGGAGTCACAAACACTGCGAGAGCTGAATGGGACCAGAGCCAATAGCACCCTTCCGGTGCGGTAACGGAGTCACGAACACTGCAAGAGCTGAATGGGACCAGAGCCAATAGCACCCTTCCGGTGCGGTAACGGAGTCACGAACACTGCAAGAGCTGAATGGGACCAGAGCCAACAGCACCCTGCCGGTGCGGTAATGGAGTCACGAACACTGTGAGAGCTGAATGGGACCAGAGCCAATAGCACCCTTCCGGTGCATTAACGGAGTCACAAACACTGCAAGAGCTGAACGGTATCGCCCAATAGCACCACGTGGTGCGACAACTGATACTCTGTGCTCGTAAGGTGTAAGATGGAAGCACAGTTAACGGAGGCCACAAATGCTCTGCAAGTGTTAACGGACAGGCTCGGTAATGGAGTCAACAAGCTCAGCAAGTGTTAACGGACAGGCTCAGTATCGGAGGCAACAAGCACTGCAAGTGTAAACGGACAGGCTCAGTAACGGAGGCAACAAGCTCTGCGAGTGTTAACGGACAGGCTCAGTAGTGGAGGCAACGGTGCTCAGCAAGTGTTTAACTGACAGGCTCAGTATTGGAGGCAACAAGCTCTGCAAGGGTTAAGTGGATGATCAGTCTGCACAGCACTGTACTTTACAGTTCAAAATGTCGCCAGGTGATATAGAATCAGGATCTCGCAGGAAACTCTCAGGATGACAGGAAAACCGGAACCAGGTCATGGAACAGGATCGTCAGCCAAGCCGGGTCAATTACGGAGCAGGAACGTCAGCCAAGCCGGGTAAATCACGGAGCAGGAACGTCAGACAAGCCGGGTCAATCACGGAGCAGGAACGTCAGCCAGGCCGGGTCAATCACGGAGCAGGAGCGAACAAGAATAGTCAGATGGGCCAAGTCGGTACACAGGAATGCAGGAACACAGCAACTGAAGCACTGGTACAGGAACACCACGAAAGGGCACCTGACAGGTGCCAGAGGCCCGGTATATGAAGGCCACACTAGGCGGGCTAAACAAGCTTAGCCAATGGGAGCGCACCACAGCAGAGAGTGACAGCGAGATCACGGGAACCGTGATAGGGATGCTGTGAGGGCCTGACACCCTTGTATATGGCTGTAGAAAAGTAGGGAAAACTTTTGTGTGGTGGGAAAAAATTTCTTCCCATTGATTTCAATGCATTGAGCTAGGCAAAAAAAGCTGGAAAAATTCAGGAAAAACTGCACTTTTTGAAGGAAATTATTCGCCAAACAGTGCGGCTGAACTGCCACATTCATATGTTCATCTGGCTGATATGGTTCTACTATGAAGAACTGGAACAATTCTGGTGCAAAGCAACAACCTCATAGGGACAATTTATAACACTTTTAATGATAGACAGGTATTCAATGCAGTGATTTAGAAAGTATTGCAGACATATTTAGCATTCAAAATGAAATGTTCCCTATTGTACACTTGGTTTGCCCCAGAATCGGTCCAGTTTTCACTGTATTTATTGTACATTTGGTTTGGCCCAGAATCAGTCCAGTTTTCATTGTATAAATAGAAAATAAGAGAAAATCAGATCCATGAGATGTATGGGTGGTGAAATCTGGCAGACTTCCTATTTGGGCCAGAATTGATTAAGGAGTAAGAATATAGTGTATCATCTCTTTTGCAATGATCACTGATGGATCCCCTTGGGTAGTCATCAATGATAAATTGTATTTCTATGCCTTGTGTATGAGCAGCAGGGAAATTAGCTGAAAATTTTGTAAAATTGTGACCATTTTGGCTACACACACATATATCGAACAATTGCTTATGCATGTGTCAGTCCGCATAGGATTGTTTGCAATCCACCTGCCTGAAATTGTCTCATGAAAATGGTGGTTCTGCCTGGCACTCACTCATGAATGAGCTAGAACTAGATATGATCTGGCTAATAGAGAATAAGTGAATGCACAAGGAAATCCTCAGGTGCTTTTCTTGAACTATGACATTCCCAGCTTACTACATTTTGGCATTGGTCCTTGTTGAGTCTACAGGCTAATTCTCGCCTGGCACTTTTCCCTCCTCAGTCCCTGAAACTCTCCCACTCTCTCTTCTTTCCCCTTTCAAACAGAACTATCATGCCAACATAAGTTATCCCCAATTAATTGTTAGTATCATAAGCATGGAAATAGCATATTAAAGTTTCTTACGTGCCGGCATGAGTTGCAATCATAACCTCGTATGAAACTTACATCAACAGGACAACACAGACATCTTAGTGAATAGGGATCTGTGTGCATGTACTGTCCCTCCCTGTCTCCTCACTGATAGCTTATTTGCCAAAGGGGGTTGCAATGTACCGTACGGTACAGGCAGGGACTGAGAGCAGGTGCACAGATCCCTCTTTATCAAGGTGTCTGAGCTGTCCTATTGATGTAATTTTCATACGAGGTTATGATTGCAACTCATGCGGCACATAAGAAACTTTAATGTGCTATTCTATGATTACCATGATACTAACAACTTCTGTTCACTTTAACGACTCTCTACATTTCCAATGTTTCTCTCTCCATCACCAGCATCTCTTACCCTCAATATCTACCCAATCCAGCCTTTCTCTTTCTCAGTACAAAATTAGTCTCTCAAACGTGCCATGACCGATTGCTTCCCTCAATACGTTTTTCATGTCCCAGTTCAACATACTTTATAGAGGAAGGCAACTAACTGAAGTAGAGATGCAAGCAGAGTTCAAAAAATCTGTAACCTTCACAGAACAGTATGTCGGCCCAACTGTGAACAGCATGGTTTGCATAATGAAACAATTATGTTCATTTTGAGAAACTGCATTTTATTATTTTTGGAAACAGTAATAATGGAGATTGGCTCTAACCCTTTGAGTGCCAGAGGGGTACACCACGCATTGCTCTTTAATGCGTTACGTATCCTTCTGGCACTTAAAGTTTAATAATCACAGGAATATGTTTGGTATTTCTATCATGATGTCTCAAAGACCTATAAAGTTCTGAAATAAACAAACATCCAAAAAACCCTCACATTTTAAATACTTTTAACTAAAAAAAAAAAAATAGGTAAACTGCTTTTTCAACAAATCCCACCCTCCCCCAACAAAAAAGATAAAATATGCCAATAAAGAAAAAAGTCACATGACTTTTTTTTCTTTATTGGAAAAGTCATATGAAGGATGTCTTGTGACCTTTGTGTTTCAAAGGATAGTAACTCTTCATATGGAAAAAATATATATGTTTTGAAGGGCATATCCTGTTGAGTAAAACCACTGCTGGAATTTTACAGTAGCACAATTGGTAAAGTATCCTATGGAGAGTTATTGTCAACAGATCATAGCTGCCCACAGACAGCTGTAATCACAGAGCCACTGTAAATTTTCAGATCATAGCAGTACTGGGCCCAAAAGTGCAAGTATGAATAAAACATCTTTCAGCTATGGGAGTACTTTTGTTTTGCTCGGCTATATAAACCTTGTAATATATATTTTTCCTTATTAAACATTACTATATCTTTAAAAGGTTAAAGATTTATTATGGTTCAATAATGTATGTGATTATTAATCTGAGTGCCAGAGGCATGTTAATGGAAATATTTAATTATTATTATGGAAAAGAGCTGTTCACCTGGTGGCTGAAAACAGGACAGAGATCACAAGGCCAGCCTGCAGCCACCAATGAATTCCAAGACAAAAATATGCAAACCAGAGCACTTTATTCAGTAGTAATTAAGTGAATTTTTGGAGATGATACAGGATGTGAGACTAGTGTTTCTCAACATAGGCCCTCAGGACACATGAACAGGTCAACTTTTCAAGTTATCCCTGCTAAATCACAGGTGATTAATCAGTGTATCAGACATTATGATTGAGTTGCCTGTGCTTAATTAAGGATATCATGAAAACCTTATGTGCTTGTATGTTGCAAGGACTGGAGCTGAGAATTTCTGGGGTAGATGGCAAGGCATATTTTCAGTAAAGCAGTCAATAATTTCTTAGGGAATGTTAATCTATGCAATGTCAACTTGACCACACAACTTCTGTTTGGTGGAAGCAGAATGGTTCTGGTGGAGGTAACATATAAGAGCCATATATGCTCATGGCGAGGCATATTATCGATAAGACAGTCAATAACTTCTTAGGGAATGTTAATCCATGCGACGTCAACTTGACAAGCAAATTCTGCTTGGTGGAAGCAGAAGGGTTCTGGTAGAGGTAAAGTATAAGAGTCACATATGCTCAATGAGGCACAGTTTTAGGGAACATGCAGGCCATAGAAATATTTTGAAGCCACAGGCATTTTCCATGGTGATTTGTGCGTTGGTACTGCCCTGCTTCAGTAACGTGCCAGGAATGTTCCATAGAATCCATTAACAGGTTGTACAACCAGGTCTATGTACCAATGGACTGTGAGAGTGCTCACAGTGTGTACTAGATGTTTTAATCCACCATGCATAATGCCTTACCTCATTATTACACTGTGAGCTGGCCTGTAGTGATGAGCGAGCACCCCAATGCTCGGATGTTCGGGTGCTCTGACCGAGCACCCCCTGAGGCTCGAGTGCTCGGCCGAGCATCCGAGCCCCATTGAAGTCAATGGGAGGACTCGAGCATTACACCAGGCACCCCCTGCTCTGATGAGGGGAGGGTGCCTGGTCCATAGGAAAAGGGCAGAAAAAGATGGAAACACTACAGAAATGGTTCAGGGACAGCATAGGGAGGATGTCTGGATGCACCTTGGACTCCAACATCGCTGCTGGGAACGATCTTTCGCCCGTAGTACGCCATTTTTACAGACTGACCATAAAACACACAAAAAGGAAAATAAAAACGACTTTAGGCGAAAAATTGTTACCAAACAATATTTGCTGTATATTTACTTGTATATCATCTGCAAATTCTCCCAAAAATTTCCTTGATTTTCAGAACTGAGGCCATGATTAAGAGGGAAACGTGCGCAGAGGCAAATTCTCCCAAAAATTTCCTTGATTTTCAGAACTGAGGCCATGATTAAGAGGGAAACGTGCGCTGAGCTGACCATCTAAAACATTATGGGTGAGGGTCTGCTGCAGAGCTGACCATCCTAAACATTATATGCGAAGGCCCGCTAGTGAGCTGACGCTATAAAACATTATATGAGAGGGCCCGCTAGAGAGCTGACCCAATAAAACATTATATGAGAAGGCCCGCTGGTGAGCTGACCTATATAAAAATTGGCAAACAGGGCCCGCTGGTGAGCTGGCCCTATATAAAAATTATATCACAGGGCCCGCTGGTGAGCTGGCCCTATATAAAAATTATATCCCAGGGCACGCTGGTGAGCTGGCCCTATATAAAAATTATATCCCAGGGCATATGGAAGAGGAGGAGGAGGATGAGAAGATTAAGAGTCAACCATATACCCGTTTTTTGGGTGGAAGGGGTGAATGGGAATACAGAGTATTCCCATCATTGTAAATAACATATATAAAGTGAGTTTATGTTCCCCCGGGGCTTTCCTCCAGTGGAGTGGAGAAGTCAGGGGAAATCCAGGCCTTGTTCATTTTTATAAGTGTCAACCTATCAGCATTGTCGGTGGAAAGGCGGATACGCTTATCTGTTATGATGCCACCAGCAGCACTAAATACCCGCTCAGACAGAACGCTGGCGGCAGGGCAGGCCAGCACCTCCAAGGCGTAGAGTGCCAGTTCATACCACGTGTCCAGCTTGGACACCCAGTAGTTGTAAGGCACAGAGGGATCATTGAGGACGCTGACACGGTCTGCTACGTACTCCTTCACCATCTTCCAAAACGTTTCCCTCCTTGTGACACTAGGCTGCGCATCAGGGTGAGGGTGCTGCCGGGGTGTCATGAAGGTGTCCCACGCCTTGGAGAGTGTTGCCCTGCCTTTCTCGGAACTGCTGTGTGCTCCCCTTTTCTCCCCTTCTCGGTTGGCCAAGGTAGCACGTACTCTGCCGCCAGCGTTGTCAGATGGAAAATTTTGGAGCAATTTTTCAACAAGAACCTTCTGGTATTGCACCATTTTGCTTGTCCTCTCCACCGGAGGAATGAGAGATGAGAAATTCTCTTTGTAGCGGGGGTCCAGAAGGGTGAACACCCAGTAATCCGTGTTGTCTAAAATGCGTACAACGCGTGGGTCACGGGAAAGGCAGCCTAACATAAAGTCAGCCATGTGTGCCAGAGTACCAACAGTCAAGATTTCGCTGTCCTCACCAGGAGGCTGACTCTCAATATCCTCATCCTCTTCCTCCTCTTCTGCCCACCCACGCTGAAGAGATGGAACTAAAGTTCCATGGCTACCCTCTGTAGCGGAGGCAACCGTGTCTTCCTCCTCCTCCTCCTCCTCCGCCTCCTCCAATTGTCGCTGAGAAGACGAAGTGAGGGTGCTCTGGCTATCACCTTGTGTAAGCTCTTCCTCCCCCATTTCCACCTCTTCCACATGCAAAGCGTCGGTTTTAATTGTGAGCAGCGAGCGTTTCAGTAGACACAGAAGTGGGATGGTTACACTGATAATAGCGTTATCGCCGCTCACCATCTGTGTCGATTCCTCAAAATTGCGTAAAACCTCGCAGAGGTCTGACATCCATTCCCACTCCTCACTTCTGATTACAGGAAGTTGAACGGAGAGGCGACGACCGTGTAACAGCTGGTACTCCACTACTGCCCTCTGCTGCTCACAAAGCCGGGCCAACATGTGGAAGGTGGAGTTCCAGCGCGTGCTCACGTCACACAGCAGCCGGTGAGCTGGCAATTGTAAGCGCTGCTGCAGCTTCAACAGGCCGGCCGAAGCTGTTGATGACTTACGGAAATGTGCACACACGCGGCGCACCTTGGTCAAGAGATCATGCACATTGGGGTAGGTTTTTAGAAATCGCTGCACCACTAAATTAAATACATGCGCTAGGCATGGTACGTGTGTGAGCTTGCCGAGCTCCAAAGCCGCCACCAAGTTACGCCCATTATCACACACAACCATGCCTGCTTGCAGGTTGAGTGGCGAGAGCCACTGCTCGGTCTGGTGACTAATCCCCTGCAACAGCTCTGAGGCCGTGTGCTGTTTGTCCCCAAGGCAGATCAGCTTCAGCACGGCCTGTTGACGCTTCCCCACTGCAGTGCTACACTGCTTCCAGCTACTGGCTGATGGGGGAGTGGCGGTGTGTGTAGAGAATTCGGAGGTGGAAACGGAGGAGGAGGAGCCAATAACGTAAGTGCTGGTGGAAACCCTGATGGAGGTAGGGCCCGCAATCCTCGGCGTGGGTAGCACCCGTGCCATCCCAGGGTCCGAGTCGCTCCCAGCCTCCACGACATTCACCCAGTGTGCCGTCAGGGAAATGTAGCGTCCCTGGCCACAAGCACTTGTCCATGTGTCAGTCGTTAAGTGGACCTTCCCAGTAACTGCGTTGGTCAGGGCACGGGTGATGTTACGGGACACATGGTGGTGTAATGCGGGGATGGCACACCGGGAAAAGTAGTGGCGGCTGGGGACCGCGTACCGAGGGACAGCTGCTGCCATCAGGCTGCGGAAGGACTCAGTGTCCACAAGCCTAAATGGCAGCATTTCGATGGCCAGTAATTTTGAAAGGTGTGAGGTTAGTGCTATGGCCTGTGGGTGGGTGGCTGGGTACTTTCTCTTGCGCTCAAATGCCTGGGGTAACGACATTTGGACGCTGTGCTGGGACAGGGAAGTGGATGTGGTCGCTGATGGTGCTTCAGATGGTACAGGTGCAGGGCGGGAGGTATGCGGGCCTGCGCCTTCGACAGGCGATTGGCCGGCACCGAAAACAGGGGAAGAGGAGGCAGTGGTGTGGCCTGCAGACACAGGTGGGCGATCCAGGCGTTCCTCCCACTTACTACGGTGCTTGGATGCCATGTGTCGGATCATGCTGGTGGTGGTGAGGTTTCTAGTGTTCATGCCTCGGCTCATTCTGGTGTGGCACAGGTTGCAAACTACAATTCTTTTGTCGTCCGCACTTTCCTTAAAAAAACGCCATACCGCGGAACACCTACCCTTTGGCAAGGTAGATTTACGCAAGGGGGTGCTCCGTGGAACATTTGCGGGCCGGTTTGGTGCGGTCCGCCTTCTTTCTGTAGCCACACCACTGCCTCTTCCAGCCTGTTGCGGTGCTGCAGATGGCTCACCCTCAGGACTGCTGTCATCGCTCGGCTCTACACCTTCCCAGGTGGGGTCAGTCACCTCATCGTCCACCAAGTCCTCCTCCACTTCCTCACTCTGATCATCCTCCTCAAGTCTTGATCCCACCACATACTCAGTCATTGACAACTGTATAACATTCTCCTCAACAAGGTCTTGAGACGGAAATAGTGGTTGATTTAATGGCAACTGTGTCTCATCATCATCATCATCATCATCCACTACTTCCTTTGACCTTAAATGCCGTTCACATCTGTCATCTTCTTGTGATTGGGTAGCCTCTAGAGGTTGTGAATCAGGGCACAAGATGTCATGTTCCTCTGCAAGCGTGCTTGGAGAGAGGGTCAAATGAAGGATTGGTGATGAGACGAGCTCATCACTATATCCCAGTGTGGGATCACTTCTTTGACCAGACCGTGTATGGTGGGAGGAAGGATGATCAGAGTGAGGATTATGTTGACCAGACTCTTGGCTACTGAGAGTGGACTTGGTGGAAGACAGGGTGGTGCTTAACCGACTGGAAGCAGTATCAGCTGTCATCCAACCGACCACCTGTTCGCACTGGTCGGACCTCGAGAGTGATGTCCTGCGACGCCCTGTGAAATCAGACATGAAGCTAGGTATGGTGGATGTCTTTCTTTCTTGTGCTCTGGCACCAGGCACAGTTTCTCCGCGTCCTGACCCGCGCCCTGAACTTTCAGGATCACGTCCACTTCCCCGTCCCTTTTTACCCGCCTTCTTCATCTTACACAGAATATGTGACTTTAATATTTGAGTTTGAAAACTTAACAGTATTTCTTATAATTCTGCAACTGTACAGAGTACACAGAATAGGCTGTTAAACGGCGTTGAAACACACTGAATGGAATATGTGACTTTAATATTTGAGTTTGAAAACTTAACAGTATTTCTTTATTTCTTATAATTCTGCAACTCTGCAGAGTACACAGAATAGGCTGTTAAACGGCGGTGAAAGACACTGAATGGAATATGTGACTTTAATATTTGAGTTTGAAAACTTAACAGTATTTCTTATAATTCTGCAACTGTACAGAGTACACAGAATAGGCTGTTAAACGGCGGTGAAAGACACTGAATGGAATATGTGACTTTAATATTTGAGTTTGAAAACTTAACAGTATTTCTTATAATTCTGCAACTGTACAGAGTACACAGAATAGGCTGTTAAACGGCGTTGAAACACACTGAATGGAATATGTGACTTTAATATTTGAGTTTGAAAACTTAACAGTATTTCTTATAATTCTGCAACTGTACAGAGTACACAGAATAGGCTGTTAAACGGCGGTGAAAGACACTGAATGGAATATGTGACTTTAATATTTGAGTTTGAAAACTTAACAGTATTTCTTATAATTCTGCAACTGTACAGAGTACACAGAATAGGCTGTTAAACGGCGGTGAAAGACACTGAATGGAATATGTGACTTTAATATTTGAGTTTGAAAACTTAACAGTATTTCTTATAATTCTGGAACTGTACAGAGTACACAGAATAGGCTGTTAAACGGCGTTGAAACACACTGAATGGAATATGTGACTTTAATATTTGAGTTTGAAAACTTAACAGTATTTCTTATAATTCTGCAACTGTACAGAGTACACAGAATAGGCTGTTAAACGGCGGTGAAAGACACTGAATGGAATATGTGACTTTAATATTTGAGTTTGAAAACTTAACAGTATTTCTTATAATTCTGCAACTGTACAGAGTACACAGAATAGGCTGTTAAACGGCGTTGAAACACACTGAATGGAATATGTGACTTTAATATTTGAGTTTGAAAACTTAACAGTATTTCTTATAATTCTGCAACTGTACAGAGTACACAGAATAGGCTGTTAAACGGCGTTGAAACACACTGAATGGAATATGTGACTTTAATATTTGAGTTTGAAAACTTAACAGTATTTCTTATAATTCTGCAACTGTACAGAGTACACAGAATAGGCTGTTAAACGGCGGTGAAAGACACTGAATGGAATATGTGACTTTAATATTTGAGTTTGAAAACTTAACAGTATTTCTTATAATTCTGCAACTGTACAGAGTACACAGAATAGGCTGTTAAACGGCGTTGAAACACACTGAATGGAATATGTGACTTTAATATTTGAGTTTGAAAACTTAACAGTATTTCTTATAATTCTGCAACTGTACAGAGTACACAGAATAGGCTGTTAAACGGCGGTGAAAGACACTGAATGGAATATGTGACTTTAATATTTGAGTTTGAAAACTTAACAGTATTTCTTATAATTCTGCAACTGTACAGAGTACACAGAATAGGCTGTTAAACGGCGGTGAAAGACACTGAATGGAATATGTGACTTTAATATTTGAGTTTGAAAACTTAACAGTATTTCTTATAATTCTGCAACTGTACAGAGTACACAGAATAGGCTGTTAAACGGCGTTGAAACACACTGAATGGAATATGTGACTTTAATATTTGAGTTTGAAAACTTAACAGTATTTCTTATAATTCTGCAACTGTACAGAGTACACAGAATAGGCTGTTAAACGGCGGTGAAAGACACTGAATGGAATATGTGACTTTAATATTTGAGTTTGAAAACTTAACAGTATTTCTTATAATTCTGCAACTGTACAGAGTACACAGAATAGGCTGTTAAACGGCGTTGAAACACACTGAATGGAATATGTGACTTTAATATTTGAGTTTGAAAACTTAACAGTATTTCTTATAATTCTGCAACTGTACAGAGTACACAGAATAGGCTGTTAAACGGCGTTGAAACACACTGAATGGAATATGTGACTTTAATATTTGAGTTTGAAAACTTAACAGTATTTCTTATAATTCTGCAACTCTGCAGAGTACACAGAATAGGCTGTTAAACGGCGGTGAAAGACACTGAATGGAATATGTGACTTTAATATTTGAGTTTGAAAACTTAACAGTATTTCTTATAATTCTGCAACTGTACAGAGTACACAGAATAGGCTGTTAAACGGCGGTGAAAGACATTGAATGGAATATGTGACTTTAATATTTGAGTTTGAAAACTTAACAGTATTTCTTATAATTTTGCAACTCTGCAGAGTACACAGAATAGGCTGTTAAACGGCGGTGAAAGACACTGAATGGAATATGTGACTTTGATATTTTAGTTTGAAGACTTAACAGTATTTCTTCCTATTCTGCAACTCTGCACAGTACACAGAATGTGCTGCTACACTGCGGCGAAGCACACTGAATGGAATATGTGACTTTGATATTTTAGTTTGAAGACTTAACAGTATTTCTTCCTATTCTGCAACTCTGCACAGTACACAGAATGTGCTGCTACACTGCGGCGAAGCACACTGAATGGAATATGTGACTTTGATATTTAAGTTTGAAGACTTAACAGTATTTCTTCCTATTCTGCAACTCTGCACAGTACACAGAATGTGCTGCTACACTGCGGCGAAGCACACTGAATGGAATATGTGACTTTGATATTTTAGTTTGAAGACTTAACAGTATTTCTTCCTATTCTGCAACTCTGCACAGTACATAGAATGTGCTGCTAAACTGCGGCGAAGCACACTGAATGGAATATGTGACTTTGAAATTTTAGTTTGAAGACTTAACAGTATTTCTTCCTATTCTGCAACTCTGCACAGTACACAGAATGTGCTGCTACACTGCGGCGAAGCACACTGAATGGAATATGTGACTTTGATATTTTAGTTTGAAGACTTAACAGTATTTCTTCCTATTCTGCAACTCTGCACAGTACTCAGAATGTGCTGCTAAACTGCGGCGACGCACACTGAATGGAATACGTGACTTTGATATTTTAGTTTGAAGACTAAACAGAATGTGCTCTAATCTGCAACTTTGCACACTAAACAGAATGTGCTCTAATCTGCAACTTTGCACACTAAACAGAATGTGCTCTAATCTGCAACTTTGCACACTAAACAGAATGTGCTCTAATCTGCAACTGTGCACACTAAACAGAATGTGCTCTAATCTGCAACTTTGCACACTAAACAGAATATATATATATTTTTTTTTTTTTTTTTGTTTTTTTCCCCCCACACCAAATAACCTGCTGCCCCCACACACAGTAGTCCTAAAAAGGACTTTTGGTTCTTTTTTTTTCACAATTTTTGTTTTTTTCCTCCCTACACTGCCTTTCCCTTCCTATCCTCAGCTCTCCCTGGCTCAGACTGAGCCGAACTCGCTGGTCAGGTGCTATACAGCACCTGACCACGGGTTCTGGCCAGCCAATCAGTGTAATGCCAGCAGCCAACATGGCTGCTGGCATTACACCGATGTCAGAGCCTCCCTGCACGTTTATTGGCTGCGCAGCAGCCGCTAAACGTGCGGGGAGGAGACCCGAACATGGCGGGCGAGCACATGCGGTACTCGTACGAGTACCGACATGTGCCGAGCAGAGCGATGCTCGAGCCGATCCGAGCATCGGCCGAGCATGCTCGCTCAACACTACTGGCCTGCTGTTGCATTGGACAATGTACACTTATCACTGACTAGCACTCCTGCCAGGCCACTCCCATGTCTTAGACAGGACAAGGACTTCTCCATTCCTGCCTTTAGCAGCATCAGATATGGAAGCATTCTGGTCAGTGGATTTTGTCATAAGACAACAGTGACAAAACAAATATTTTAGAAGGTGTTGAAGGTATCCAATGTAAGGAATTGTGCTGCAGATTTTAGGGATTTGTACACAATAATAGAAGAGGATAGATGTCACTTATCACAAATGGATGATTTTATTTTTTACCGCTCCATCAGATGTGACTGTAAATCCATTCAGTGCATCATGTGTCTTCTTTACAACATGTGGGAATTATTGATGTGATTAAAACTTAATGTTCACTCATTATATCATAAAATAATATTTTAGTTGTTGCTTTAATAACATATTTGATGGCACGGAGGTATCATCACTCTGACCATCAATTCATATAAAAACAATTATCGGGGTATCAGATCAACAAAGCATCTGCTTAAATTTACGGAAGAATAAATGATCTAATTAAGTTATACCACTGAATATATGTAGACGTGTGTTATAAAATGTTTACTTTGGGTATCACTCAAAAGGGGGAGAAAATGTACCCGGAGCTTATGACCAGTTGAAGAACTTAGCCTTTTCCCGGACTCTAAAGGCTAGCCTGCATGACTAACCCAGAATATCATACAGAAATAATCACCACTCCCCTATTATTCAATATGTTCTTAAAATCAGTTATACATTCCGGCAGAGTATTAGTGTCTAAATCTGCCCCCTCTCTTTTTCCAATGAGAGGGAGTTAAATCTAGACACCAATACTCTGCCAAAAGAATTTCTGACTCATACTAAGAATATATTATATACAAGGGAAATTGTAATTATTTCTATATGCTACTTTGGCTTTACCATGCGGGCTAAACTTTAGAGTCTAGGTAGATAAGCTCTGGGGTAAATGTTTTCTCCTTTTTACATGATACAAAGAGCAGTAAACATTTTATAACACTTCTACATATCCTCAGTGATATAAGATCATTAGATTGTTTTTTTTTCCATATATCTAAGCACAGGTTTTGGTGATCTGATACCCTGATATACTTAATTATCTTTATATGATTTGATGGTCAGAGACACGATATTAACTCCCTGAGATCAAATATGTTTTTAAAGCAACAACTGAATATTGTTTTATGATATAATGAGTATAGGTTAAGTTTTAACCACATCAATAATTCCTACACGTTGAAAACAAGATACATGATGCACTGAACTGATTTAAATTCACATCTGATGTAGCGGGAAACAATAAAATAGTCCAACTGTGAGAAGTGACATCTCTCTTTTATAATGATATGACAATAGTTGTAGTCTTGGTCATCTTTCCCAGGAACCAAAGTCATGTAAGAAACACTGAATTATTTGGGTCAACACAGCTGTACCAGCAGCTTTTTGGAGGTCTGTTTTGAACATGCTCACCATTAAGAGGGGGTTGACTAATGCCATTCTTCAAAGATGATAATCCTCATGTAGTTCAGTGTTGTGAGCCAGTTTTGCTTCCAAGTGGTTTGGTGTGATAGAACTCATTGGGACCAACAAGGTTTCACAGTTTTGACATCAACCATTTGTGACAATAGCTAGCTAGCTGATCTGATGCAGTCTGATGATGCTGTCCTTCTTGTGTATGTCGCTAATCATAAACTTGATGTTGTTGTACCTTAAGCATCTCATGAAGCACCCACAGCTGAAAATGCAGTGATAAACATTTTCACAGCTAACATCCGGTCTTCCCAGCCAATGAGCTTCATATTTCTCTAACTCATTACACATGTGACCTATCACTGCAGAACTCTAATAATTTCATATCTCAGGCACCTTGGTGCTTGGTGCCCTTTGCAACTACTGTTTAATACAGTGCTCAGTATACAAGGAAATAAAACATAAAATAAATTAAAAGTCCATGATATTAGGAAAGTTGAACAACACTGGCATTTATCTGTTTTTACATACCACAGTTTTGTACTTCTAAAATATATCTTTGTTTTGCAATGAATTGTAGGCCTCTCTAGCATTTAAGAGGTTAAAAGTCCAATTTAAATCAATGGGAACAATGGAATATTTATTTCTATGCTATGATGCCGCTGGTTTTCCCAAGAATTGCTCCAATTTTCTTGTTTGCCTACATTTGCTTTTATTGTAACTATTGTTTTGCCCATACAAACATAGAATGGGGCCCCAGTCTGGTTGTTCATACAGCAGACTACAGAATTGCACAACTGGAGCTCTTTGCAGCATGCTGCAATTTGCCAGTGTTAAGCTCAGATTGCAGGAAAGGCTCAGCATGCCTCATCTGTATGATTAGCTTATGGGGCTTCCTCAAGCAATATTATAGACTGATATGTTTATTGCAGCCTCCAATAACTGGCCAAACTGAGTGGGTGTCAGTCAGTTACATATGGCTAGTGCTGGTGTGGGTCCAGTATTAGTGACTAGTTGATAGGCAAAATGCAAGAGTAGGTGCTAGAATCATTCCAATACTGTGGATCTTGGTAGAAGGTAGATCAACAGTGCTGAATTCATCTGACATGATGTTCTGGGACATCACCTCTGGTCAGACATGACTATACTCCACTACCTCTTGGATAGAAGGATAGATCTCCAAGTCATTATGAAGGAAAGTGTGGGTAAATTCTCTAGAATCCAGTGGGTATATAAATAGGTAGAAATTCTTTAAATACCATTTTTGTGTATATTAATGTAAAATTATAAAAATATAGTTTTAGTAGAGACTTAAGTATTTGAAAATATGAAAACATCTGTGCCATTCCTCTATTATTATTAAAGTTCACTAAACAGAAATGACTGAAAGAGTGTGTGATTCACTGATTAGGAATGCACTACTGGGGCACTCACTTGTGAGAACTCTGCCAGCAAAGCAATTTTGTTTGTCAACATGGAATTGAATAGAATATGTTCAGACACTGCATGAGGTCATGTGAGGCAGAACCTTGGCCTTCTCACCTAGTTTCACTCATCTAAAAATTGGTTTACATTGTAAATTATTGGATGAAGACTGCATCCATTTATATCAACTCAAGACTGTTATGTTATCAGACACTGAGGTGAATTTGCAAGTGCTGTCCACTGGTTTCAGCCTCTAAGGCCACTTGCTGCACCTAAGAGAAACAGATGCAAAGTGTATGCTATGATCATCCATGTATTTCTAATGTACATACCATTCCTACTTATATTATTACTAACACATACTTTCCCAATAAATTTTATTTAAACATATATCAAAAGTTCTGATTGTATATACCATTATGTTTTGGACTTTTATTTATATATTTATTGTCTACTGTATACTTTTGGAGACATATGGAATTCCACTAAGCTGTAGTAGTGGACCTTGGTGATTCCCATTTGTGATCTGCATAAATTGTATTTGCATTTTTTTATTTTCATTTATATATTGAAATTGACCTGTCAATTTAGTTTCAATATATACCCAGTAAACGAACACTCCCTTGTATGCAGTGGTGTCAGTAGACATTTTTACGGGGGGGGGGAAGCCATAATATGACCCCCAGGCCAGCCCATCTAGCCCCTTTATTTATATGGAGGAGGGTAATTGTAGGGGGCGGCAAGTGCCCCCCTTGCCCCCCCCTCCGGACGCCCATGGTTGTCTGATCACCGTTCGTTACTAATTTTTCTGTTCCTCTTCCTGATACAGTTATTATGCTGTATATACTATAAGATACTGTGCATATTTTTTCACTGTTGCAGAGTGTTCTTACTGAAGAGAGGTCACCAATTGGAAGCAATAAAGAGTTCTGTTTTTGTGTTAAAATGTCAAGGCACCAAATCCACTACATCTACCCCATGCCCGTAATCAAACAACCCATGCATGCAGAACAGCTCAATAAATCAAACCAAAGAATAAAGACACGAGACACAGATTAAGGTGGCACCTTAGAGCTACTTAATTTTGTTCTTTCTCTGCGTGCATTCATCAGCCTCTTTGTTTTTCTAATGTCTGGTAGAAGGGTATCCAAGGCATATGCCCTTGCTCTCCATGTGCCTAGATAAAATCAGCTGCACCCCAATGGCAAGGTCCACATAGGTTGAAACATACCCCTGGGGTTATGCTGTTTCTCTCTTGAAGAGAGGATTTGCCTGACATTTCAGAGCTGGATTGTCTGAGGGCAGCATCTATTGGATATAGAAACTTCCTCACTGTAATGGCACATGGGAGTGAAAAACACTACTTGAGCAGCACCTGAGGGGCTACCATGGCTTGAACAAAACACTTAATTTTTTTTATTCTTGGTGTGCATTCGTCACACTCTTTGCTTTTATAGTCTCCCTAAGTGAAAAGGTATTCAAGGCATGGGCCCTTGCTCTTCGTGTCCCTAGAAGGAATCAGCAACACCCTGCTGACAAGGCCCACATAGGCCAAAATGTACGTCTTGGGTTTGCTGTTTATCTCCTGCAGAGAGGATTTGCCTGACATTTTGGATCTGAATTCTTTGAGGGTCGGGCCAGTCTAATATGAATATGGAAATGTCCTTTCTGCAGTGGGACAAGGGAGTGAAAAATGTGACTTGAGCAGCACCTAAGAGGCTACCATGCCTTGAACAAAACATTTAATTTTGTACTGCCTCGGTGTGCGTTCATCACACTCTTTGCTTTTATAGTCCACTGTTCTTTTGAACACACTGCCCTTAGTGTTTCTTTGAATAGGGATACTTTTCACGATGATAACCCTCCCTGTCCAGTTCACAGAAAATCTTATGTCCTTTTTGTTTCTCCCAATAATAAAAACAATGCTCTTATACCTCTTTAACTGCTTAATGTCCAGAGGTCCTGGGGTATGATTACCCTTAAGGACCACATAGATTTCATTCATCAAGCGATCACGTGTACCCGCTCACAGAAATAGAGGTTGAAACTGAGCGGTCTTGGAGCAGTCCATTTCAGACTCCCCTAGTGATTAGAGCATTCCTGCAAGAGCTCTGTGAAAACAAAACATGCCAGGTCCGTTACCGGTCCTTAAGGCACAGACACTGGTAATGGTCCTGGCATGTCATTGGTCTTAAATGGGTTAAGAGCTTTAATAAACTAACAATGGTCAAGTAATCATTCATAGAAGAATACATATAAATAGGGAGAGCAACTTATAGTATAGTTTGGGGCTTGTGCTTCTAAAAAGTATTTTTTTTTTTACAAATTCTGTAGGAATATATACTGGTTAAATGGTATCAAATTTATTTATTTAATGTGATAATATTCCTTTAAAGGGATAGTAATACTTAAAATGTACAAAAAATATGTTGTAGGGTTTATTCCCCTGAGTAAAACAAGAGTACTCCCACTTCTGAAAGGTGTTTCATTCATTAATTTTCAAAGTTGAATTTTTTAGGTGCAATATCACAGTGGCCTGAAATTGGACAGTGGCGCTGTTGCTACACCATCCTATGGAGATTTATGGTCCCGGGACCAGAGCTGTCCATAGGATTGTGTAGCAACAGCGCCACTGTACAATTTCAGGCCACAGTGATATTGCACCTAAAAAATTCAACTTTGAAAATTAATATCAGGGGAATAAACCCTACAACATATATTTTTTTTACATTTTAAGTATTACTATCCCTTTAAAAAGGACACTTGGTTGCATTTAATTACATGCTTTGTACAGCCAACTAGAATCTGTCAAAAGCATTGGTTTAGGAACCATGACATTTGACTTTAAAGAGAAAGTATCATCTATAAATGGGGCGTTTATAAATCACTTTACATGTCCAAAGATGCTGTGAAACACTAGTGAAGTGTGTCCCATTATGTGCCTTTCGCAGGTAACCAAGGCACAGCTGTGAATACTGTAGTCGAAGGAAGAGTCTATGTTACTTCGTGGATACATTTATGGACATGCACTCAGTACTATTTTTATGTTAGTGCAAGTGTGTTCTTTTCATAACCAGTCAACTGGGTGCATGGTATGACAACAAGACAAGAAGATGACTGATTTTAAGGGACAGTACCTCCTAGACAGAAAAAATATTTTCTTAATAAATGCACTTCTTTGAAACAGCTCTGGTACTCCTAAGTGGCATCACAAAATAAAAAAAATGTACAGTTTGGTTTGATATTTTCACTATTTTCTGAATTTAACTGGTTTCCATTTCCTTCTGCCCATTTTATTCTTTAGATTTCCCACTGATGACTAAATACCAACCCCAAGGAAGAGCATCAACTGAGAAGGCTGGATGGGACTTGAGCAGTTTATATCACCAGAGTTGTAGGAAATGAGACACTTCTGGTTGAGTAAGTGATATCAGGACACAAATAAAAACATGGATCTGATTTATTTCCTCCCCTTAGCATTCTTCTGTATTTATCTACATTTTTTTTCCTAGGAGACACTGAACTTTTTACTAAAACCCTACACACGAACCAAGCGTATGATGTGCTCTGTGCATGCCTGCAAATAAATCTGTGATACAAAGGGGTGGAGAAATATGGACACCTTCTACATTATTCTGGCTCTCTGGGCCAGTCACTAATATTTTAAAGGAAAAGTAACACTTAATATGTAAAGAAACAAAAAAAAATGTATGAAAAAAAAAAAAAAATAATAAAAAAAAAAAAAAAAAATATATATATATATATATATATATATATATATATATATATATATATATATATATATATATATATATATATAAAACCAAACACTATGTGGGAACAGGCGCTAGTGCATACAGTTAAAACAAATAAATAAACTATGAACCACAGTTCGCTATGTTCTTCAATGTCCTATAGTGGAAAGACACCAAAATAAAAACAGAATACAATATGAAAAAAAGCACTCTGTGTTCTATAAAAAAATGTATATATTTATTCAGATATGGAATAAGGTATTAAAACCTAAAATTAGACATACCATACATCAATATACAAAACATATGATTCGTTCCGTTATATAAATATGTGTGACGTCACTTATGGAACAAAAAAATATAATAAAAAGCAGTATATATAAGATAAACTATCCCTATTGGAATAAATCGAATCTCTCCAAGCTCGCAATAGCTCCTGTGTAACACAATAGTTCTGTTAATAATCATGTAGTGGGCAGGTATAATAGTTATTTTTCTTCTCCCGTCCTCTTGGAGTATATGGCTTCCCACGGCAATTGCTGTTTTTGCTCCGTTGCAATATTTTAGTGGTAGACACTGTGAACTGTTTCCCTGTTGTTCAGGTAATTAGTTCTCTTAGTAATATAAAGATTGTGTCACAATGATGTAGTGGGGCCAGAAATAAGTTGGTGGGGCCAACAGCCGTGAATCTGCGCCCTCACCAGCAATCGTACTCTTCTCAAACAAACCTGCGCTCCTCCATTGTAAGTGTTATTTGTGACCTGTATCAGGCATATATAATAATATTTAGTGATAAATGTGCCCTGTATCTAGCATTTTTAATACTAAATTTAAAAGTATGGGAATTTTGTCGCCAAAGTTTTGGCCAAAAAAGGGAGCTTGCCACCTCGCCAAGGTATCCCATAAATAACGGCAAGTCCTACTCTAACATGCCTAGTAAACCCTATCTTGGTTAAAAACAACCCTGATGAAAATAAAAAAAAAAATAAAATTAAAAGCTCTATATTTGGGGGGTACATACAATTAAAGACAATGACAAACATATATTTAAAAAGGAGTGTGAGTGGACTTGCCTGGTGACAACTGCATAGGGTGGGCACCAATTCAAAAGAGACTGAGTTTTCAGTTACTTTTATAAGTGAGGTTACCCCACCCCTACAAGTCACACAGGAAAGAAAGTTACCAACAGGTAATATATATATTGTAGTGTTTATAATCCTGAGTAGAGCAAGGGTACTCCTATTGCAGAGAGCAGATTTATTTAAGATTTATTGCAACTTGAACTTTTAAGGTGCAGTATCTAAATGGCCTGAAATTTTACATTTGCACTGTTGCTACACCATCCTATGGACAGCTCTGGTCAGTTGACCATAAACCTCTACAGGATGGTGTAGCAACAACGCCACGGTACAATGTCAAGCAACTGACATAATTCAAGTTTGACCTGTAATAACTTTTGAATCAAACAGCTCTCAGCAGTGACAGTAATGTTGTTTTATCCAGGAAGATAAACTCTGCAATATATATAATTTTACATATTAAATGTTACTATCCCTTTAAGGAACAGTAATATTTGTAATGTGTTTAAAAAGTGAACTTTTTAACATGTTCCCCATTCACTCACCAATTTCAAAGTCAAATAACAATAGTTTAGATTTCTGAATGAGTAATGAGTGTCACAAATGTATTACATGTAATTGTTTGCAATTATTATTGTGAAACCGGAAAAGATAAGATGAATAAGAAAAGACAAGATGAATAGAACATTACTTATCTTCATCAATTACCTGCATTAAATTGTACCACTAATTACAGGCTTGCTTAAACAGAAGACTACAGTGACTCTGAAGTACAGGAACATGCCTGTCTACGCATTTATCATGATATCAAACGTAACCCTTGAAGACCTGCAGTGTGTGCAACATATTGCTTTGCACTAAAGAAAAGATTTCTATTAAAATGTTTACGGCCCAGTTTTAATATTTAGATTTAACCCTTTGAGTGCCAGAGGCGGCATTCAAGGGGTTAAGATTTCTTTTAACTCCTTAGATGCTAAAGATGTCCCCTACGCAATGTGTTGGCGATGTCTGTAGCAGCCAAGAGGTTAAGTGAATAAAATTGTTTCTAATGTTATTTTTAGCTCTACGTGAGTTAATGACTATCATGAGTCATTTTATAAATAATGCAACAACAATAAGAGATGTCTCCAATCCACAGGAAAAATGCATTGGGGACCTCTCTAGAAACTAAGGCATTAACCCTTTAAGTACCGGAGTGGTACGCAATGCATTCCGTACCACTCTGGCACTCAGAGGGTTAAAATCGCCATTTAAATTAGTAGGAGTTTTGGGAATTTGTATTTGTCCTCTATAATGCAGTTTAGTTTGTTCCTGAATTGTTTCTTTTTCGCTTTGAGCAAACCATCATACTTATACAATTATCCACCTTGGATGCTTTGGGCAAACCAGCATTATCATATTCATACCTGGGAACTTCCTCCTGTGGAGCCACCCAGAGAGAGAGCTCATGGCCTGCAACTAGGCTTATGTTAATGACACAATCTGCATCATAAGGTGGGTGGGGCTTAACCGAGTGGATGGGGCTTAACCGAGTGGGTGGGGCTTAACGTGAATTGAGGTGAGAAGTGTGAGGGATGTGTGCTGAACAGTGTGGGAAGGAGGAGAAGTGGGCAGAGTTTCAGAAGAATTCACCCCAGCTGGAGAATCAGCTTCTGTCCCCTTAATCAACATTAAAATCCGGAGTCTCCAGGCAGTTCCGGAGAGTTCCCAGGTATGATCATATTTATACAATTAGTCCCTTACCTACTAGAGATGTCTCCAATGCCTTGCTTTTCAATATGTTGGAAACATCTCTAGTCTTCAGGTGATTAAAGTTTCATTTGAGCCAACAATAACTTGGGTCATTTTTGTCCCCTATGGTGCACTTGGTTTGCCCCAGAATTGCTCCACTTTTACTTAGTGCATAACAACTGCATAATTATTATAACATTAACCCATTGGATGCTTAGGGAAAAACCAGCTGCATGGTATTTATAAAGTGAACCCTTTTCAACACATTGCATAGCATTTAAGGGGATAAAGAGCCCCATTTAAGTCAAAGGGAATTTTTGGATGATTTATTCGTCCCCAAAATTGCTAAACTTTGATCTGTGCCTGTGGTCCCATGTGTCATTTATACGTTAACCCTTTTAGGACCAGGAAAGTGTTCAAATCAATGCTTTGCAATGTGCTGTGCAAGCCTCTTGTCTTTAAAGGGTTAAAATGCACTTGATATCATATACTGGTCCCAGCCGTCCATTGTAAGCAATCCCAGTGCCAAATGGATTAGGTATCTGGGAATGTTCTTAAGGTCCTAGTTGATGGAAAGTGCCATGTTGATGTTTTTATCCTCTATCCCCTGGAGCAGTTGAGCACTCTTACAGCCCAGACAACTCACCTTGTTTTTACTACCATTAGCTGCCAGAGGCAGTAGACAGGAACCTGTCAGCACCCTGTCTGTGATGGTGGAGAGAGGCTTGTTGTTGAAGTATTGGGAAGTGCAGTCAGGAAGTAAAGACATAACAATGTTTTTATTTCCGAATGAGCAGTTCTGCAGGGCAAGATGCCGGCATAGACTAGTCACCTTTAGAGGCAATAGAGTTCATCAAAGTCCTACTTGACTCTAACAGTTAACCCTTTGGATTCTTAAGAGGTCCCCAACACATTATGTCACAGTGCGCTGATGATCTTTCTAGTATCCAAGAGATCAGGAAGATGGTAGATTGGATTCTGTAGATATGCCAAAATCTGCTTTATCTTCTTACTTGTCAAATTTTTTAGTTCTTGCTTTGGAACCCCCAAATGTAGCAGACACTATACTGTAGTCTAATAGGAGAGCTATATCTATAGTTCAGTATTTGTCAAACTGTGATGTTAAAGGGACAGTAATGTATCAAAATAAAAGCAGCTCCAATGAATCTTCATATTATTTGGGCCATGGAGAGTGTTATTTCAGTACTGTCAGAGTTGTAGTTCTAGAGTAATTGAATGATAAAGTATCCCGCTCCAGCCCCTTTTACTGATGTAACACTGCTCACCTCAGAACAGAAAGGTGGTGTCCAGATGGGGCAGTCTTCGATTAGCATAAGGGAAAAGCCTGAAAAACCTGTCAAGGGGGGCAGAGCTTTCATTGTTTTCGCAGTCAGAATATTGTCCTTTGCTGTGAGCTGTCTGGTCTTAAGACCAGATTCCACATCTGAGGGGAGATGGCTTACACTAGGTAAAAGGGGCAGGAGGAGGATACTTTATCATTCAATTACTCTTGAATTACAACTCTGACAGTATTGAAATAACACTGTCCATGGCCCAAATACTATGAAGATTAATTGGAGCTGCTTTTATTTCGAAACATTACTATCCCTTTAACCATGAGGATAAGGACATTGAAATGGAACATGGAAATGTCATATGTACTTTGTGTTTTGATTTTCTGCATATGGTCTACAATGAAGTCAAAAAGTAACATATTGTTAACTATCAGGCCAACTTGTAACGTATTAAAGTGAAACTGTCACTTTGTAATAAATAGGATATTTTGAAAGAGCTTTCAAGATCACCTGGACTTATGCAATCAGTTTTTGTTTCAAACAAGAGTTTATCAAGTATTTAGCTTTATTTAGTTGTCAGTTGATGCAGCTGAGCTAGTACTTCCTGTTATGAAGTGGCAGTTGGAACAGGGACAAGTGTGGAATGTTAGTATCTGTCAGGTGTGCCTGCCAGCTATTCAGACAAATAAATAAAGTTATATATCTCAATCTATGTTCTTAAACAAAAAACAAGTAACATAAATACTTGCTTCTGAAGTGTCTTTCTAAATTACCTTTTTGTTACAAGATGACAGTTCCACTTTAAACACATAGGGCTGTATGTTCAAAGGGATAACGACAAAAAATTGTCGTATGAAAGACAAAAATAATTCATTGAATGCATGAACTACATATTTTCTATAGAGTATATGACAAAAAAATAGTAGTGTCCGTTGTGTACGACACAACTCCAGAACTGACGGGCAAAGGGGCGTGGAGAGGGCGTGACTAAACTATTCTCCAGTGTCGTATAGAGGAAAAGAAAATTTGTCGTAACTAACAACAAAAAAATGTCTTTCAAAAGACAAAATTTGTACGTTAAGAAAAAAGTGGAGGGAATGTGTTCTGAATGTGAGAATTTTTGTCTTTATTTAAGACATTTTTGTTGTTAGTTAAGACATTTTTAAAGACATTTTTGTTAAGACATTTTTTGAGACATAGGGCCATATGTTCAAAGAAGTAGTGAAATAGCTTTTGTCATTTGTAACGACTTTTCAAAGAACAGTGTCGTTGGGATCATTAATATTTTCAGAGAGTGTCGGTTGTGATTGGAAATATGTCGTTTGTCCTGACTGAAATTGTCCGATGTAATGACAAAAATGTCTTAAAAAATGTCTTAACCAATGACAAAAAAAGTCCTAAAAAATGTCTTAACTAGCGTAAAAAAATGTCGTAAAAAATATTTTAACTAAAGACAAAAATTCTCACATTCAGAACTTCACATTCCCGCCATCTTTTTTTTAACGTACAAATTTTGTCTTTTGAAAGACATTTTTTTGTCATTAGTTATGACAAATTTTCTTTTCCTCTATACGACACTGGAGAATAGTTTAGGTACGCCCTTTTGCCCGTCAATTCTGGAGTTGTGTAGTACATAAAGGACATTACTAGTTTTTTGTCGTATACTCTAGAGAAAATATGTTGTTCATGCATACAATTATTTATTTTTGTCTTTCTTACTACATTTTTTGTCGTTATCCCTTTGAATATATGGCCCATAGAAGGAAATGAGTAAACAAAACCTCTCATCCCCTATTTAGTTTGCATTTTTTGGGCTGTACTAATATAGACTAAAATAGGCAATCGATTTATTGGTGCTGTGCCTATCTAACGCCTATGTTCTATTGACTTACATTGAAAACTGTCCTTTTGCCATTTGTACCAGTGGCAGGGCAGTGTATAAACATTTGTGGCATGCCATTCCTATGCACCTTGGTTAATATCATGTACTAACATGACACATAGGAAATCAATGCAACTTTTCACAATTTTCATATGCACCCTATAGGGGAGATATTTGGGGGATGATTAGTTTGAAGTCTTAAGGATGGTGGAATGTTTGCGCTGGTATGCACTGAAGCAGTCATAACTTTACTCCATAGACTGCAGCTGTGAAATTTTATGGCAGATGTCTTAGTACATAAAATGCGCTAGGCTGATGAAACTTATGTTTCCTCCATTATCTTTAGCTGGCTGTAATTTACCATTCATTTCCCCTTAAGTTAAGCAATAGAGAATAGACTTCAACAGTATAAATCAGAAATCCTATATAAATAAGATTTATGCACTACTATTGGGCCATATATAAGAAGTAAAAGGGAGTATTTCTGGGAAAAACCAATTGCACCATGGGGTAAATTAAAAAAAATTACATTGATTTAAATTGGGGTACACATTGTGAAGCAATGCCTTGGACAAGTCTTTAGCATTATAGAGGTTAACCCTTTGAGTTCCAGAGAGGTACGCAACACATTGCTGTACAATGCGTTGCATACCCCTCTGGCACTCAAAGAGTTAAACAACCCATTTAAATGAATAGAAGTCTATGGTATGTTTATGTCCCATGATGCATTTGGTTTGCCCCATAATTTTTTCACTTTTCTCTTTGTATGGTCTTCCATCTTTAAACTGAAAGTGACCAGATATAGACTAAAATGTATATAAATACTGTATAGCTTATTGCTGTATGAAGGACTCCTATCTAGGTAAGTCCTTCTGTTAAACAAATCAAGAACTGCATATTCCTGGAGGTATAGTTTTTCTTTAAGTGTTATCTGTGTAATAAAAAACACATCAGACACTCAAGCTTTTTAGTATTACTACAATTTATTACTGTCTTGTGCTGAGGTCTTGGTCACCACACATCTTCCTCTGGCTTCAAATCAAATGAGAAGCATCATAAGAGACATATTTATATCTCTGCCACCAACTCAGCTATCCACAGGGACAAACATACTCATTTATTATAATGCAGTATGCAAAGAGTCACCAGTAGGAAATATAATCTAATACAGTCTGTGCATGACCATGACACATATTTACATAAGCTTCATGCTCCTGAGAAATGACCTGCAGGTTATTGTAGTGATCTAAATGACTGACAGTTCTACAACCCAGAGCACTCACTGGCCAAAATGTATCAACTGGTGAATGGCTAAATAAGAATATTATTCTATTTTTTATGTTAGTCATTCTCATATTTATCAATGAGAACCCATGTTTAAAATTCACTAACAAGTCATATTGCTAACTCCCAGAGCTCCCAGAAAATACAAAACTCTCAGAGAAGAAAGAGCTCACAGATAAATGGGTGAATGGCAGAGTAAAATAGATACCTGTCTAACATGTCTAACACGGTACCACCCTTTAACCACAGATAAATAGAACTCCCAGTGAATACAGCGCTCCCAGAGAAGATAGAATCCCAGAGAACACAGAACTATCATGGAATATTGAGCGCTCACAGATAATAAAGAGCTACAAGATAAGGCAGAGCTCCCATAGGCGACAGTATTCCTGAAAAGATAGTGGTTCGTATTTATAAAAACAAGCTGGAGTTATTCTGGGGTAAACCAGCTGCACCATAAGGGACAAATAAAAATTCCTAAATTCTCATACACTTGAATAGAGCTTTTTAATATCTTGAATGCTAGCAAGGTCTCCAATGCATTACTTCACACTCAAGGGGCTAAAATCCCAATTTAATTTAACAAGAGTTTTTATTTGACCCTGTGGTGGAGTTGGTGTGCCCCAGAATAATTCTCAAGTCAAATAGGGTTCCTGCAGAAGAGACAGTTCCAGAGCAGAGAAGACAGAACTCACAGAGAGCACAGAACTCACAGAGAGCACAGAACTCACAGAGAGCACAAAACACAGAGAGAACAGAACTCACAGAGAGCACAGAACTCACAGAGAGAACAGACCTCAAAGAGAGCACAGAACTCACAGAGAGAACATAACTCACAGAGAGGACAGAACTCACAGAGAGCACAGAACTCACAGAGAGAACAGACCTCAAAGAGAGCATAGAACTCACAGAGAGAACATAACTCACAGAGAGGACAGAACTCACAGAGAGAACAGAACTCACAGGGAGAACAGAACTCACAGAGAGGACAGAACTCGCAGAGAGAACAGAACTCACAGAGAAGACAGAGTGAGAAGACAGATCTCACAGACAGGACAGAACTCAGAGAAACCAGAACTCACAGAGAGGACAGAACTCACAGAGAAGACAGAACTCCCAGAGTTGACAAAACTCACAGATAGGACAGAACTCAGAGAGGACAGAAATCACTGAGAAGACAGAACTTACAGAGAGGACAGAACTCTGTGAGAAGACCGAACTAACAAAGAAGACAACTCATAGAGAGCACAAACCTCTTAGAGAAGACAAAACTCACAGAGAGGACTGAACTCACAGAGAAGACAGAAATCACAGAGAGCACAGAACGCACAGAAAGGACATAACTCACAGAAAGGATAGAACTCACAGAGAAGACAGAACTCACAGAGAGGACAGAACTCAGAGAAGACAGAAATCACAGAGAGGAGAGAACTCACAGAGAGGAGAGAACTCACAGAGGGGACAAAACTCACAGAGAGGGCATAACTCACAGAGAGAACAGGAATCACAGAGAGGACAGAACTCACATAAAAGGACAGAACTCACAGAAAGGACAGAACTAACAGAGGGAACAGAACTCACAGAGAACAGAACTCACAGAGAGGACAGTACTCACAGACAAGACAGAGTGAGAAGACAGAACTCACAGACAGGACAGAACTCAGAGAAAACAGAACTCACAGAGAGGACAGAACTCACAGGGAGAACAGAACTCACAGGGAGAACAGAACTCACAGGGAGAACAGAACTCACAGAGAGGGCAGAACTCACAGAGAGAACAGAACTCACAGAGAGAACAGAACTCACAGAGAGGGCAGAATTCACAGAGAGGGCAGAACTCACAGAGAGAACAGAACTCACACAGAAGACAGAGTGAGAAGACAGATCTCACAGACAGGACATAACTCAGAGAAAACAGAACTCACAGAGAAGTCAGAACTTCCAGAGTTGACAAACCTCACAGATAGGACAGAACTCAGAGAGGACAGAAATTGCAGAGAAGACAGAACTTACAGAGAGGACAGAACTCCTTGAGAAGACCGAACTAACAAAGAAGACAACTCACAGAGAGCACAAACCTCTTAGAGAAGACAAAACTCACAGAGAGGACAGAACTCACAGAGAAGACAGAGTGAGATGACAGATCTCACAGGCAGGAAGGAACTCAGAGAAAACAGAACTCACAGAGAGGACAGAACTCACAGAGAAGACAGAACTCCCAGAGTTGACAAAACTCACAGATAGGACAGAACTCAGAGAGGACAGAAATCACAGAGAAGACAGAACTTACAGAGAGCACAGAACTCCTTGAGAAGACCGAACTAACAAAGAAGACAACTCACAGAGAGCACAAACCTCCTAGAGAAGACAAAACTCACAGAGAGGACAGAACTCAGAGAGAAGACAGAGTGAGAAGACAGATCTCACAGACAGGAAAGGACTCAGAGAAAACAGAACTTACAGAGAGAACAGAACTCCTTGAGAAGACCGAATTAACAGAGGAGACAACTCACAGAGAGCACAAACCTCTTAGAAAAGACAAAACTCACAGAGAGAACAGAACTCAGAAAAGACAGAAATCACAGAGAGCACAGAACTAACAGAAAGGACAGAACTCACGGAAAGGACAGAACTCACAGAGAGGACAGAACTCAGAGAAGACAGAGATCACAGAGAGGAGAGAACTCACTGAGAGGACAGAACTCACATAAAAGGACAGAACTCACAGAGAGGACAGAACTCACAGAGAAGACAGAGTGAGAAGACAGAACTCACAGACAGGACAGAACTCAGAGAAAACAGAAATCACAGAGAGGACAGAACTCACAGAGAAGACAGAGTGAGAAGACAGGTCTCACAGACAGGAAAGAACTCAGAGAAAACAGAACTCACAGAGAAGACAGAACTCCCAGAGTTGACAAAACTCACAGATAGGACAGAACTCAGAGAGGACAGAAATCACAGAGAAGACAGAACTTACAGAGAGGACAGAAATCACAGAGAAGACCGAACTAACAAAGAAGACAACTCACAGAGAGCACAAACCTCTTAGAGAAGACAAAACTCACAGAGAGGACTGAACTCACAGAGAAGACAGAGTGAGAAGACAGATCTCACAGACAGGAAAGAACTCAGAGAAAACAGAACTCACAGAGAGGACAGAACTCACAGAGAAGACAGTACTCCCAGAGTTGACAAAACTCACAGATAGGACAGAACTCACAGAGGACAGAAATCACAGAGAAGACAGAACTCACAGAGAGGACAGAACTCGCAGAGAGAACAGATCTCACAGAGAAGACAGAGTGAGAAGACAGATCTCACAGACAGGAAAGAACTCAGAGAAAACACAACTCACAGAGAGGACAGAACTCACATTGAAGACAGAACTCCCAGAGTTGACAAAACTCACAGATAGGACAGAACTCACAGAGGACAGAAATCACTGAGAAGACAGAACTTACAGAGAGGACAGAACTCCTTGAGAAGACCGAACTAACAAAGAAGACAACTCACAGAGAGCACAAACCTCTTTGAGAAGACAAAACTCACAGAGAGGACAGAACTCAGAGAGGACAGAACTCACAGAGAGGACAGAACTCACAGAAAGGACAGAACTCACAGAGAGGACAGAACTCACAGAGAGGACAGAACTCAGAGAGAGAACAGAACTCACAGAGAGGACAGAACTCACAGAAAGGACAGAACTCACAGAGAGGACAGAGCTCACAGAAAGGACAGAACTCACAGAAAGGACAGAACTCACAGAGAGGACAGAACTCAGAGAAGACAGAAATCACAGAGAGGACAGAACTCACAGAAAGGACAGAACTCACAGACAGGACAGAACTCCTGGAGAAGACAGAACACGAATAGAATTCAGAGCTCACAGAGAATAAAAATTCTGGAGAAAACATAGGAATGATAGAACTAGTGAATACAGAATCCACAAGACATTTGATTTCTCAGAGAAGATAGAACTTAAGAGAAGACAGAACCATAGGGGAGGTATGACTCCCCAAGACGATAGAACTCCCAGAAAAGAGCAGAGATCCAAGAGAAGTCAGAATTCACAAATAAGACAGTGCTGACGGAGAAGTCATAATCCAGAGAACACCAAGCTTCCAGAGAAGACAGAATTCCCAGAAACGTCAGAGCTCCCAGAGAAGACAGGCATTCCCAGAGAAGACAAAGCTCACAGAAAATAGGGAGCTCCCAGAGATAACAGAGCTCCCTCAGAAGACAGCTCACAGAAAGGAATCCAAAGAAGGCAGAACTCCTAGAGAAGACAGAATCCTAGAGAAGACGGAAAAAACAGAGAACACAGCATTGCCAGAAATGAGAGTTCTCACAGAGAAGACAAAATAACTTAGGGATTGGAGCATTTACACAATAGTTCATAACCCCCCAACAACCTATTAGCAATGCAAAGCTTGATAGAAGTCTCAGAAAAGATAGCACAATATTGTCTGTAAACAAAGATATGAAAACACTCTTTCTGAATAGTATTATCAGTAAATTAAAGTGGAACTATGCTCTATGAATATGGGGATCTTAAAATGTTTAACCCCTTAGGGACCCTTGACATACCAGGACCGTCAAGGGTAAACTTGCTTGAAAGACCCTTGACGGTCCTGGTACGTCACGTACTTTTTACTTACAGCACTCTACCGGGAGCGCTGTAAGTAAAAATGGGGCATGAAATAGACCGCTCCAAGATCGGAGCGATCTGTTTCAAGTCCCATAGTGACGCGCCGATACACGTGACAGGTCACATGTACCGGCGCGTCCAAGTGCCCCTATGCGGACGTTATGGGACGGAAATGTCCCATAACGTCCGGTACTTAAGGGGTTAAAGAGGAACTTTGACACCTAATACACTTTGTCTCATATGATTCATCTAGTAAAATTTCATGTGGATTGGCTATTTTTTTTTCTGCTTACAAAGTTTAGTAGATATTCGGTGTAAAATATAGACTTCATGCATTCACTTCCGATTTCTGCTGTACAGGGGTAACATCGGTACAGTGGTGCAGGACTTCCCAGACTCCAATTCTCCCCCCACCTCCCTTCCAGGTCTCGCAGGACGCGCGTTCATGCTTCCCGTCGTATTGATGGGAATCACATCTATTGTAATAGCAAGCTCCCTTTGTCATTATATTGAGCTTGCAACAGACTTGATCACCTGGGAGTTTTCAAATATGGGTGTTACTTGACCATACCAAATATGTATGATAAAGTAACTGAATAAATCAGTTGATACCAGGAAAATCATATAGGAACTAACACCTCCATTTGAAAAGTATATTAGTAGATGGTCAATGGATAGCGGTGGAATACTAGTGATGTATAGAATTATTATAACTCAAAAATCGATGTCACAGAAGATGGGAAGATATACTGGAAATAAAGTTGGAGAGTGATTTGATATAAAAAGGATAGCTAATAGCTCAGCAAATGTTACTTTAAATGTTCAAAGCTACAAAAAGCTAGACCTCTGCTTAATTTTGAAGTAATTCAACAGACACATGAGTCAGAGTGTTGTTCTTTGGTGGGAAGCTTTGTACAGGTCTGGAAGTGTGAAAGGGTGAAAAATATTGTAGAATGTCCTTTGGAAAAAACATAAATTCCTTAAGGACCAGAGGTCCAGGGAAGTTACCTTCCCTTAAGGACCGCGTTGATCCTTGCTGGCTTTCGGGTGCACGGGACCTGTTGTGTGAACCAGTATGCTGAGGGGTCTGAGAGAGACCACTCCATTCTTGGAGTGGTCAATTTCAGACCACATTTTTACTTACAGCACACCCGCAGGATGTGCTATGATCGTCACAGGTCCTTAACCCCTTAAGGACCAGGTGTGCGCACATGCGGCCGGCACTTAAGGACCACAGACCTTTTTTTTTTTCCTTCCAGTTCTGGGCTCCACGAATGGTGTGCAGCCACGCGGGGAGCCCGGAATTCCGTGATGGTCCTGCACATCATGGGTCTTTAACGCAAAACAACCCATGAAGTGCCATGACTGTCAAGGGTCTTTAATGGGTTAACGGTCATAGCACATCAGGTGGTCGTTAAAGGGATAGTAATGTTTTATAATAAAAGCAGCTCTAATTAATCATCATAGTATTTGGACTTTGGAGAGTGTTATTTCAATTCCGTCAGAGTTGTAGTTCAAGAGTAATTCAATGACAAACTATCCCCCTCCCGCCCCTTTTACTGATGTAACACTGCTCAGCCAGAGCAGAAGGGAGGTGCCCAGGTAGACTGCAGAGAGGGACAATCTTCAATTAAGATAAGGGAAAAACCTGAAAAACTTGTCAAGGGGGGCAGGGCTTTCATTGTTCTCATACAAAGAATATTGTCCCCTGCTGTTATCTGTCTGGTCTATGGACTGGATTCCACATCTGAGAAGAGATGGCTTACACTAGGTAAAAGGGGCAGGAGGGGAAACTTTGCTTGTGAATATTTCTCTAACCATAAAGGTTTGAGAGATAAGACTTATATTGTTCTTCATGTTTTTTTAATGCCTAAAAAATAAAATAAAGATAAAATGAAGTGTTACTATCCCTTTAAGGGGGTTAAACTAACACACACAGGCATTGTAGTGTAAATATGTGTGGTGTTACCCAAAGAAAAGGATAGATTAATACAGTACTTTTACATGGGAGTGAGAATACACATAGACTCACTAAAAGACATTTTAATCTAACTGTTGGAAGGCTATAGAAAACAATATATAATACTTGTGTAAAATAATATTTGTCATCTAAAGAATTAAACAGACATGAGAAGTATTTGAAAATGTTGTCTCCCTGGATACGCTCTGCACAATGTAAATATATAATTGTAGTAAAAGGCATAATAACATTTAATATATATTAAAACATAGATTGTAAGGTTTATTCTCATGAGCACAACAAGCATACATCCACTGCTGAGAGGTGTTTTATTCATAAGTTTTGCATCTCAAACTTGAAATTTTAGGCGCAGTATCTCAATGGCCTTAAATTGTACAGTGGTGCTGTGTCTACACCATCCTATGGGAGTTTATGGTCAATTGACCAGAATCTTCCATAGGATGATGTAGCAACAGCGTCACTGCAAAATTTCAGGCCATTGAGATACTGCGCCTAAAAGTTTGAGCTGCAATAGCTTTTGAATAAAACACCTCTCCGTAGAGGCAGTATACTTGCTTTACTCAGAAAGATAAACCCAACATATTAAGAGTTACTATCCCTTTAATTATGTATAATAATTAAGGTTAATTTTGGTTTTGAGTATCAACATATATTTTAAACATCATTTATATAATATAATAATATTTTCTGTATTTAGGGCAAATATATTTTTAAAAATTGTTAGTTTTTTTGGTTTATAAACATATGTTAATTTAAAGGCATAGTAATACTTAAAATGTAAAAGAAAATATGTTGTAGGCTTTATCCCCCTGAGTAAAACAAGGGTACTCCCACTGCTAAAAGGTGTACTATTCAAAAGTTATTACAGCTCAAAGTTAATTTTTTTTAGGTGCAATATCACAGTGGCCTGAAACTGTACAGTGGTACTGTTGCTACACCATCCTATGGACATCTCTGGTCCCTGTACCATAAATCTCCATAGGATAGTGTAGCAACATCACCACTGTACAATTTCAGGCAACTATGATATTTCTCCTAAAAAATTCAACTTTGGGCTGTAATAACGTTTGAATAAAACACCTTTCAGCAGTGGAAGTACCCTTGTTTTACTCAGGGAGATAAACCCTACAACATATTTTTTTTACATTTTAAGTATTACTATCCCTTTAAACCTTCAAAATCAGTAAAATTAAGTGTAAAAAACAGTTGTGTGTGTGTGTGTGTGTGACTGTATG
Source organism: Rhinophrynus dorsalis (assembly GCA_037306005.1). Classification (NCBI taxonomy): domain Eukaryota; kingdom Metazoa; phylum Chordata; class Amphibia; order Anura; family Rhinophrynidae; genus Rhinophrynus; species Rhinophrynus dorsalis. The sequence continues at coordinate 504,750,511 of CM074719.1, forward strand.
ACTGTGTGTGCAACTGAATGACTGCGTGAATTTGACTGTATGATTCTGTGTGGGTTATGATGCACGTGTATGAGTATTCGTGGCTGTTTGTGGCTGAATAACTGTATGAGTGTGTGACTGTGTATGTGTGCTTGCACATGTGACGTTATTACTGTGTTTGTATACTGTGTATATGAGTGACTGTATGACTGTGTGCATGTGTGTGTCTGTGTGTGACTGTATGACTTTGTGTCAATGCTTGTGTGATATTGTATGTCTGATTGACTGTATAACTGTGTGTGTGTGTGTGTGTGAGACTTTGCATTTGTGTATTACAGTATGACTGTGTGTGTGAGTGAGTGAGAGAGAGAGAGAGAGATCGCCTGTGTATTTGTGCCTGATTATGTGTCTTTGACTCTATATGTGTCTTTGTGCATGTGTGTGACTTTGTGTGAATGTGTGACTATGGACTGACTTTTCTTACAATGAGTAGTTTCTTTCTGCTGTCAAAATCTATGTGAGTGTTCATGTGTGTGTGTGTGTGTGTGTGTTGTGTATGGCTGTGTGTGTGACTGTGTGTTAAAATGGGGAGACTGGATGGATAGTTCTCTTTTGCTGTCAAAATCTATGTGAGTATATGTGTGTATGACTTTGTGATTGTTTGAATGAGAAAATTGTTGGACCCCCCAGCTGTTCAGAACTACAACTCCCATCATCCCCAACCTGGCAACGGCTGACATATAACAAAATATTGCTGGTATTTTGTCTGTGAAAACAGTAGAGTGTCCATTGTCCATGTCTTGGCTGTAATCCTACATCTCCTTTGCTACATCGCAACGTCAGAATATTAGTTATAAAATAGATAAATGTGAGCAACAAGCCATAAAATCTGATTTACAGCTTTACAAATTGCTTTCTATGGTTTTCTTCTTTTACCATTTCCTCATATGTTCCATATTATCCAGTGTTTGATTATGTGTGGTTACAGCATCCTGAGTTCCCCTGTATAATCTAGAGAATCTGCAGCCTACAGCTCTCCCGCTGTTGTTGGACTACAACTCCTGTCCTCAGATGCCCATCTGCTGTTTAAAGGAACACTAACTCCTAAAAATGAACAGGGATTAATTACACTTAAATACCCTATATTCACGCCAGCATATGTAAAAATTATAATCTTAAATATGTTCTGTTTCTGGGTTTCTTAGCTGTTGTCCTCAAGTACCCGTAACAATGCAGATATTCTAGATTTCTGTGCCTGAGCACATGTATTTAGTTGATCATTTTATCTGATTACTTCATATCCAAGCAAGGAAATCCTTAAAACCTGCATTGTTCAGGGTTCTTGATCACTGTGGTTGAGAAACCTTGAATTCTATAGAGGCCTCATTGCATTGCAAAGCCATGTGTTGGCATCCCCTTCTAGGGTTAAAGGGGTTAAATGCTGCATTTGCATCACTGGGAATATAGGAGATTTGTATTTGTCTTTTATGTTGCAGTTTTGCCTCAGGTTTGAGCCACTTATTTTGTGAATACAAGGGCTGGATTTCTTGGTATCCTTTTAAAATGATGCATGCAAAACAGAGTGCAACTACAGGGAGCGTTCAGTATGTCGCCCTGATTAAAAGGGTGACATGAGACTCTCGCAATGCAGGAAAGTGCGAGATTCTCATGTTGCGCACTGAAACGTTGCCAATGATTTAAGTTTGAATTGAAATGCACAAATCAAATGCAATACTTTCTGCTCCCCTGTCCATCCGCATGCCTCAGCCTGAGTCTTCATGCTGCCAGTGCTTGGCACATCTCAGCCTTAGTCTTCATGTGACTCTTCATGTCCTCCTTGTTCAGCTGCAGCTAGTCCACAGCAGTCATCGATGGGGCCATAAAGCACTGGCATCGCTTGTCCACAGATCCCAGATTTGTGCATTTCAATTCGAACTTGAATCATTGACAACTTTTTATTCTGCAACATGAGAATCTCACACTTTCCTTCAGAGAGAGAGTCTCATGTTGCCCTTTTAATCAGGGCAACATGCTGAATGCGCCCTGTAGTTGCCTTACCTAGGGGTGCCTAGGATATATATCCATCCCTTGTGGATAGAGCCCTAATTGTCTTATGGAAAGCAGCTTGCTTAATGGTAATAGATTTCTGTAACCTATGAAAGGTAAAAACACTGTGGGGTCTATTTACTAAAGTCTATTGAACAAGTTCAAGGATATTGCACTCATACATTAAAAAAAAAATAAATAGAAATGTAATTCCATTGGAAAAAACACTTGTATGAACAAACTGAGCATTATTCACCAAGCTACAGAAGTGTCGTTCTGGAGCCAGTCAACTACACCATAGGGGACAAAGTAACATTGCCACTGACTTAAAGGGATAGTTATACTTCGTTTTAACTTTATTTTATTTTGTAGGCATTAAAAAAACATGAAGAATGATATAAGTCTTATTTCTCAAACCGTTATGGTTTATGAGATATTCACAAGCAAAGTTTCCCCTCCCCGCCCCTTTTTCCTAGTATAAGCCATCTCTTCTCAGATGTGAATCTGGTTGTAAGACCAGACAGATAACAGAAGGGGACAATTTTCTTTGTATGAAAACAATGAAAGCCCTGCCCCCCTTGACAAGTTTTTCAGCTTTTTCCCTTATCTTAATTGAAGATTGTCCCACTCTGCAGTCTACCTGGGCACCTCCCTTCTGATCTGGTTGAACAGGGGGGGATACTTTGTTTGTGAATATCTCTTAAACCATAAAGGTTTGAGAGATTAGACATATCATTCTTCATGTTTTTTTAATGCCTACAAAATAAAATAAAGTTAAAACGAAGTATTACTATCCCTTTAAAGCACTATTTACATTTTCTGCATGTGCATAACATGTCAAGCCAAATTACTTATACATTTTATTCTCTCATCGTCACCTATTTTTTGACACTTTTATGTCCCTTTCAGGAACTATCTGAATTTATATTTTACTAAGTATTCTGTGTGAAGTCGTGTAAAAAGATATAATGTAAAAAAGACAGTGAAACAATGTAGAAAAGCCTGCCTCTACATCACTTTTAACATTGTGTAAATATCCCTAAGTCCTTTGTCACAGACAGAGAACTCCCTGTTTCAGAAATTCAATTACCTCAATGTCAAGAACATAAAAGTGTTAAAAAATAGGGGAGGATAAAAAAACAAAACAATAAAAAGTATAGGCAATTTGACTTTCCATATTATGCAATGCAAAATTAGGGATTCCCTTCCTTTAAGAGAACTAACCGTTTATAATAATTATATTTATGTTAGCTACTCTTTATTTAACTCTATAGTTTATGAGATATATAGCTTTATATGTTTGTCAGTGCATGCAAATTAACCAGTACTTCATAGTAGGAAGTGTCAGTTGGGAGGGAGAAAACAATGTTATTATGTGGCAGACCAGGCTGTGCCAGCCAGTACTGCCTACTTTGTGTATACTGAAGTAAATGGTTAAAATCAAAAATATTTTGGCAGGTTAACTTGATATATTTTTAAATATTTGCATTGCTAATATGCATCCCATAATACTGCATATTGTATAACCCCTTACATGCTAAAGATGTCCCTCATTACGATCTCTCTGGTACTTTAAACGGATTCCAGATCTGAGGGGAGGCATTGTTTCATATGGAAAATTGGCGGAAGGGGGAATGTTTAATGCAATGTAAAAGAAAACGACAACGTTATGGACTGTTACAATGGTATCTTCATCATGAAAAAGTTTGTTCAAGCATTGATCTTACCTTAATATCTAACCATAAGTATCCCTTTAAGAGAGTCTGGTTGACTATTGCTGCTATAGTGATAGGCATTTGGAAGCTGCAGATTCATTTGCATTTGTTTTGAATCTGAGGTTCAGTCCTTGCTGTGGATATGTTATTCATATTAGTCTGTCCATAACAGGCTGAACATATAGAAGAGTTAACTGAGGAGGCAGAAAGGTGAGTCAGAAATCAAGTGCTTGCTAAGCAAACTGCTACATGAATTACCTAGTTCTTAGGAGTTATGCACTAAGGTATGATAAACAGGTGATAGTGAGGAGATGACTTCTCCAGTGATATCACTTCTCCGACCTCTATTCTGTGGAGCCAATGCACTAAGATCTCCCTCACTTGAGAAATCTTAGTGCATTGGCTCCACAGAATAACATAGGAACTGGAGAAGTGATATCACTGGAAAAATTGTCTCCACGTTATCACCTCTTTATCACTCCTTAGTGTATCTTCCCCTTGTCTCGTTTTACTTTCTCTGCTTTTCCTTCTCGGAACTTGAAATTGCCCATTGGTCAACATGTTCATTATGTTCATCATTTACCTGCCATATCTTCTAGCATCTAAATTTAATCCTTTGAGTGCCAAAGAGGTATCAAAAGCATTGCAACTCTTTGGCCCTCAAAGGGTTAAAGGAAAATGATCACTATTTTTTTTTTATTTACTTATTTACTTTTAGAAACCACTTCCTTAATATTAACAACCCTCTGTACCTTCATCTGCCATTATGTATAAGTTTTGTGTATACTGGTTTTCTAAAGTGATATCCTTAATTGATACTGGATATCGTGTCCACAGAGGCAGCCATGATTCCTTTTGTACTGGACTCCTAGCTCCTCCTCCCACTTAAGTTTCTCAAAAATCTTTACTTGGAGGAGTTTTGGAATCTAGGAATCCTGCAACATGATTTCCACTGCCTATTTATCATGGTGCCCGTGATTGCCTCCAATGTTTAATTGCTGTAACAGCGACCTTGTTACTCCCTGACTGTCGCTCTATGCAAGTCGATGTTCTTATAGGTCACTGGTTTAGTGATGTCATCTCTCCACCGATCTGCTAGGCCTTAATAGCCTCACCGTTTCCAGTTACCAGTACCCTTTCGTGGTGTACCTGAGCCTAGTGCTGTGTTGGTCCATTGCTGTTCCTGTGTATGACTCCTGCTCCGTATGACTACCCGTCCCGGCCCTGAGTCCTGGCTACATCTGATTACCCAATCCGGCTCTGACCACTGGCTTCGTTTGACTACCCGATCTGGCTCTGGCCATTGTTGCGTTCCGGTTACCCAGCCCAGGCTACTGAGATCCTTGCTGCCTGGGCCTACCTTTTACCTTGTTCGCTACCCCTGTAGCAGTGCATGTCGGTCAGTCCGTGTCACTGGCCTCCTGTGGTCTGTCCAGTTTGGTTGTTGCCTCACCTAGCCTTCTAGGTGCTGTTTTGCCTTGCCTCTGGTATACCTTAGCGGTAGGGTATAGTTGCGCTATTATTCACCTGCCTGGTGTGACTGAGGAAGTGCTGTGCACTGTCCTCATATCTAGTCTGTGAAGGATACCAAGGGCCGTTCAGATACTAGCTACACCTGCCTAGTGAAAGGTTGAGGAAGTGTCTTGCACTGTTCTCACACCTGGCCTTGAGAAGGTGGTGGAGTTAGAGTCACTACTGTGTTGCTCCAGTGTTCTGTAGCTACATTGCTTCTGTTGCCTGGGTTTGCCCTAGTGTTAGGGTACAGACATGGGTCTAATCACACTTGCCTAGTGAAGGGTGAAGAAAGTGTGTGCGCTGTTCTTCCCTGGTCTCCTGAAAGTGTATTATTCATTGGTGCTACTATTGTGTTTAAAATAAAGTTTATTTTAATTGTTTCTGTATTTGTCAAGTGTCATTATTTCTTAGTCACTCCGTGACACTATTAAAGGTTAATTTTGGAGAATATATTCAGACAAAATTAATACATAATGGGCATTAGTGTTTTCTTCCATGTTAAAGGTAAGTGGAGGTTAAATATTAAGAGGTGTTAGTGTTCCTTTAACACAGTTTTAACTAGTGTTGTGTAGTTTCATAACTGTGCCAATTTGCTTAAAATTCTGCTTACTTTTTTTGTTTTTGCTCTCTTAATTTGATAAGTAAGGGCTTGGACAAGTGGGTAACTATATAATAGAATAGCTTGGCTTGTCCTTTATGGAGTAAGCCAAATAAATGATTGTCATCTGCTGCAGCTGTTAGAGGAGACCACATGCTACAATTTCTCTGTGACTGCAGAGTGATGTGGGCAAGATTCTGAGTGCATTGTAACCTTGGGAGCTGCAGTGAAGATGGCCACAAATCAGACTGCAAGGGTAATGTAAACAAATGAGCGGGATGTGTATGTGTGTGTGTGTGTGTGTGTGTGTGTGTGTGTGTGTATATATATATATAAATATATATGTGGACACCCCTCCTGATTATTGAGTTTAGGTGTTTTCGCCACAACCATTGCTAAAATCAAGCAAATAAGCAATCCAGCTCCATAGATAAACAGTTTCAGAAGAATGGGTTGTACTGAAGATCTCAGTGAATTTAAATTTGGCACTGTCATAGGATGCCACCTTTGACACAAACTATTTTGTGACATTTCTGCCCTGCTACATCTGCTCTGGTCCACTGTAAGTACTATTATTGTGAAGTGCAACAACAGCTCAGCCATTAAGTGGTAGACCACTCACACTCACAGAACGGGTTGTCAAGTGCTGAAGAGTGTAAAAATCACCGGTCCTCTGTAGCATCACACACACAAACTACAGAGTTCCATACTGCCTCTGGAAGCAACATCAGCACAAGCACTGTGCGTCGGGAACTTCATGAAATGGGTTTCCATGGCCGAGCAGCTGCACACAAGCTGAAGATCAGTATGTGCAATGCCAAGCTTTGGCTGGAGTGGTGTAAAGCATACTGCCACAAGACTCTGGGGCAGTGGAAACGTGTTCTCTGGAGGGATGAATCACGCTTCAATATCTGGCAGTTTGATGGACAAATCTGGGTTTGGCAGATGCCAGGAGAATGCTACCTACTTGAATGCATAGTTCCTACTGAAAAGTTTGGTGGAGGAGGGAAAATGTTCTGGGGCTGTTTTTCAGGATTTGTGCTAGGTCTCTTAATTCCATTGAAAGACAAAATTAATGCTACAGCATAGAAAGACATTTTAGAGTAGACAATTGTATGCTTCCAATTTTGTGGCAACAGTTTAGGGAAAACCCTTTCTGGTCCAATCCCTGCCTTTGTTTTAGTCGAAAGTGCCTTTCCTCTAGTCTTTATGAATGACCTCTTGTTAGCTCATCTCTTTTCAAAAATAATTTATTGGATAGTTCTTTGTATTGACGTTGAATGTATTTGTAAATGGTAATAATATCACCCCTTAGACGTCTCTTCTTATGTAAACAAACCCAGTTTGGCTAGTCTCTCTTTATAATTCAGATCCTCTAATCCCTTTACCGGTTTTGTTGGATGTCTCTGCACCCTTTCCAGTTCAACAATGTCCTTTTTAAGAAATGGAGCTCAAAATTGTACTCCATATTGTAGATGTGGCCTAACCAAGGATTTATACAGAGGTAGAATAATATTAGCATCCCTGTAGCACTAAATACTCTGTGCTTTTTTGTTTACATTGTTTCTTGTTTATATTGTATCACTAGACCTGCTTTCATGTTTCCCAACAGAGAGCTCTTTGAACACAGATGAAGGGAGCTCACTGTCAGAAACATTAACGTGTTAAAAAACAATTTGCACAATTTGTAGTTGCAAATTATAGAAAGCCAAAATAAAGGTTTGTTATTCCTTTAACCCTTTGAGTATCAGAGGGTTACGCAATGCATGGCGCTCAAAGGGTTAATCAGTGCTACAATAGTTTTACCATTTGGGTGCCAGAGGGGTGTCCAACTTATTGAAGAGCGATGCGTTGGACACCCCTCTAGAACTCAAAGGTTTATGGACCCACCTAAAAACCTTTTCTTTCCATGTTAGTCTCCAATTCATATTTTTCTTCTTTGACCTCCAAATCCTCTTCTCGTTTTCTTCCTCACTGCAGTTTTTCTGTTTCAGCTTTACTCTCTGTACCATTAAACTTCCATGGATCCCTCAATGTCTTGCCTTTTCAGTGAGCAATGAGCCCAGTCTTTCCAACACAATAATAAATCAGTTTAGCAGGACCATTAGGGAGATGCTAACATTTTTGTATGATCCAAAGGAACATGTGTTAATACTTTTCATTCTGAAACTTGCACGCTTAGCTCACTGGAAGACTCACTCTGATTATGTAAAACATAAGTCATTTGGAGAAAAAAGAGGAAAAAGGCTTTGGGGCCTGTACATCAAGTGGTGGAAAAAGAGACATTTTTAACCTTAAATTAGCATAAAGAAGCAAATCTGTGACACTTTGTGACTCACCATATATTAGTAACCATTTTTTTTCAGTCTGCATTGTCTTCAAAATAATTTTTTTAGATATGTTATTGGCTGAGTTAGGTGCATGGATATTTATGAGATCTAATAACTGTTCTTTAGATGTGCACCCTATAAGGTTTTGAAACCACATCTGCCAATTTAACCCCATGGATGCTAGAGCAGTGTCACTCAGCTGCTGCTGGAGCCAGTATAAATATCTATATATATCAAAGGGATATAAATGCATAGGATGGCAATATAATATATAATAATTCTACCTCTTTATAAATACTAGGAAGGCCTCCTCTAGAGGACCTTTTCTTTAATGGGAGCTTCTTTTAAAGCGGAGCTTTTACCACACATAACCCCCCCCCCCCCCGCCGAATCAATGACTTACATGATCATGATAATGCAGGCAGTTTCACCTAGTAAATAGTTACACTTTAGGAGAAACTAGAGCTCGCATCTTCAGCAGAGATGAGGGGGGAACGTACCCATCTTTTCTCTGCTACATCTCTCTCCCAGTCATCTGCCTTCCCCTTTTCGTTCATTAGAGCATCTAAACAACTGCAGCATTGATGTTCAGAAACAAGCCAGGTTATTAATACACATTAAAAAGCAACGTCTTGCACTGATAAGTACAGGATGTTGTTTTGTACTGTGTATTTATTGAGTGGCTTGCTCCTTAACCCCTTAAGAACCCTTGAAGGTCCTGGTACCTCATGCGTCGGCGAGCCATAAGGACCCATGATGTGCTAGGACCGTCATGGAATTCAGGGCTCCCCGTGCGGCTGCACGCTGTTCGGGGAGCCCTGAACTGGATGCGGCAATAAAAAAAAATGATCCGTGGTCCTTAAGTGCTGGCTGCATGTGCTATCACCCGGTCCTTAAGGGGGTTAACACTGATGCTGCCTGCAGTCAGCTGTTTAGACGCTCTACTGAAAGAAAAAGGAAGGTAGTGATCAGCATATAATGCCACAGTCTTGCAGGCCAGTGCTGCAGGCAAGCTGAAGTGTGAATTTCTGTGAGCGCCTGTTTCAAAAAATTCAACAAATTAAAAAAAAATTAAAGGACTTTGCATGTTTATTTTTGCTCCCACTTTCATATGGGAGCAAGTTATTGAAACGTGATAGTTCCCCTTTAATCAAAACGTACTGAGCTACTCTAAAACATATTGAAAATATATGAATTTATTACTGTACATATTAAGCATCTTACCTACTCTTCATTCCTTACCAAACCTTCCAGTAACAAAACTTTCTTTACAGTTCAAGGTATAATTTTTTAGTATAAGAAAACCTGTGGCTCTCCAGTGAGCCAACATTTTTTAGTTGATTATGTCTTACATTTTCTAGACTGGTTTACCTTTTAATGAATATAACAAGAAGTTTGAGACTTTTGTTACAATGGGTGAATGAATAAGGTGCTACACTGTGGCTCTTAACCACTTTGACACTACATATTTCCCACAACAATTACTGTAGAAGTCATCTTTACAAACCATGTAGAGTAATATTTAAGCCTATATTAGGGTTTCAGGGCAGGAAACCATGAACATGCTTGAGGCACTCTATCTGCATTACTATCAGTTCTCTGACTGACTACTGCTGGGTACTGCAGATGAAAGCTGTGCCCAGATTGGCTGCAGAAATTTAGGGATCAGATTTAAACCACTGGCTGCCTCAGTAGATTGTATTTAGAGAAACAGTAGATGCTTTCAGAAATGAAATGGGATGCCTATCTTGCACAAAACAATATTAATAATTATGATAGTTGTCTGGCTTTAGCATATATAGGATGGCGATTCAGTGAGATATCCAACTTTCTTTTGGAGTGAAGAAGGATTTTTTTCTCAACCATTTAGGTCTTAATTAGAGATGGCTTCAGTAGGGTTATTTATGTATTTATTTATTTTGCAAAGGCTGAACATGATCGAATCATTTTTTTTTCAGGCTTAACAATTATGTTACAATGCTAGGCAGAAGCTGTTTGTTCACTGCACTTAGAAGATTTCCTAAAATAGGACTTTCTACCTCCTGTTGAATTTTCCAAGAGAAGTTCCTTTCCACCAACATCTTCCACCCAGTGATCTAAGGTGTGTGTGTATGTGTGCGCGGTGACATATGTACGTGTAGCTCATGACTTTTGGTGCATGCCTGATGACATGAGCATGGAAATGATGGTAATGCAATGTGGTAATGACAGAATACAGCACTGGAGAATTGGCAACAGAGGATCAGGAGAGTTTCACCCATTCTTCTGATTTTTTTTTCCTGCAGGAACTTCAACTAAAGAAAAAACTTCTCTTCTTGCAGGAAGTTAAACTAGATCTTACATAGATTGAAGTATTGTTTATTAAGGTATTAACGTACGTTCTTTCATACAGACCAGTAATTCCATTTTAGAAGTTAAAAATAAATTAATATATTTACATTACAAGAATCATAGTGCTGGATTCCATTGCAATATAATTTAGGCCATAATTTAAATTTAAATTAAAGCCTCAAGTAATTCTGGCCCGGGGCAAAGGAAGTAAGTAATTAAATAAATAAACAAAATAAACAGCTCAGAACCTCAATACAGTTGAACATTTTCATATGTCAGTCATTATGTCTTAACCATGTAATCTTTTCTATCAAGTTGAATGGAGTATATCACCAGGTTGAGTCACACCAGCCAACATGTGAGATAAGTGCATCGCTACTAATGACTAATGTGTTAGATGTCAGTCAAACTGCATTGTTCTAGGATCTAGCACTTGCAAGTCATATAAAGGTTTTTCTAATAGTTACTTTTACTTCATAGATTTATCTTTCAACCACTAAAACAGATTTGTAACAGTCATCGTGCTACACAGGCCCCCATGGTTTAGGATAACAGCAGTTGTACACAGGTTGCCCTTGGGAGAAAGATGGGAAAAGGCTGTCATTTTTGGGTCTTATTCAGGAAGCAAAAGAGGTGCAACTTTGGGGCTAAACCACTTCACCAGAGTGGGGCAAATGAACACTCAATATCCCAAATGAATTAAACTGAGATTTTAACCACCTTATACTAAAAAGGTCTTGAATGCACAACACAGTCTCAGGCTTTATTCTGTGTCTGTGGGAATGAACATAATAGAACATGATAACTGACCTTGAAAATCAAATTGCTTTTATTTGAAAGGATGTACTGTAACATTCATAGATTTGCATGTAAGCTGGAGCACTCTCTGGCCAATGAGAGCACTCCAGCTTAGAAGGAGAAATCCTCCGTCATCGGTGGAGGTTGGATTAAGATGTTATGTGGGGAGGGAAGCAGAGGAAGATTGACAGACTGCGGTGCAGAGCTGTACCCACAGTCTGTCCAGAAGTAAGGACCCACATCACTTTTAAATCTTTAAATTTAGCCAAAAGGCGAATTTGATAAGAAATTAAAGTAATAAGATCACGAAGTGCTATTGTAGAAAGAGAGAACATAAGCGGTCCTAGAGCAGAATCTTGAGGAACATCAACCGAGAGGTGGATGGTAGAGGATGACGAGATCATGATCAACAGTGTTAAAAGCAGCTGAGAGATCAAGAAGTATAAGTATTGAATAGTGACCTTGTGATCTAGCAATGGGAAGATCAAGAAGAGTTAGTGTTACTTTAAATATAATACCAATGTCTTGGTGCCTGAGAAAATTAATTAAATAAGGTAAAATACAATATTTATAAAAATAGTGGATTTACAGATACACGCAGACAAAGGCATAAATTGATGTAGTAATGATAGTACCAAAAAAGATATATGTCCCTACAAAGTACTGGCAGCAAGAAGGCACCACCCTATCTGTCAGTATGTTCATATAGTGCAATAAATCTAAAAACATCAAAAGGAAGAAAATTCCAATGTGTCAAGAACATGCAGGGCTGTATTTACATCCTAGGCGCCCCTAGGCAAGGCACACTACTTGCCCTTAACTCCACCCATGGCCACACGCCCAGTACTCATATGACCTCACCCCCTTCCCATCAACTATTTCCTGATACAGAAACTACCCATGGCTTATAACAAACAAAGACAAAAAAAAAAGCTTTAACAACTTGGTCAATGTGTTGGAGATCACTCCAGCACCCAAGGGGTTAAATAACCCGTAAAACTGTATAAAACAGATTAGGGGCATTGAGATTGCTCTGGCCGCACCCATTATTCAGCACAGCTGGGCTTGCCCTCAAAATCTGGCTCTCTGGGCAGTTGCCTAGTCTGCCTAATGGGAATTCCAGCCCTGGAAATATTTAACAACAATACTGTAAACTGAACCTCACAGACTGCCGATACTTAAGGACAAGCTACCAATAAATCTTGCACTTTATGAACATCACCAGAAAAAAATATTAAATCCTGTGTGTCACTCAGCTTGTTCACCTAAATACTGAGTAAAACAATAACAAACAGTAAACTAGAACACTACACCACTTCCAAGTCTGACAAACACGAATGGGACCTATATATATTTACACAGGGGCCCATATGTGCATATCAAAATATGTAGTGTTATAGTACTATATATTAGAAACAAAAAATGTACAATAAATGTTACATAATATATGAATTGCATACACATTTTGAAGGAAGAGTATGTAATCATATTTTCATTTAGTTACGGAATTCACCTGGTACCAGGACTCATACACGTAACAACTGTTACAAATAATGGAATGTAGATTCCTGTAATGCCATACAGATACATGATAACATGATAACGCTGTGAGTGAGAAGGCAGGTCCTCCAGGGTAAGATAACCTAATGTGTTTAACTCATTTTAACCACTTAAGGATATGTGACATGCCAGGACCGTCACCAGTGGATGTGCCTTAATGGTCCTGGCAAGATCATGGAATTCTGGTATGTCATCACTGCTGCACGCCGCTCTGCCGTCATAGAATTCATTGCGAAAATGTTTTTAAAAAGTGCAGTGGTCCTTAACGGCTGTCCACCCCCAGTCTGGGCGGTCATTAAAGGGTTAAACACACATAAAAACTGCCTCTGTGTTGTTTTTATAGGAATAGTAACCCATTATTTTGAATTTACAAATTCTGCAAATACATAACAAATGCAGTCAAATTGCATATACTTTATATAATTTTTTCTCATCTTCACTTATTTTTTTACATGTTTATGTTACTGACAGCAAGTTGCCTGAATCTCAGTTATCAGAACTTTTTCTGGTCCATAGACCATCTAAGCAGGATCTAATACAATGTTACATTTTCACTGCAGCACTGAATGTTCTGTGTGCTTCCTTGTTTACATTGTTTCTTTTTTACATTGTATCTCTAGACCTCTTTCATGTTCTTTGACAGAAAGCCTTCTGCTATCAGATATAGAAAGCTCACTGTCAGGTACATACAAGTATAAATAAATTGTTGAAGATGAAAAAAATAATAAAACATATAGGGAAACTTGACTTTACATATTATTCCCTTGTAGAATATGTAAAGTCAAAATAAAGGCTTACTTTAAAGTCTTATTGTTACTTTAATATAAGTCTTTTTGAGAAAGAACCCTTTATTTAAGGGTGACACGATGTGGCACTTTATATTAATTAGTCTGGACCAATATTAGGTACCTTGAACAAAACTAATTAGCAAAAGTGCCACACTGTGCCACCAAAACATATAGGTTCATTTCTCAAAACTATTTATGTTACAGAATATGGCTAGTGCAACATATATGTTCTCTGTAAGACAGATCTAACTTGTGTAATGTTGACAGGTCCAATTTAAAGTTTGATTCAGGTGTGATAAAGGGGAGATAACTTATTCAGAGTGATAAACTGGAGACATCTTATAGCAGGGGTAGTTCATTTTGGACCTCCCCGTTGAAATCTACAACTCCCACCATCCTCAACTAGCCAGTGGCTGGATGGGGATGATGGGAGTTGCAGTCCCCAATAGCTGGAGGTTCAAAAATTGTCTATCTCTGTTGTAGTGGGAGTTACCTCTTCTTTGTCACACCTTTATCACATCTACACACACACACACACACACACACACACACATCTTAAAGGGGAATTATACCCTAGAAATAAGTAGCTCTTTTTTTGTTTAACCTTATGATTTACATAGGTAATTGTCCTTCACTTAGCCTTCAGTAAATCTATTAATGAAGGGAAGATATTAACAAAGGATCCACTCAGTGGTGGTATTACAATATAAGCAAAATGAGCAGCTGCTTAGGGCCCCCATTTGGTCAGAGGGCCCCACAGTGTTTATACAGTACTACTGCCGCATGTAAACAAAATCAGATGGCAATGTCTTATTAGATATACCGACTCTGGTATAAAGGGGGCCCCCATGTGAATTTTTTGCTTAGGACCCAAAAAGCCTAGAGCTGCCCCTGGATCCACTGAGAATGTAGAGGCCCGTTGGGTTGAAATACACAGTTTGGTAAACACAGTACAAAGATGTGGATGGGTTTTTTCTACAAGCAGCCTAGGATTGGACAGTCTGAAATCACTTAACGGCAACTGCAAATGGAAAATGCTTCTTAGGTGGGTAATGTAATCATAATGCGAAATTTTAAGTAATATTTACCAGAGAAATTAGACTTCCAGAACAACAAAGTCAAATAATTGTATTTGACATTAAAAAGGTCACAACTAAGAGCTTTGAAAAGGCACATTTTTCATGTGGGATGCTACATCAGTACCATCAAGCTATGTAGCTCATAAAGAGCAAGGTTACAAAACTTTGCTAAAGTGTTATATTACCCCTGTGAAACACTCTAAGCAAGGATTCCTTCCCTATGATGACAGCTGGAAGGAATTCAGTGGTATGGGGTCCTATTTTCTCTGTTGGTGGGTGTACCCCACCCTTGAGCCATTTTGGGATATTGTCCAAATTCTCATACAACAATGTTTATTAAAACCAGTAGGTAGACACCCATGGGCTTTTGTCCTTTATAGACCGCTATCCAATCTTCCACAAAAAGGAAATTAACTTGTTGTTCATATAAAACTAGCTTATCTGAGAATTGTAAAAATGGGCACCCTTCATCAGCAAGGTAATGGAAAAATAAATGCCTCAAAACACATCTTTCATAAGGTCTTGGGGGGAGATAAATGCATTCTATGTCCTCTCCATAACCTTATTCTCTATTGTGTCCAAACTTGACACATATTACATTGCCTCTTTATAAATTCATTGTTTGAATTAAGAGCTTAGCTCTAATGTTAGCATTATTTCTGGCCAGTTTGTCTCTCCCTTTTTTCCCATCCCCCTCCATTGTTTATTTTTTTATATATATTTTTTATGTGACTTTTTTGTATGACAATCTAATTAAAAAGTGCAAGAGCCAATAGACTACTTATCCTGTATTAAAAGTGGTATACATGCACAGGATGGGAATATAATTCTACCTCCCTATACATCCTTGGTGAGGCCTCATCTAAAATATGGAGTACATTTTTGGGAACCAGTTCTCAAATAAGACATTGTTGAACTAGAAAAAGTACAGATGTTCAATAAAACTTATAAATGGAACAAAATATTTAGTTATAAAGAGAGACTATACAAACTGCATTTCTTTGCATTAGAAAAAAGTCAAATAAGGGGAGATAAGATTACTATTTACAAATACTGTATATTTGAGGCCAGTACTATCTGAGTAAACTATATACTTAAAGAGACGGGTAAGAAACAAAAGGACATCCTTTAAAGGGATAGTAATGTTTCATAATAAAAGCAGCTCTAATTAATTATCATAGTATTTGGACTTTGGAGAGTGTTATTTCAATTCTGTCAGAGTTGTAGTTCAAGAGTAATTCAATGACAAAATATCCCCCTCCCGCCCCTTTTACTGATGTAACACTGCTCAGCCAGAGCAGAAGGGAGGTGCCCAGGTAGATTGTAGAGAGGGACAATCTTCAATTAAGATAAGGGAAAAACCTGAAAAGCTTGTCAAGGGGGGTAGGGCTTTCATTGTTCTCATACAAAGAAGATTGTCCCCTGCTGTTATCTGTTTTGTCTATGGACTGCATTCCACATCTGAGAAGAGATGGCTTACACTAGGTAAAAGGGGCGGGAGGGGAAACTTTGCTTGTGAATATCTCTCAAACCATAAAGGTTTGAGAGATAAGACATATCGTTCTTCATGTTTTTTTAATGCCTACAAAATAAAATAAAGATAAAATGAAGTATTATTATCCCTTTAAGTCTAGAAGAAAGGTGCTTTCAACTAAAAGGGAAAGGCCGATAAGTTTGTGGAATTCTTTGCCTTATGAGGCCGTGTATGTAGATACAGTAGGTGCTTTCAAAAAAGTATTGAATATATTTCTAGCTCAGAACAATATTGAGAATAATGATACTTGCTTTCAATGCAGATAAAATGTTGATAGGATGCTGATCAAAGGATCTTTCCAAGTCCCCTTTGGAATCAAGAATTAAGTGTTTTTACACATTTGATTCAAAATGTTTTCAAAACGTTTTTTTTGCCGTGCTCTTGATCAACAAAGATGATTTGGCATAGTTGGAACTTGATGGACACATATTTTTTCAGTCTTATCAGCCAGATAACTATGTCTATAGCGTTTATTTTTTTTGCGTGTATTTGATCTGTCTTGTCCATGTCTAACCATTTCTGCTTACAACATGATGACTATTCTCTCTTACAACTCATTCAAGTCTGTTGAAGCCTATTGTTTACTTTGAAGAAGTGTGACCGAAAGCAAACTTGAATACAGATCAATATATACAAGAAGCTGCAGATATAATGCAAACAATAACTATACATAGATATACCAGACTGCTGTATCAAGGGAAACTACCTTTGTAAGTTAATTTGTTAACCCTTTAAAGACCAGAGGATATGCAAAACATTGCTTCACTATTCATTGTGCACTTCACTGGAGCCTAAAGAAATTAAATCAAATTTTAGATAGATAGATAGATAGATAGAATGAGAGAAAGACAGTCAGCAAGTTGTAGGATGCTATCTGCACAGCCCTGAGATGGTAGCACAATGTTTCACAATGTTGGTCCTCAGCGCACACCAACAAGTCAGGTGTTCACGATATCCATACTTGATCCCACGCGGGTAATCAGCGAATCAGTCTTTGTGATGCATGTCTCTGTGATTAATCAAGTATCTCCATAAAAACTGGCCTGCTGGAGTCATTCGAGAACTGGAGCTAAGAATCTCTGATTTCCTCATTGCTCTTTCAGATTGGATAGCCCATAGGCACCTCAAACACAGCATGGCTAAAACTGAGCTAATCCTCATTTCATAAATCCATTCCAGAAGCACATTGCTTATGTGTGATAATTAAATGTATTAAAGCACCCCTTCTATCTGTAACCCTCTTATTTATTTTCTTCTTGTCTCTCAATTCCATACACTTGAATCCATACAGAATGCTATAGCATGAGTTACCTTTGTATTTGCCCCCTTCCTCCAATCACATCTCTTCCCCCTCCACCTCAAATCACATTTCTTCATCAAACTAGATGACACCTCCATCCAAGGCAATTTATGCTTAACCCTAATCTGACCAGCATTGTATTCTGCACTTAAAGGGATAGTACCGTTTCACAAAAACAGCAGCTCCAATCAATCTTCATAGTATTTGAGCCACGGAGAGTGTTATTTCTATACTGTCAGAGTTGTAGATCAAGAGTAACTGAATGATAAAATATACCCCTTTTACCTAGTGTAAGCCGCCTCCCCTCAAATGTGGAATCTGGTCCTGGGACCAGACAGTTCACAGCAAGGGACAATCTTCTTACTGTGATCATAAGGAAAACCCTGCTCCCCTTGACAGGTTTTTCAAGATTTTCCTTATGCACACTGAAGATTGTCCTTCTGCGATCCATCTGGACAGTCTTGGTGCTCTGAAGTGAGCAGTGTTACATCAGTAAAAGGGGTGGGAAGGGGATACTTTATCATTCAAGTATTCTTGAATTACAACTCTGACAGTATTGAAATAACACTCTCCATGGCCCAAATACTATGAAACAGGGACCCCACTACCGCTGTTTTACTCTGTAAACCAGTTGTCTAACCCTCCATTGTTTAAATTGCATTGTTACATTACCGTGTACACGTTTAGCCATATATAAATAGACGTTAATTTACTTTCCCAGTTATACTTGCTCTGCTGTTAACTACTACTATACTACTGTTAACCACTTAAAACAAGGGAATTTCAAGTCTTTGTTTCAATCCATATTGCTGCTGGAAAGAAGTGAAGTGCATTGCATATAAATGCAATGTGATGTTCACTAAAGACAAACAGGTTATCCCACTAGAATATTTGACTATTATCTGTTATTAAATCTATTTGGCTTATTTCAAACATCTGTTAACACTGTGATACTGTAACAGCTGGGGGTGGGGAGGGAGAGTATTTATAAATTCAGCCCTGTTGCTATCTTGTAGTTTTTTGTCTGGGGACAAATTGTCTTTACTGGCCAAGATTCCAAACATTAGTAGCCTTGCCTCTTACAGAGTGAATACAACAGGCATGGGAAAAAGGACCAGTTTACTGAAACAGGACAAAGGGGAAATTGAAAATGAATGAAAGGGCAACCATCAAAAGTATAGTACCCCACTCTCAGATCTGCTGCCCTGGGAACAGACCAGCTGATGATACAGGGCTATATTATGAGTACCGGCAGACCAATACCGAAGAAGAAGAATGGGGTTGTGAAAATAGACCCCATTGCTCCTACATGAAGAGACTGAACTGTGTGTTACAAAGTAGTCTCTGGTCCTGCACAATTCAGTCCCCATAGACCCTCTGCTCCAGACCTGAAACTCTGAGTTAAAAGATTTATGGAGGTTGTGCTCACAATCCCCCATATTTGTGGCAGATAGCCACATACTTTTGGGTTGAGCTCCAACCAAGTGGATGAATTTTATGAACAGGAGCTCTTTTTGAAATGAACAGTACAGCACTGTAGTCCCAGGTTTTTTAATAAGTCAACTCCCATAGGAGCAGACGTAGTATGATAATTGCCCTTTATAGGAACAGTGAAATCTCCTAATAATAATACCTTGCCCCTGACCTAATTATGGACAGAAAACCCCAATGGCCTCTACATTTTGCCATTGTGCCTTTGAGATTAATTTTCTGTTAGTCCTGGATGTGATGTCTATGGAGGCCGACGCAACTGTTGCTAGCAGAACCACAGGACACAAACTCTGCTCACTATACACAGTAATCTTATGTAACTCATACAATCTGCCTACTTTAGTCTGGAAAAAACAACTACTAGTAACTGTCATTTCTGCCTCCATGGACATGGTTTCCCGGACAGAATAAAGATTTTCTTTCTTAAACCAAGGCAGAAAAGCAAAATTCATGGAGGTCATAAGTATTTTCTGGCAACAGTAAGTCATATGCTGCAGCTCCTATGGGGATGCTGTGTAGATCAATCACAGACTGACTGAATCTTTGTGATGCTTATCTCAATGATGGTCTATGTGGGCATCACCAGGTAATGATTGATGCTAACATTGTCCAGCCATAAATCGGATACCTAACAATGAAATCATTGCTCGACTGCAAGGAATCAGAAGTAAGCAGCACAGGTGTCTTTAGCAGCACTAAAATGCAGCCCTGTTAACTCTTTGAAGTCCATAGGGGTGTACAAAGCAATCTGTAAACAAGCCACTGAAAGATAATTATACCTATATTGATGTGGATAAAGTTGCTGTTAAAGGGATAGTAATATTTCATTTTACACGTAGCTCAGATCATTCATCACATGTAATTGTAATGTTATATGATGCTTTTACTCATCAAAACTTGCTAGTTACACTGTAAAGATATGCTGAAGTTTATTGCTCCAGCCCTTTTTCCAGATATCAAGTCACTTGGCTCCCCATAGACATAAAAACCGGTCCTAGGAGCAGACGGGTCACAACGACAGACAATCTTCCCTCTTTTAGTATAAGGAAAACACTGCCCTCACTGATAAAGATTTTTCCTAATACTGCGTGAAGATTGTCCCTCGTTGTCATCAATTGTTGGATCAGAGACACAGATGCTTACATCAGGAAAAAGGGAGGAAGGGGTAAATTTCAACATATCATTACAGTGTAACTAGCACGTTTTGACGAGTAAAAGCATCTGACAGCAATTCTATTGCATGTGATGAACGATCTGAGCTAAGTTTATAATGAAACCTTGCTACCCCTTTAAGGACACCTCTATAATAGTCATCCAAAATTATGAAAAAAGCGAACTGCATTACTAGGAGTTTTGAAAGATGAATGATGATTTATTTGTCTGGTCAACGTTTCAGCCCTTACTTGGACCTTTATCAAGGCAAAAACCATGTACAACTTGCAATCTTAAAGGAATAGTAATGGCTTAAAATAATAAGTATTATTGTAGATAAGGGAAATAGAAATCCATCGGTGCAAGTCCTATCTCTCAGACCTTTATGGTTTGAGAGATAGAACATTTTAAAGTTCTCCTCTCCCTCCCCTTTCCCTGATGTCAGCGTCTTGCTGACAGCAGGAGATCCTGGTCCGGGGACAGTCAGGCAGCTCTGAAGGAGAGCCGAAATACTGAAATCTAAAAATAACTACTTCATTGGAAAGGTCTACAAAAGTGTACCTGGTTTGCAAGCATACTTTTTAGGCCGTTCAAATGAAGTAGTTCTTTTTAGATTTTGGTAGAGCTGCCTGACGGTCCTCGGACCAGGACCTCCTGCTGCCAGCTAGATGCTGACATGAGGGAAAGGGGAAGGAGAGGAGAACTGTAAAACGTTCTATCTCTCAAACCATAAAGGTTTGAGAGATAGGACTTGCACAGATGGGTTTCTATTTTCATTATCTACATTACTACTTCTTATTATTTTAAGCTATTGCTAACCCTTTAAATACCTATACACAAACAATGGAACTTTATGTGCTGGAACCTAAACTCCATGTCAGCTGTAAACAATGACATCACTTACAGACTGTCACCTTTCCATGTAATTATTTAATACCCCTACAGTGAAGCAAACAATAAAACAGAGAATAAAATGACTGAATAATGAAAATGTTTATTTATATAGCACCACAAGTGTATATAGCTCTTTACAATTTAGATGATACAGGGTTACAAGTGCTCAGCAAAGTGAAACACTGGAAGTGGGAGCCCCTGCTTGAAAGCTTACAATTTAAAGTGGTACAGGGAAACATACAAAGTACATAAGGGTTAGGAATACAATGCTAAAGTTCTGGTAAGGATCTGGAAATACATTAATAAAGTAAGTAAATTATACAATACAAGAGAGGGTGGTAAGCACAACAGGTGCTGAGAAAAGAATGTTGTTGGCCAAATGTAAGTGATGGGATGGGGAATGGAAATGTAGAAGAGTCTTGAATGAGAGAAGCAGTATTTTAGAAGATATCCAGAGTTTTGAAGAAGAAGGTTACAGTAGTCCATGAGGGATAGGATGAGTGCCTGTGTAAGAATTTTAGCTGTGAAGGAACAGAGGAAGGATGTATTTTTGCTATGTTACACAAGAGAAATTGGTTGGATATGGCTATGACATTAATAGCAGGATAGCTGAGAGAACAGCTTCAATTATCACGACTGGGTATCATGTTTCTGATATTGGATTTATGGTAGTGCCATTCTCTGTCACCTGAAAGGGAACTACTGGGCCATGTCTAGTTGAGATGAGGATTAGCTCAGTTTTAAATATATTGAGTTTGAGGTGTCTATGAGCCATCCAGTCCGAGATAGCTGAGATGCAATAAGTCACTTTAGATTGAATATCAGGAGTCAGTTGAGGTGCAGATAAATAAAGCATAAAAGTGACCTTTGAGTACAAATGAGTTAATAAGTTTACCATGCGTTATTATGTAAATGGAGAACAGAAGTGGTCCTAGAACAGAACCAACAGAGTGGTGGACAAGAGAGGACAAAGAGGTGGCAGTAGAGACACTGAAGGATCTGTTAGTCAGATAAGAGGACAGTCACTTCATTACAGATGCCTAGGGGTTGAGGAATTTGGAGGTGGAGAGCATGATAGTGAAAAAGCATCAGAGATCAGAATTGAATAGTGACCTTTGATTTGGCAATGCGGAGATCACTTGTGAGAGCAGATTCTGTTGAGTGAGCAGTGTGAAAGCTCAACTGTAATGGGTCAAGCAGTTAATGTGTGTGTGTTAAGGAAGTCATACAGATGGGAGTAGGCTAGGCATTTTGAGCTTAGAGGCAAAAGGCAGGAGAGAAACTGGTTGATAGCTAGAGGGTGGTTTTAGGGGTATTGTTCTTGAGGATAGGAGTCACTAAAAACACTCTTGATCTCTCTCCTGAAACAAAAAATGGCTACTAAAATGACATCCTCAGCTCTGTCCTGCTATAGCAACGCTAGATGCTGTTACATGTGTATCTTCATAATGAGAGATCAATCATGAATGTAGAATAGAACCCAACAACCAAATGAAATGCTGGCAATAAGATTTGTATGATGTATAACCCCTCGTTCTTAAATTTAAATAGCATCTTAATATCAGTACCATCGCCACACAGTATTATTTAGCTATAAAGTGTGCTCATAAAATTTACCTTCAGGGGAGTTCTTCTTCTGGACTTGGGCATATAAATCCTAGATTTTGTACAGATCTCCATCTGAGGATATATGCATACATAGACTAGCAGGTTGAAAAAAGCACTTATGATACATTATAGCAAGGTGAAGTTTATTTTGCCAGCATGTGCTGGATCAACTTTCTGGGTCTTGCGTGCAATTTTTGTCAACAATGGGGTTTAAAATCTTGCCCACCAGGAGGGTGTTTGACCTTCGCCTCCAATGTTTGATTCAGTGGTTAATGTGTCATCTGTAGAATATGTTCAAACCTAGTGCAGGCAAGGGTAACTCAGTCTTTCACCCTTCAGAGGATAAAGTGAAAACCCAGGAATGCTTGAAAACAAGAGACAATTTCAATATATCCTTCCTGGTAAAATACTTCCATTAATCCTTTAAGAACCCATGAAGGTCATGGAACATCATGGGTTGGCATGCAATAAGGACCCATGAAGTGCCAGGCCTGCCATGGATTTCAGGGCTCCCCGCATGGTTGCACTTCATTCAGGGAACCCTGAACTGGTTCGTCAAAAAAACAAAAACAAAAAAAAAGTTCATGGTCTTTAAGTGCTGGCCATGTGCGTGCAGCTGGTCCTTAAGGGGTTAAAAAAAGTATCAGTAGGATTTGGGGAAACAATGCGTCTCTGACCTTAAAGTATTAATAGCTCTTCAGTGATGGTTCCTGTACCTTGTAGGGGAGGGGAAGCATAAAAATGTATAGAGCAAAGATTGTACTGTACATTTGCCTTATAGACGAGTTGATGTGTGTTTATCAATGCACCTGTCATGGCAACTGGTCAGTATTGAGGATTTAATTATGAAACTGCTTGAAGAACTGTAAAGCCACATAGAACAAGAATCTGGATTTTCAGCTGCTATTGAATGACAACTTGCATCATCCACAAACATTAGCCAGTCTATAGTTCAACAAAAGCTGAAGAGTCACTGTTTTGTACCAGTGACTTAGAGAATTTGGGTTTGTCCAACCACATCCTTCATGATCCCTATGGATATCCTGACCTGCACACAGGTGATTAATCTAAATGATGGGACCACTTAATTAGCTCCCCCTGTGTGTTTAGGAGGAATGGCTTTAACCCTTTGAAGATCAAAGGGTGTGCAGCAAATTGAGAAGGTCTTTCCTAGACACAACAGGAAGTGAAGAGATCAACAACTTGCTTCTCAGCCTACGCAAACATTGTAAATGTAATATACATCTTAATGCAGGGGTAGCGAATCTCTGGACCTCCAGTTGTTAGGGACTGACATGAGAACCGGACAAATTCCCTGGTTTTGGATGCTCTAGTTTATTGCTTTGGCGAGCCCTACTCTTCACTAACCCCTGAGGATCGTAATACGGGCAGTAAAGCCCTCAGTTTTCTCCAAAGAGCTGGCATTTACTGAGAAACATGGGCACAGGGGTTTGAAAGGTCGGCTGGGCGCTGATTGGTCGGTTGGAGTTAAAGGGCCTGCATTGACACAACATGGGAGAAAGAAGGCCCTTCTCCCATTGGCCAGCTGTTTTCAGGTCATCGTGAGACTATGTAGAATAAGGCCGGCAGCCTCCTGATTGGCCGCGGACCAGTGGACAAGTTTAAAGGGACTCCATTGACATAACATGGGGAAATGTCGGTGGCCACCTGATTGGCTCGTCGGCTTCGGTCGTTTGTGCTCTCATTGGCTGAGGCTTAGAAGTGGTGGCTCCATCAAGTCTACCAGCTCTTTGTGTCCCTGATTACCCTGGTCCATTGTCCCACACATGAAGCCCGGCCCTTTGTTTTATTGTGTATCCCCAAACATTTCCCATTGTGTCCTAACTTAATCAGGCCTGACCCTTTTGTTCACTGGTCCCAACCCCCCATTGTATACACTCTTCACCATTGTTTACTTTTTGGGTTATCACTGTATAAAAATGTGTGCTCTTTTGCTAATAAACAGTTCTGGTTACCCTGACACTAGTTCTGCCTGGTGATTCGGGGTAAATTGTGATATGCTGTCTGGCTGATATTGGAAGAAGTGACCCTTGACGGTGACATCAGGGCTGGGTGTCTGCTGGTACCGTCACAGGGACTACAACTCCCATCATACACAACCAGTCAAGGGCTGGAAAGAGATGGTTGGTTGTGGATTATAGGAACTATAGCCACCAACAGCCCGAGATATGATTGCCTACCCCTGTCTTAATGTTTTTCAAAGTACATAAATGCTTACATTATCAAGTGCCTGCATGGTATGCTTTACTAAATAAAAAATGTCTAATACAACATACAGGGATTTTGAAAGCACTTTAAAATCAACAAAGTGTATTTTATGCGATAGGGTCCCTTTTACCATTTGTATGTTAGAGAAGTATTCAATACTTGTGCATCAGACAACTTTCAAGGGGTTAAGAGCCCGGTTAAAAGGTACACCACATAACAACTTTGATGACTTTTAAAGTGCTTCCTGATATGATCTGATATAGAAATGGAATGTTTAATATGAGGCTGGTTTAGGATAGAGGGGGTAGTGAGGGGTTCCTTTATTAGGGATATATTTTTATAACTGCAGCATACAACCCATCCATTGCCAGCAAGTTTGCCATGCAGGCTGTTAGATTAGCCAGTGCATTAGGTGCCTTCCTAAGAACCTTGAACGGTCTGTTTAAAGTAGCCTAAAACTTGTCCTGTGGATTTGGGTCCAGAACCCATTACCCCTCTTTGTAAACCCTGGTGTGCACCACATGGTCTTACCAGACTTCCTGCTTCACTAGGCGAGTTGGACATGTGTCTGGGCCAGGCCAGTTAATTCTTCCAACTGGTCCCTAAGCTGCAATAAGAACTAAAATATTGGACATCCTGATCCTTCAGGAGTGCCAAGGGTCCTCACACCCTTCGACCATAGAGTAACTCAAAGAGTGAGAAGCCCTTGGATTCCTGCTGCACCTCCCAGAAAGAAAACAGGATAAGTGACAGGTACTTCTCAATGTCCCCTTCAGCTTCCATGAATGCTAACAGCATCCTTTTTGGAGTGCAGTTGAAATGCTCATGGTCTGGGGATGGTAGGGGTTAATTCTCAGATTATGGACCCAGAAAATGCCAAAGTCCCTGGAGTAAATCAGAGATGAACTGCATCTCCTGGTCAGAGAGGATCTCACTAGGAATCCCAACTCGGGGGAAATATTCATCAGGCCTCTGCTACATTTGGGGCTGAGATGGAGGACCGGGCCATTGCCTCCAAATACATAGTGGAAAGAACATATTTCTTACCCACCTGGGGTGGGTGAAAAGTGTGAAAAATTTTCTGCATGACTTTTTGGGAAAACTTGCCTATTTTTTGCTTTTTTCACGAAAGTTTTCTCCTTTTCATTTATGCAAAATTTTCCTCCTTTTCGCCTATTTTAACACATTTCTCACCTATACTTCCTATAGGTATCACATTTACCACTGTAATATTACTTCTTCTGTGGGCTGTAGTTTCACTAATCACACCCATCCTAAAGAAACCCTCCCTGGACCCAAACTTACTGTCAAATTACCAGCCAATTTCTCTACTCCAATTCGCCTCCAAGCTCCTTGAGCGTCCGCATATAACTGGCTCACTAAATTCCTCTGCTCCCATTCCCTGCTAGATCCCTTGCAATCTGGATTCCACCCTCATCACTCCACTGAGACTGCCCTCAGCAAAGTGGCCAATGACTTGCTCTCTGCCAAGTCAAAAGGCCACTACTCAATACTTATTCTCTTGGACCTGTCAGCCGCCTTTGACACAGTAGATTACCCACTCCTCCTCCAAGCCCTCCACTCCCTAGGTCTCTATGACACTGCACTATCCTGGTTTTTCTCTTATCTCTGCAACCGCTACTTCAGTGTTTCCTACTCTGGCTCCACCCATCCCAGTGTCTGTTGGAGTGCCTCAAGGATCAGTCCTGGGACCCTTGCTCTTCTGAATCTACAATGCATCTCTTGGAAAACTAATTAACTCCTTATGTTTCACCAGATGACACTCATATATATCTTTCCTCCCTTGACCTCTCCCCTTCCCTCCCGTCCCAAGTATCTGACTGTCTGTCTGCTGTGTCTTCTTAGATGTCCTCCCGTCAACTCAAACTTAACCTTGGCAAAAGTGAACTAATTATCTTCCCTCCCTCCACAACCAGTCTTACCCCAGATTTTACCCTCACCATTAACAATGCTACCATCACACCAACCCCTACGGCTCGTTGCCTCTGGGGTCACATTTGACTCTGCCCTATCTTTCATTCCTCACATCCAGTCAATCTCCAAATCATGCCACCTCTGCAACATTTCTAGAATCCTACCCTTTCTCACACAAAACCAAAATTCTAATCCAAACACTCTTCATGTCCCGTCTTGACTACTGTAACTCATTACTAATTGGCATTCCTTTCACCCGACTAACCCCACTACAGTCCATAATGAACTCTGCTGCAAGACCAATCTACCTCACTCATCGCTTCCCTGACACCAGACCCCTCTGTCAATCCCTACACTGGGTCCCATTAGCATACAGAATTAAATTCAAAATTCTGGTGCTAACATATAGAGCCCTCACTAACACCGCACCACCATATATTTCATCTCTCATTTCCAAATACTCTCCCAATTGCCATCTTCGCTCTGCACATGACCTTCTTCTCTCCACAGCTCTTATCACATCCTCCCACTCCCTCCTACAGGACTTCTCCCGTGCTGCACCCTAACTTTGGAACTTCCTCCCCGCACCCATTCAGACTCTCCCCAAGCCTTCAAATCTTCAGACGCTAGCTGAAAATTCACCTCTTCAGGGAAGCCTATCAACTACCTCCATAAACTTTATCACCAAAAATCACCCCTTGCCTGGACCACTGCTCTCAACAGCACTTCTCACGCCCACCAACTAACTGGCAGTTAATGTGGCAGGAGGCACTTACATCCAATAGCACTTACTCCTTCTGTGTCAAACCTACCTTCCTCTAGACTGTAAGCTCTCATGAGCAGGGCCTTCTGATCCTGCAGAATTAGTTGGTGCTATATAAATAAAGAATAATATTAATAATAGTTTAGAAATAAGTGTTTGAAAGTCAAAGTTGTGAGTCCTACAGCAACATATGCCTTGAAAAATGTGTTAGCATGCAGAATGCATTTGTCCTTTGCCCACAACACTTCTTAAGGGACACTGGCACATATTCATCATTATGATGTCAAGTAATAAAAAAACAAAATGAAGTACTACCTACAATGTGGCAGATGTGTATTGTAGTGGTGGTAATGGGGGACTAGCTGGTATGAACTGTGTATGTATATACTTTTTACTGTTGTCATGTTTGCATCATATCTCTGTCCTCATTCTCAGATTATTGACACACATTACTTGTCACTCATAGTAGTGGGGTAGATGGTGGAAACTTTTCTTCACAACCCTCCTCCACCTCCTCATCTGTGCTGCTGTTAATATATTTGTCCTGGCTTTGTCTGTCATACTCCTCTGCAGCAGGAGCCATAGGTGTTATTTGGAATGAACTAACTGTTGGCACCGGCAGTAGCATACTCTCTGACACATAAATAACTTCACTACTTCTTTTTTCTGCCCTAGAGCCTGGAAGTTTTTAAAGTGCTTCTGCTGCTGCTAGTTGTGTCTCCCAGTCAGACCTGTGGTTGTTCTTCAGGTAGGATCTCAAAGTGAGGTGCCTAGGTGTGAGCCTGCTTTCACCCTGCTCATGTTCCTTTTGTACAGACAACAGATAGAAACATGCTTAGCTTGAGGAACCTGAGTGAATTACCTCCATACTGTGGACTTCATGGAATGAGGGGTTCCTGAGGTGGTGCTGCTGCTACTATTGCTGTTGGAGCTAGATGTTGATGCAAATCTATTGCCACTACTACTAGGTGTCGAAGATGCAGCACTTACAGCAGCAGCAGCAGCAGTGGCATTCATCATATCTAACACTGTGGATGTTAATAACCTGTATTGCTGGTGCTGGTACTCAAAACAGGTGTGTGTGGCTGAATGGGACTTGGACTTTGAAGAGGAGATGATGCTGATGATGACTGATAGGATGACTGTGTGCTTTTTGACATCTGTGCTTGTCCAGGGTCAGACTTTCCAATGGCTTTCTCAAACAATTTACAGACAGGCACAGTGCTCCTTAAAAGTGATGGAAGATTCAGTCTTTGACTTTCTGCTAACGTTACAGCCATGTCATCATCCTCACTCTCAACTTCATCTGTATCTGAACAAGAGAAGAATGCTGGAGAGATATTTTCTAGGTCTGCATCATCATCAGACAACATTAGGTCATCCTCAGCAGCATCAGAATCACCTGACAATTCTTGCCCACTACCCTTATATTCCTCAAAGCTTTTGGAGGTCTTATACTATTTCTTTTTACCTTACTGTAACAAAGTTCCCTACTGCTTTGAGGACGGGTGTTTTGGTGCTTGTTTGTCACACTATCTGATGCAGCAGGCGGTTTAGCTGCTACACCTTCCTCTGTTATGCTGTTGTCAGCATCATCAACACTTGAATGTAACTTGTCATCTTCAGTGTTCTTCTTATATGGTTCTTTATTTCTACTGGCACTGGTGGTGCTGGAACTAGTTTTGCTGGGACTTTGACAAACTGCATCCTCCCTTGGAGTAGAGGGATCATCATCATTGACTGCACACGCTGCAGCAACCATTGCTGCAGTCAGTTTTTGAACTACTACTTTACTCCCACGTTCCTGCACTGCTCCACCCCTCCCCTTCTCCTTGCTGGACATTACTCAACTACACTGTTTTCTTTTACTCTATGGTACACAACACAACTGATGGATCTGTATGATACCTTGTTTAAGCCGAGTCAGCTGTCGCCTAATATATTTAGTTCTTTATTCTTTTTTATTTATTTATTTTAAGTTGTCCACCCTGTTGTCTTATCACAGTCTGTCCAAAAAAAATTATAACTGAAAAACAAAATTAACAACTTCTTTCCCCAGACTTCCCCACCTACACAGAGACAAAAACAACAAGATCAGCAAGCAAATAGGTCCCTAGCTGCCTGTGTCTTGCCAGTCAGTCACATGGAATTTTGGAATATTTGGGGTCAACCTCCTTCCTCCCTTCTTATCCACCCCAGAATGACCCACTGACTCTCTTAATACAGGGAACAAATGTCCTACCTAAAAGATTCCCTAAACTAAACTTCAATTCCCCTATTTTCTGTAGCTCAAAAAAAATGCTGCTCTCTCCTCTCACAAACACAAAATGGTATGTTGTGAGAGCCTGACACCCTTTTATATGGCTGTAGAAAACTTTCATTTGGTGGAGAAAAGTTTTTCTTCCCATTGATTTCACTGGGCGAAAAAGGCGGGAAAAAGTGGAAAAATTGCACTTTTCGTGGGTAATTATTCACCTAGCGATAAGTGTCATTATTTGTTGATTTCAGTTTGAGGTGAAAATTTTGGCCCATTCCAACCTATGTAATCCACTGTGGCCCTGCTGAATGGTTTATCTAGAATAGGCAAAGTCTGCAGGGGAGCATGGGAGGGCTGATCAATTGGCTCCATTTGCTGTCAGGCATCACAGGAGAGACAATATTCTGTCACCTCTCAAGAGGCCCATGGCCAGTAACAGGTCTGGGACCACTTTGGATTAGTCTCCCTGTATAGCAGCCAGGCTGTCCACCCAAACATGTCCCCATCTTTCCATACCTCCACTGATTCTGCTCACAACATCATCCCTTGTATGGTCTGGTCCACTTGTAAGGCAGGCATAAAGGCCTCCTAGTCTGCATCTGGCCTTGGTTGTGACTGGAAGAACAGGTGCTGGAGAAAATGAGGTATACTGTGAGGTTCATAAGGGTAATTGGGAGTTAGGCATTCAAGTTCTCACCAGGGTTGATGCCCTATTATGTGTACATGCTTATCATTTGTGTGCTGTACCATCACAGGTTTGTGACTCTGAGTCACTACAGCCACAGATTGACAGACAGTGGGGCCTATGTCATTGCCCACGAAAATGTTCATTGGCAAGTTCTCTATGACCCTTAACCCCTGGCTCTAAAATCCCAGTGCACTTTGGCCTAGAGAATCCTCTTGCTGGTAACCCTGCCCAGTTTGATAACTAATCCTTCTTTGTTCACATATGCATCATCTGAGACCCAGCAACACTGCACCATGGTTAAAAAGCCCTGGAATCCCTGGATCAGATGGCCTGTTGTCCTTCAGTATCTACTGGTTGCAGTGCCAGGCTTACATGGTTCCCGATAATTGGAGTATGTCGTCAGTCGATATAAGTCCAGTGACCCATAATCATTGGTCACTGGGTCATTAAAATGCCATTCTGAAGAAGAAGAAACTGGCTCCTCCTGCTACAAAGGCACAGGGAGGTGGGGTCACCAGATGCACATACTTATTCCCTCAGACCAAGTTTGGAGCACTGATGTAGAAGGTGTACTGGTTTCTGACATGCATAGCAACTTTGGGAAGGTATGGGTTCTAGATGCTATGATGGAGCACTAGAATGACCACCCACAGTTTGCTTAGGGTACCCCAGCCTAATTACTTTGGCCTGAAGCTATGTGAGAGTTTGTGAACTGATGAGCTTTCAGCTCCTTCTGTGTTGGGATTATCTTCCAGTGAGGCTTGAGCTGTACTGCTTCATCCACTAGGGCAACTGCTGTTCCTAATTTCTCCAAATGGTGTTCTGCTACTGACTGCTGTTCCTGACTGTTGCACTCTCCCCAGTAGATTTGTTCCAGGGGCATTAAGTGAATCACTTAATTGATGGGCATCATCTTGTTCCCTGTAACCCAGTTCATACAAGCCATCTGCATCTGATGGGCAAAAATGATGGATCTCTAGGGCTGAAGCACAGCTCCCGGAACCATCTGCAGTGACATTCAAAAGTGATCTCAAAGTGGCCCCAAATTGCCCCTTGACCTGCTGAGTCCTAATTCTGAGTTGCAAAAAGCATCCAGTAGATTTCAGTTGCCTACCCAGTTTGTAGATGTACCAATATCTTGAGCTGGTCCCATGATGGTAAGTTATTAAGCAGGCATAAACTCTCAAAGATTTTTAAGAAGCCATCTTCATGGGAATGCCTTGAAGTCCCTTGCAGTCAAACATATTCCCCTCCAGCAGGCAAATCTGTACAGGTCTGGAGATAATCTGTGCCGGCTTCCAAATAGTGATCATGCTAAGACTGAATATGGTTCATAGCAAATTCTACCTCCTGACTCCTCCACCAATAAGGGTTAATTATTCTTCCTCCCAGGACTCCAAACCCCTTGTACCTCTTGGTCCCATGGAGGGGTCCAGAGAAAATAGGGAGGTGACTTCTAACCAGTGCTGCATCACATGATCTATCAGA
The DNA here is from genome assembly GCA_037306005.1 of Rhinophrynus dorsalis. Taxonomy (NCBI): domain Eukaryota; kingdom Metazoa; phylum Chordata; class Amphibia; order Anura; family Rhinophrynidae; genus Rhinophrynus; species Rhinophrynus dorsalis. The sequence continues at coordinate 504,782,589 of CM074719.1, forward strand.
TCCATGGTTCTGAAGTAGTGTAATTGTTCTGCCCCATTTGAGTGCCTGGCACCCTGGATCCCTATTTGCTGTGCTCTGTTCCTCAGATGGGTGATATTCCAATGGATGTAGTCCAGCATGTCATGTAGAATTCTGCCTGATTCCACTTCTGCTAACTAGTTGTGTCAGGAGCCTCCAGCTGGACAGAGGTTGCCACAGTGGGTCTGCATAAGAGAAACAGGCTGAAGAGCAGGACTGGTACCATTTCTTTATTAATAAGATAATTTCTTAGTTATTATATATATATATATATATATATATACTAGTTACAAAGACCATATACATGGGCTGATCTGGAGCGGGGAGCTCCTGATGGCTCACAGCCTGTCTGTGCTCCCGGATCCTGGGCAGCAGCGGAGGTGCTGGGTGACAGTTTGTCACCCAGCTGGCTCCGCTGCTGGCCTGGAGCCGGGAGCACAGACAGGTTGTCAGCCTTCTG